>JAQPCC010000070.1:600000-1128139 GCA_028392965.1 Lindernia subracemosa
ATTGTTCAATTCATCGAATTCATAACATCGTCTTTTCCATTGAATTCGTATCATCATCATTTCCATCGTAATGTCATGCCGTCAAATCATCAAACATATAACAACCGTTCCCATGATTCCTATAACATATGCAATTCTATATGATGATACTCCCGTTATGAACCCGCCCGTCAACAAACTATCGATCATATGTGTGCCCATGCATGGGACTCTGTAGGCATTTCTTTCTTTTGGTGCATGTACAGGACTCTGTCATCCCCCGATTTGTAGGGACGTAACCGTGGCATAATACATCGCATCATCCGAAGCCGTAGCAGTCATAACGGTTTCTCCCTTTTTGTAACATATGAATGCACATGACATATGACATAAAGTCGTGCAAATCAAATCAATTCATACAGTTCATGTATACCACATAATTCATCGTTTTTCACGTATATCACATACTTTGTAAATCATATTGCAAGAGATACTGCAAATAAGCATATCAGAACATCATAATTTCAAAGATCTCATGAAAACTAACATCGAATCACATAGGCACATAAGGTACACGTTGCCGATCATACTCATAGGTTTATGCTTATAACCCGTTCCTTTCAGTCGACCTTGTCCTTGCCTTTTTCAGAATCCCGACCTCACGTTATGCTTTAGCTGAAGATTGATGATGATGCTTGGCAAACTTTAGGTGCTGTTCACGTTTTTCTTTGATAAAATGAATAATATTTCATTTTTTTCTAAGTATTTAAAATGATAAGTTTGTATTTGCTTAGTAAGCTACTGATTAAAATGTGAGGTGTCAACTTCTCTTACTTTGTTTTTACTTTAGGTTTTCGTTTTCCTTTGTAAAATTTTCGAATAATATATTTATTATTTAACCTATTATGAATTTTCGGGTAACATTTCTTTTCAATGTTTATTTTTCGGGTTTGATCAGTTTTCGCGCTTTATTTTTCGGCTGAGAACTTTTCGGGTATGAACTTTTCGCCGTGTTATTTTTCGGATTCTATTATTTTCAGTATCTTGAATTTTAATATTATTTCCAGTGTCTTAATATTTTCGGGTCCCTTACTTTTTCGGGTACTCTTTCTTTTCGGTAGTTGCTTATTGATAGTTTCGGTACCTAAAGTTTTCAGTACCTTATCTTTCCAATGAAATACTTAGTTTCTGATTCTCTTCTGTTCAATATACGAAAATAGTCTATTATCTTAACCAAATCTTATAATACATATGCATCACATATAGATATAAATGCATGAACTTATGAAATCGGGTTTCGGTTTCGGATCCTGACATTGGATCACAAGATCAGAGGGATGCCCTAAGCGTTTATGCCACAGATCAAATATTTCTCTTGACACACAGTTCATAGCACGGTTAACAGTAGAAAAATCAGCAGCCATTGTAAGGAAAGGATGGTTTACGTGTGTTTTTGCGAGGCTGTGTATGGTGGCATCTGAGAAAGCAGCTTTATCAATCACGTACAGCCTATTCTCCACTCTCCCAGCTGCCAGCAATTTCCTAGTCAATTGGTCCTGTAAAACACAGAAATTGGTTGAAAAAATGCAATCAATTTTGGATTGGGTGGAAAGTTTACTAACTGAAATGAGATTGAACTTGAAATTTGGGACATAGAGACAGTCTTTTAGTGTCAAGGTATTTATCAGTCTAAGATCTCCTATGTTTTTAACATGGATGATCCTTCCGTCTGGTAGATATATGGGTGTGGGACAAGGTACATGTCTCAAATTAGAAAGTAAGGAGATATTGCAGACCATATGTCCCGTGGCTCCAGTGTCCAATGTTAGAAGCTCCTTGCTCAAATTTTCGAGTGAACTAAGAACGTAATAACTTGCCATACCTGAGAAATCCATCGAATGCGCGAAATTTACACCATTCACCTCCTGTAGAGGACCTTTGCCTTTGACAAGCTTGTTCACCTCTTGCTGCAATGCCTTCATATTTTCCAGAATCAGCTGCAGATCATGTTCATTTTTCACCGATCTATTTTCTTCTAATCCAAGAAGGCTGCTAGCTAGGTTCACTTGATTTCCACGCGCATTATTTAATTGTTGCTGTCTTTTTCCGTCCTTGTTCCCTTTCCACCATTCCGGGTATCCAATTAGCTTGAAACAGCCCTCCTTTACATGCCCATTCACCCCGCAATGATCACATTTCATGTTCTTTTTGTATGCTTTATCTTTCTCAGCTCATTCTCCTTATTTCCCACATAGTATCCTCTCTGTGTGCTGCTGTTAAAGCCTTTCCCTACTAGCATTGCACCATGTTCGCAATTATCGAACTTTACCTTCACAGCCAGTTGCTTATCGACATTCATCAGCATGGCATATGCCCTTCGCACCTCAGGCCAAGGCTCCGATGCGAGAATTTGATTTTTGACTCCATCATACATCTCATTCAATCCCATGAGAAACTGTATGAGCTTAGTCCTTCCTTCCTTTTCATTTACACACACAACCTCCACAGCTGCATTCATCACTCGGTGCAAGTCGACTCAGTTCATCCCACAACCGCTTTAATTTGCTAAAATATTGCGTCAGACTCATATTTCCCTGTGTAATCGAACATATTTCCCTGTTCAATTGGTAGAGTTGAGGTCCATTACTCGTTCCGTATTGAATCCTCAACTCTTCCCACAGTTCCCTCGCCGTTTCTGCCAAACTGAAACTATCAACCAGCTCTGGCGAGAGTGAATTGAGAATCCATGACACAACAGTGTCATTTACTCGAGTCCACTGCGCAAAATCGACGTCATCTTCCTTTGGTTTAGGAAAACCTCCATTGATGAACCCTAGCTTATTCTTAGCACTCAAAGCTCGCTTCGTCGAATGACTCCAGGCTAGATAATTCGATTCATTTAACTGATTCGAGATGATATTTAATCCTAAACCATCGGAAGGAAGAAGAGTTAGAGGATAGACGTACCCTCCGTAATTGATCGGATCTGTTCCTCTTTGATTTCTCATATGCATCTCGCTCGATTCAGAATCTTGCTGCTCTTCTGACATGATTCGCTTGATTCACAAAGCAAGTCCCCAATTACTTCGATCGACTGGTGGAATCAGCGTTCTTCAACCAATAGCAGAATCACCTGCTCTGATACCATGAACGATTTAAGCTTCTAGCTCGTACTGAGCTTTTGAATTGATTTAGCACTGTGAAATTGATTTAGCACTGTTATTGAGAGAAGATTTAAGCGGAAGATATTTTATGAATGGAAGTGCCAAATATTTTATTAAGCACTGTTGGGTATTTATACAAGCGTAAGATAACTAATATACTTGGCTAAGAAAACAGATCAATAAGCCAAGTCATGTATAATTTGTTCAAAGACAAACAACAAAGTGTCCCCTCTCTTCAACTTCTCTCTTATCCTCTCATTCCCCTCATATAAGCCGTCGTGGAATGCACATACATTGTTCGTGGCGGCGGTGGTGGTGAGTTTTTCGACTTCACTTCTTTGCGAATTTAGTTACGCCTCAAAAATACATACGTGAGGATCGCTTGCGCCGCATATAAATATTATTGCAGGTAAAAGCGAGCTTAATGCGCAAACTGTGATGGGGGTAGAATCTGGGGAGACTTGCTTTGCCATCGCAGTCGCCAACAAATTGACCTTCGATGACTTCTTAGCTATCAACCCTAACGTCGACTGCACTGATATATATCTTCATCGGCCAGTGGATTTGCATAAAAGGGTCTCAGAGTTAGTCTATCTTCGGGGTGATTATCATTTGCGACCTTGTAATAAAAGAAATAATCAATGAATAATGAGCTAATTAATGTTGTCTGTCATGTCGCAAATTTGAAGCTCTATATTGTGTGTTGTAGATCCAAAGTAATGGATGTATCGTGTATGTGGTCGTGTCCTTTGAAATTATGATGTGTTATATATACAATGCGAACTTATAAGTTCTTTTTTACATATTTCCTTAATTCTCATCTTTTTTTTTTCTTCGTGTTACTTATAATTGATTTCTCTAGATTTTTTTTTTTTTTTTCATAGATCCATAGATAAACAGAAAAAAATTACAAGAGGTTGAATAGCCTTGGATTAGAGCAGATAACACATACAAATACTAACTCATTATATTCTGTTTGGTTTCTTTTTTTTTTTTTCAACTCGAGATCAAGAGAAAGCCCACTAAAATATTATGGGTCTGAGTTCTGATAAAATGGATGAGATAAAATATAAACGGGTTTAATTATAAATAATTTAGGTTGGGCCTTTATGGGAGGCTTATGACCAAACGATTATTTGGCATGTAGTAAGAAATATCTACTTAGAGAGAAATCACCAAACAAAAACTAGGGAAAAAAAAAAGGAGAGAGATATAGAAAGAAATAGCAATTAAAGTTTGAATTGAAAAAAATTAAATTTGACTATTATAAATTGAGTCTAAAACTTCACAACAATAGCTACTAAAATCAGATTTTTTTTTTATATTTTTCAATTTATCTATTTTAAATTTCAAAAAACCATCTTTCTCGGGAATGATAGTTCCATAAAGTTCAGGACTAAAGAAAATCCAACTCCTTTATAGTAGAGGACTAAAAGCTCCCACAATGAAGTAGGAGGAACATACTGTATTTAAAAAAAACAAAAAAAAAAAACAAGCAAGCAAACTATTAAAAATGGTGAATAAGAATGAAGGAGAAGTTTTGAATTTGATATTAAACTTTTTTACTTTTTCTGAGAGATTTAGGAGAAAATGGCTATAAAGAGAGAGGAACTCGAGTATTAAATATATCATCATTAATTTCTATAGTTTAAGAAGTTTATCCAAATACATTCAACGACGCTTAGTTCAATGGATAAAAACTCCACGACGATCAAAGATCATCGAGTTTACCTCAAACAATTATTATCACTACTAATTATATAGAAATAATGAAAAAAAAATAAAACCAAATCAAACAAAGCAAATAACAATGCAACCCTTTTTACTCAAATAAAAATCTTCAAACTCTATTATTATCCTCTCCATTCTTCATCTCCACAGCACCACCACCGCCAGGATAATCCACCTCCGTCATGAACCTCGACCAAAACCAATGCTTCTTCCACACAACCACCATCTCCTCGATCGGAATATTCTTAGTCTCCGGCAAGAAGAAGTATACAAACACCGTCATCACGAGCACAAAGAACCCGAAGAACAAGAAAAGCCCGAACTTCAGGTGGCAGAGCATCAACAAGAATATCTGCGCCACGAGGAAGGTGAATATCATGTTCACGCAGACGTTGAGGGACTGAGCCGCCGATCGAATCTCCAGCGGGAATATCTCGCTCGGCACCAGCCACCCTAGCGGGCCCCACGACCAGGCAAAACCCGCCACGTAGATGCATATGAACATCACGACAACCACAGCGTACCACTTGGGGAGCTGCCCAGGGTTGCCGTCGACCCCAAACTTAGCCCCGATGCAAATAGCCACGACAACCTAGGAAAAACCGAACTCCAACGGTCAAAAGTTATTAATTTTTGTCTGTCTTGGCCAAGCAATTAAGTTCAGAATTACCTGACAGATAAACATCTGCGTGCCGCCTTGCAAGAACAAGAACCTACGGCCCCACTTGTCGACACCGTAGATTGAGACGACGGTGGCCAGGACGTTGACGGCGCCGGTCACCACGGCGGATATAAGTGAAGAATTGCTGCCAAAGCCTATGGTACGGAAGAGGACGGGGGCGTAGAACATGATGACGTTGATCCCAGTTAGCTGCTGGAAGAAGGGTATCATCACGGCCATGGTGAGGTGGGGCCTGTACTTCCTCTGAAGGAGGTTCCTCCATGGGTGCTCCACCTTGCGGGACGCTTCACTCGCCGCAAGAAGGTCGTGGAACTCATCGTCGACGTCGTCGAGGCCTCGAATCCTCCGCAGCTTGTCTCGGGCCTCGTCGTTCTTGCCCCGCTCGATCATAGAGTTGGGGGTCTCGGGTAGGACAAACGAGCCAAAGGTGATGATCAGGGCTGGAACCACCGCACCGCCAAGGCTGAGGCGCCAGCCCCAACCGCCTTTGATCTGAGAGAAGCCGTAGTTTAAGACGTTTGCTGCCAAGATTCCGATGGTGATAGACAGCTGGAAGCCAATGTTGAGCGCGCCTCGGTACTTGTACGGAGCCATCTCCGACAAGTACAATGGAACCGACTGGAAAGAGAAAACAATTGACTTATCCATAATCCATATAAATTATATAAAAAATATAATTTATTATAAAAAAACCCATAAAAATCCGATCTTTACCTGATTGGCGAAACCAATACCAAAACCCAGAAAAATGCGGCCAATGATCAACATGGCGACGTTCTTAGCGGCGGCGTTGATCACCGCCCCGGCGCAGAACAGCACACCGCCGAGCAACATAGACAGCTTCCGACCAAAGATCCTCGTAATCGTCGAAGCAGCTATGGAAGAACACAGCGCAGCCAAGTAAAGGGACGACGTGAACAACGTCAGCGTCTCGCTGTCGAACTTACAGTACTGATTCGTGGAATCTTCAGCCTTCTGCTTTCTGAAAACAGAAGGGAAGAACTCACTCAAGAAAGAGTCCATTGACGTCACACCACCTGCCAAGAACGCATTTAGGTCATCCAACCTCAATCGCAAGACAATAAAAAAACTTTCGAAAGAAGAAAAGAAAAAAAAACATACCAGAAATCCCAATATCATAACCAAAGATCAGGCCACCCATGGCCGCAATAATGCAGGTAAAAAGAACATACGGCGTTAGATTTCCGGGATATTGCTTCCCTGTCCCTGAACCAGAGCCGAAACCACCGCCGGCCATTTTCGTCTTATTTCTTTAGAGGTTTTGAACGGTGGGACGTTAAGAGAAGGGTTTTTCTCTTTGTTGAAAGAAGAAACGCTTGAGTGAGATTACCTATTGTGAAGAAGATATTGAGGGAGGAGAGTATATATATATATATAGAGAGAGAAACGAATAGATTGAGATATGATCGGCTAGACTTGAGCAGCCAGCTGTCGAATGTGATTTTAAGATGTTAATTTGATTTTATTCCTAATTACGATTTATGAAATGGGTAAGGTTTTCAATGAGAGATATTATGGGGATTTGAATTTCAATTGATTTTTTACGGAATTTTTGTTAATTGTCATTAATGTTTTTCCTAAATTTTTGGGACTAGCATGCAATTGGGAAGTCGGTTTGATACTTAGAATATGATTTATTTAGGATAATTAATATCTTTAATATGTTTTAATTAACATTAAATAGGAAGACTATTTGATGATTGAATAGCTTATGTCAGCAATTGAAAAAAGGTCGCATTTTTAGATTTTTTTTTTTTATTTTATTTTAAGATTTGGGTCCGTCAAAGTTCAAATAATTGCAAAATCCCACTATAAATATAAAGTCGAGAGAGTAGCACGAGGTATCTATATCTAATATAATTGCTCAATATATTAATTAATTTCTATATATATATATATTATATCTTTAAATAGTAGTGACTTTAATTGCGTGTAATCTTATTTTGACTTAGGCCATCTCCAACCGAAAAACACATTCTCAAACTCAAACTCATTCTCAAACTCAAAATGCAGTTATTCTTCTCCAACCATTAAACTCATTCTCAAACTCAAAATAATATTATCTTAATATTCACTTCCATATTAACTTTTCCAAATTTTCAATACTATCCATATATTTTACAACATTACAAATTTTCAGTTGTGGTTTTCGTGGGATCAATGGTGTCACCTAAACCTTTTGCTTTCAAATGGATTTCAGCATCTAGTACCCAAGGTAAATAATTGTTTCCAGTGATATCGAGTGCAACAAACTCAAGGCTCGCCAAGTTCGACATATTACTATAATAAAATACAAAACATGTTATTAAAACATTACATAATAAAAAAAAACTTATAATTAATCTTCTTTTAAATCTTCTTTTGTATCTTCTTTTGTAAAAGTTCTTATAAAAAATGATATCCACATCCAGATCAGTGTCGCCGTAATAATAATCATAAGCAAAAGATCAAACATCGAACATAGCGACATCCTTCAAAATAAAATATATTTCAGTAATTATAATATTAAAGAAATTACAATTAATAATTATATTTTAAAAACATTGGTAAAAATATTATCCACATAGCTGAAAGGATCACCGTAAATAATGTAAGGAGTAGAAGATCCATCTTTGTATAAAACGACATTTTTTTTTTATTAAAGAAAGATTAATAATATGCCGCTACTGAGGTTGGGATTACCGCAAGACCTCGTGGGCTTGTGTTGTATACATGCATAAAAAAAAAAAACCACACGCCTCCACGGGGATCGAAACCTGGACCTCTCGTCACTTGTAGTGAACGATATTCCGCGAAACCACTCGGGTATTGACGTTTAGTTATAAAACCTTTAAATAATACTTTATAATATGTATTTTTAAATTAATCACAATTAATATATGATTAGTATAAATTAAAAATTAAATTACCATACCTTGACTAAACTCGTACGAGATCTTCGACGGAGGTTGATCTTGACGACGGAGAGCGGTCGTGCTGAAAACGTGTTATAAAAATATTAATTATGATTAATATTATATTTAGATTATGTTATTTTAATTATACTTATATTAAGATTATAACGATAATATAACTTATAATAATAAAGAGATAGAGATTAGAGATATTAAGTATTTCAATACTTGGTGTGATTTACAATGAACTCTAATCACCTATTTATACTACTAATAATTCACTATTACAACTAATCACATTAATTACAATTATACACCTCACACTAAAATACAAACTCTTCAATTAAACACCTCATCTTATCATCTTATCACATTATCATCATTTAATATAATACTTCCAAATCATCAATAATTTAACTAATATTATTATTTAAAACATCCACATTTAATTATTTCATAATAAATGGATGTATATTGCTGTCGATAGGGGTCATTAATTGCTTGCTATTAAAGGATAGTCATATTTATTTATTTATTTTTATATTCAATGCATATTTTCTTTAGGTAAGGTCTGCTCATTCTTGGTATGGCTTGTATATGTAATGAAACGGGTAAATAAATTCAATAAATAAAATTATTAAAAGTAGTCCTTTGTCAAACGTCTTTATCGTTTGGGAATAAGATAGTAGCACATAATAACGTGGTATATTTTGAATAATTTTTATTGAATAAATTTTTTTCATTTATCACTTCATATTTCATGTAATGACCCAATCTTTGGACAATATTATTTGAATTTCGATATAGTAGAAATTGAGTTATTCAAGCTATCATTTAGAAAATATATATATATATAATATATATAGAAGAAATTGAGTTCAAAGTTGAAGGCTTTGACTCCAAAGTGTGAGGGACAAAAGAAAATAATCCAATAGGCTCTGTGATGCTGAGATTAATACCTTAGATGGAAAAGATGCGACACATATTATAATCCCAACCCACTGTAGTATAACCCAAGTGAATAGAATAGGAATAAATCAATAAATAAACATCAGCATCCACTAGCTTTTTGTTATCATCATAGTATTTGACACTAATATAATGCAAATATAGCATATCATGTGTGAAAAGCATTTAGTAGTATTTGACTATGAATTTTTGTAACAGCCAAATTAAATAACTTTGAGCCAACTAAGAATTCAAACTCGATGAGTCATGGTTCTTTAGGACATGATGAGACAGAAGAAGTCAATCATGTCCAAGAAATCCATTTGCAGCAGAAAAATCAAGCAAATAATGCACACAGTAAAGGAATAAGCTCATCAGAAGAGGATGTTCTAGAGTTAGTTAACAGAAGCAAAGGTTTTCATCATCAACAAGTATCTTATTGCAATAAACTTTATAAATATCAAAGACCAATCCCCTCTAGACCCAAAACACAAACCAAAAAGTTTCCAAGCATTATTTCATGCACAGAGCCGACTCTGAATCCGGGAGCAAAACACCCGCATATGACCGAATTACAAATTCAGAATAACGCAAAGAAAAGATTAAAGGCGCCATTACATTCGTCCTGGTCTTGTAATACGGCCTTATACAAATCTCTAACAAAGCGAAGCAAAAGAAAGAGCAAGCGTTCTTACCCGATGAGCAGCTTGTTCTCTTCCAAGAACGAGTAAGTAGGAACCTCCAAGTTGAACGGGGCGGGTCCCTTACGAATCCTGCCGGAGATATCATAGTGGGACCCATGGCACGGGCAAAACCAACCGCCGAAGTCGCCAGCATTAGGCAGAGGAATGCACCCCAAGTGAGTACAGACACCTACCACCACGAGCCATTCTGGGTTCTTGACCCTCTCTTGATCTTCCTGAGGGTCGCGAAGAGAGGAAAGATCGACGCTGTTGGCTAACTTGATGTCGTCTTCGGTTCGGCGCCTGATGAACACGGGCTTCCCACGCCACTTCACGGTCACGGTCGATCCGGGTTCGATGCTGGACAAGTCCACCTCGATTGAAGCAAGGGCGAGGACGTCTTTGCTAGCCGACATGCTCAGGACGAATTTGAGCACCAAGAGACGAGCCAACGAGGCGTAGACGAATCTGCCCCCGGTCAAGATGAAGTAGGTAAAGGCTCTCTTGCTGGGGTCACCTGGTGGGTAGCGTTCGTGGTTGTGCTCATCGTATGTGATCTTTGAAGAGGGATTCTTGATAGCTGCTACAGTGGCTGGGACGTCAGGGATCAGACCTTTGTCCTGACCTGGTGGGGCAAGGGGGCCTGAAGAGAACCCTGTGGAAGATCACGCAATTATGATGAGTAAGTTGTGGTCATCAATGTTTGTGTAACAACTACGAAGAAGATTTCACTAACGCATATACTCAAGCACCTACCTACCATTAAAAATTAGCATCTAAATCATTCATGAGCAACTTGGTTTTTGTTTTCCTTGTCATGGACCTGGAAGGGGCGGGAATAAACATGTAAGAGGGCTACTGGGGGATCTTTGTTAAAAGGTGTTGTACTAAAGTGCATGGATGAGGACTTGATTCGTAGGTGAGGTGCAAGCGGAAATGTGAGTTGCAGAAAGTTGAGGCAAACTATTTTGTATAGTATATATACATATTAGTGAGTGTTGTGTGTGTGAGCTTACCATTAAGCATAAAACACAAAAGAGGCGATCAACGATTAAAAACACTGCATAACACCATGAAACCAAGTTTAAAACTAAATATCTACCAAAATATAGGTAATGCTAAAAAAAATCCATAGATGGAAGTCTGCATATAACATAGATGCCTTTGTAATAAAAAACTTTTCTTCGGTATTTAACAGTTTTCAAACCCAATGTTTCCAGTACCTTTTTTAAGAAAAGCAACGATTTATTGTAGGCTCACAGCATAAAATAACTAAAGCACTATCAGGACGGGAAAGCCCCTATTATTGGCTTAATAACAAAATGTGTGAATACTAAATATTTTTAAAAATATTGCTAACGAAATGCATAATAACCCCTCTACTGGTATTATTAAAAATGATCATGCTTGTTAAACTGTATAACATTGGAGATAATCGTTTTACAAAGATTAAGCAGATAGTACATATAAAGCAAAATGACTTTCATCGAGATGAATTTCACATATATAGGGCTAACAGCTACATAACAACAAAAGTACAAGTGGTATTGTTAAACAAATGTCAATCTACTTTCGTGTTGAATTACTCAATTTAACAGGGTAGGAGTGAAACTCAAAAGCAAGGAGGAGGGCCACTCAACACTCAATTCCACTCGAGGATATGCCTAATCGTGCATAATTAACAAACGCACCACGCTACATATGTTATGCAGTGACATGACAAAAGAAGCTACAGGCTCACGCTGCGCTATTTACAACATTAGTTTTCAACTTCATTATCAGAATGACAGCCAGTTTAAACACAGTTGCCCTCATAATTGTCATCTCATGAAATTTAAACTTCTAAAAATCTTCTGAGAGGCAATTACATACGGATAAATATGTTCTTTGCATAAGCTTAGAGCCATCTGCCACACGAAATTTGTTCAAATCAAAGCTTGGCATAGAGTTTCAGTTACCTATTCTCAGTAGAATACAACTACAGACAACTATACGTAGCACACAAAACGTAGCATCTTAAAGGCCATCACAGATAACAATAAACCCAGGATTAAAAAGATCATCTTTGAAAAAAAAGGCAAGTTATCAGACCAGTAAAATCATTTGGCCTTGCCCACTTTTCACAAAACTGCCAACATGGAATCACGAACTTCATAAACACAACACACTAACCAAAATAATAATGATCCTACCCCTAAATTCCATTATATCGTTCACTAACCAAATCAACATAAAAAATTCACATTCTGTCCATACATTTAATTCCTCGTTTCATTCATTCATTAAGCATGACCCACAGTAATGTGAAGAGAAACAGTAGGCAAGGAAACCCAATTTGAACTCAAAAAGAAAATAGCTCCCTCCCCGTAAATGAAGAAAAATAGACGATAAAACTGAATGACCTCTGATTTGACGGAGATAGGAATTCACGAAGGAACCCGAGTGGGCCTGAGCAGATTCGAAGGATCCGTTACAGTCATCAGATGAGGAACCAACGGCGGCGAACGGATTCCGAGAAGCGAAGGCCGGGGACGAAGCTTGACCAGGTCGGAACCAGAGAGAAGGTGACAGACGCTTCCCAGCTACTCTCAGCATCTTCGATGGACTGGCTCAGAGCTCTCTCAACGTATTTCGCAACTGAAATGATGATCGAAGATATGTGATGAGAATGGAGAGCGATTCCCTAGGGTTTGGTCTCACACGATTACTCTTGCAATTAAAGTTCGATTATGTACAGAAGAATTATTACATAAATTAAATAAATTATACGATTATTACCAAATAACAAAGCCGTCTTAGCTCAGCTGGTAGAGCGCATGGCTTTTAACCATGTGGTCGTGGGTTCGATTCCCACAGACGGCGTCCTCTTAAAATTTTTTTTTTCTTTTTTTTTTCTTTTTTTTTTCTTTTTTTTTTACAGAATTGAAAACCCCATTTATTTCGATGTTTTTATTTATTACAGAACTGAAACAAACCCATTTATGATCTATGGGCCAAACCTAATAATATGCATTCTAGCGATCCTTAATTTAATGAAATGAATATATGATCAACGAATAATATTTGCACAGTAGTGAACCTAAGAGATTCAACTAAATGTATGGGGAGAAGAATATGAAGCGTAGATCCAATATACCGAACGTTTTTAATTATTACGTTGTTCAATATGGCCGGCCATGTAAATATTTTCAAAGCCATCCTCCTATGATTAGGAAAGAACAAAAACGTTGATTGATTTTAGGAAGTAAACCCTATTTGAAAAGTAGGACCCATCGACGACTCCATTGATCTCCTCCTCATATCAAGGTTGAGCTACTATATATTTCCTTCATTATCAAACTAATAACCAAGCAAATGGTTGAATCGACTGATGAAGGGTATTCTCCATTTATTACCACAGCCAGCAGCACTTAATGTTTTTGATTAGATATGGCCCAGAAAACAACGTGATCACATGATTAAGTAAGTGCCTAACTTTGAGACTATAATGCAAGAAAAAAGTTCTCCCAACGCAAAGAAAGAAAAGCTTCCTTATGATTTTGGACCACATTATAATTATTGATATACGACGCAACTGAAGATATAGATAGATGTTGCATTGCATTTGATAATGAATATATATACATAAAGCATATATCTTCAAAAGAATCAAAATGATCATTCAAAAATTACATATCAAAAATACTATTTGCTTAAATATATAGCGAAAAAGATGCTCCAGCAGCACTCAAGAATAAGAGATTACGTCCTGAAAAAGATTTATTTCGAAGAAGTTATCTTCATCAACCTCGTTGCTACTAATCACTATATTCTGATCATACTCCATTAATGGAATCTCTATCAAGCCATCATCTCTATCGCTGTGGCGGTCCTCTTCGTCCGGCGAATCCCACTTTCCGTTGGCCGGAAAATCCCCTCCCGACGATGCGTCGCTGTCAGTTTCTGGGTAAAACGACGACAAGGATGCGTATCTCTTGATTATATTCATTTCAGCTTCCGAGGCTTGGGCTTCCTCGGTCTCTTCTCCTTCATGTTCTTCGTGGATTACCTCAAGTGGGGCTTTAACGTCCCATTCGACAAAGGAGTCGTCGCTGGGATATGAGCTTTTCTGTGGTTTATGATGATCAAGAAGGATTTTCTGAGTTTTTTGTTCAGTGGAAGATAATGCTTGGTTTTGTGCTGAGCCGAGTCTGAGGAGGCTAAGTAAGAGAATTAGGGTGGAGACTATGACAGGCGAAGAAATGAGTTGTAAGAAAAGAGAAGGTAAGTAGAGAAGGATTAGAGTGTAGAGAGCGATCAAAGCTGAGAACAAAGGACTTGTGGAGAGAGAGGAAAATGAATCTCCGAGAAAACCCATGGCTAATGATTTTCGGAGCAATTGCTATTTTATAACTTATTTTTTTCCTAAATAAATTTGTGACTTGCATGTGATTTTTCCTATCAAGAATATATATTATATAGATCATGGGTTTCATTTTTCGATTATGACGCTTAAAATGGCAATTTTTCTAGTACGATGTAATCATTAAATTCATACATAAGTATTTGCATATAATATATATATATATATATATAAAGGTGACAAGTGACATCATTGCTTTAAACACATAATATGGCTGGGCCTTCAATAAAAACTTTCCAGTTCCCATTTCTTTATCGTAAAGCGCTAAGCCATTGTGAATAAGTAGCTAAACATCGTATAAAATGTAATGATTTTTATGTGAATTTTCAGTATATATAACTGAGAGGTTGGGAGGAACAAAGTTGGTGGGGACAACTATGGGAGAAATTTTTGTTCATGTGCACATTTATTTATAACGTGAGGTGTTAGGAAAAGGCTACTTTGATTGTTCTATAAGCAACATTTAATGAGGAATTATTTTCTGAATCACGCCAATTTGGACCCTATATATGATTAAATAATATGGAGGCATTATAATGTTTTGAGTAGTAAAAAGGTGATTCATAAATATATATTTGCTGAGTATTTTTATGGGGGATGTTTATTTGAGGAAGAACGAAAACTAGTAAAAGAAAGCTTGTGAAACACTTGGTAATAGTAGGCGAAAGATCGGTTTTCTTCCGTGAATATAAAAATAATTCTTGTTTGTTCACTTACAAATTTCGACTTAAATAATTGATTATAAATCCTACAGAAATAACCACCAAAAAAAGTAAATATATAACACCAATATGTAGACAACGAAGGGATATGTTATATTTGTGTTTATAAGTGGTCAAATGGAATAGAAATACTTATTTGGAACATCAAATGAGAATTTTAAATTCACAACTCCTTTTCCACGGTTGGATAACATAACAGAAGAGGTGAATTAGCAAATATGGTTAATTAGAGCATCCTATTAATGACAAAGTTGGGTAGTAACTTAAAAAAATGTTATTTTATTACACAATTAAAATGCGAAATTTTTCTTTGTTTGCCTCCGTGTGCTTTCTTTCTTTCCGCGTTATATTTTCAAACTATAATAGTACATATTATTATTATTTTATTAATAGTATTTATTTGGTTTTTGCTTTCCGTGTTTGCTCCGAGTATGTTGCGTGGAAACCTCCAAAGAGTCACGGTGGACCAACGTGGAAGTGGTGTAATGGTTGATTATATGTTAACTAAATCAATTTAAAAAAAGCGTATGTATGTCAACAACTAATGGACTGAACAAAAGAAAAGTTGTCTTTGGTCTTAAACTATAATATATTTTCATTACCATCCAATAATAATATTATTATTGTATAAGGATGTGACGTGGTAATATATGTAGACTATGAGCAAGTGGTTGCTTTGCTATACGGATCGTTGTGAGCATGTGGAGCTTAAGTGTAAGATATTCTATCACTTATTTTTATAATAATTTAATGAAATTTGTTTCTCTAATCTCTCGCTTATATTATAATAAGAATAATTATCATTGTTATAATTCAATTCCATTGAACTTCCTCTGCCATCTAAATTTGATCGTTAGATGAAGTGAGGGTTTGGAGCGGGTATATTGATTTCCATGGATCTATCCAAACTCAATGTATGAATCGAATTTTGGAATGTTTGTAAGATCTACTGTCAATGAAGCTCGACGAAGCAGATGAACTAGAGCTCATATTCGGATTGTACAGGATAAATTTTTAGTTACGTGCTCTAATTTTAATAACCATTTCAATTTTATCAATCCATACATGGATTTATTGTGAGACACGTGTGAGATTTCCTTTAAAATTGACGTTTATCGTGACTGAAGGACTAAATTGGTCCAAAATCGAAAATATTAGAGACTAAATTGGTTCAGACGAAACATCGGAGACTAAATTGGTCCATATGGTAAACATTGGGGGACCATTTTGGATTTTATTCCTTATATAATTGAACATGAAATTGGAAAGTTCAAATTTAATGTAACATCACAAATCACTACGGTGGAATTGAATGAAATACAAAGGGTGAATGAAATTTGCAATAGAAAATTTGAGAATTCTCGTAGATGTATGTATGGTATATATATATCAAGTGATTTCTTTTTCTATATATGATGATCGGGAAAACGCGTTAGTAGATGGATTGTGTGGCAAATAAATACATACTATTATGAAATAAGTTAATTATGGATGGTTAAATAATTAAGATGTTGATGTTTTTGGATTATTGATGAATTTGGAAGCATTATATTAAATGATGATAAGATGATAAGATGAGGTGTTTAATTGAAGAGTTTGTATTTTAGTGTGAGTTGTATAATTGTAATTAATGTGATTAGTTGTAATAGTGAATTTTTAGTAGTATAAATATGTGATTAGAGTTCATTGTAAAATACACCAAGTATTGAAATACTTAATATCTCTCTCTTTATTATTATAAGCTATATTATCATTATAATCTTAATATAAGTATAATTATAATAAAATAATCTTAATATAATATTAATCACAATTAATATTTTTATAACACGTTATCAGCACGACCGCTCTCCGTCGTCAAGATCAACCTCCGTCGAAGATCTCGTACGAGTTTAGTCGAGGTATGGTAATTTAATTTTTAATCATATATTAATTGTGATTAATTTAAAAATATATATTATAAAAGTATTATTTAAAGGTTTTATAACTAAACGCCAATACCCAAGTGGTTTCGCGGAATATCGTTCATCACAAGTGACGAGAGGTCCAGGTTTCGATCCCCGTGGAGGCGTGTGGATTTTTTTTTATTTATGCACGTACACAACACAAGCCCACGAGGTCTTGCGGTAATCCCAACCTCAGTAGCGGCATATTATTAATTTTTCTTTAATAAAAAAAATATGTCGTTTTATACAAAGATGGATCTTCTACTCCTTACATTATTTACGGTGATCCTTTCCGCTATGTGGATAATATTTTTACCAATGTTTTTAAAATATAATTATTAATTGTAATTTCTTTAATATTATAATTACTGAAATATATTTTATTTTGAAGGATGTCGCTATGTCCGATGTTTGATCTTTTGCTTATGATTATTCTTACGGCGACACTGATCTGGATGTGGATATCATTTTTTATAAGAACTTTTACAAAAGAAGATACAAAAGAAGATTTAAAAGAAGATTAATTATAAGTTTTTTTTTAATATTATGTAATGTTTTAATAACATGTTTTGTATTTTATTATAGTAATATGTCGAACTTGGCGAGCCTTGAGTTTGTTGCACTCGATATCACTGGAAAAAATTATTTACCTTGGGTACTAGATGCTGAAATCCATTTGAAAGCAAAAGGTTTAGGTGACACCATTGATCCCACGAAAACTACAACTGAACAAGACAAGGCGAAAGCTATGATTTTTCTTCGCCACCACATTCACGAAAATCTGAAAGTTGAATACTTAACAGAAAAGAATCCAGCTGAGTTGTGGAAAAACCTGAAAGAACGATATGGCCACTTGACAACTGTTATTCTCCCCAATGCAAAATATGAATGGCTGAATTTACGATTGCAGGATTTTACTTCGGTAAGTGAATATAATTCTGCCGTTTATAGAGTTACTTCCACGTTGAAATTATGTGGAGAGACAATTACTGATAACGATATGCTGGAGAAAACATTCACCATATTTCATCCACATAATATGATATTACAACAGCAATATCGGGAGAGAAAAATTAAAAAGTATTCAGATCTAATTTCTTGCTTACTTTTGGCTGAGCAAAATAATGAATTGCTGGTGAAAAATCACGAATCCCGAACGACTGGTTCTACTGCACACCCTGAAGCGAATGCAGTCAAAATTAATAATGACAACAGTCGAGGTAATGATCGTGGACGTGGTCGTGGTGGATATCGCGGCCGTGGACGTGGTCGTGGTCAAGGCCGTGGTCGTGGCCGAGGATATTATGGTGGTGGTTATCAATATTTCCGTGGTGGTTATCATAATTATCGTGGCGGTCATCAAAATATTCCCCAGAAGAGGAAAAGTTTTGATAATAAAGATGAGAAGAGGCAAACTGAACAAAAGAATAATGATGAAAAATGTTATCGTTGCGGTGGTTCTGGCCACTGGTCGTGCAATTGTCGTACGCCCAAACATCTTGTTGAGCTATATCAGGAATCTCAAAAGGGCAAAGGAAAGAAAATCGAAATGAATTTTGTTCAGGGTGAATTTGTCTCTACCTCTGATGCCAATGATGAAAATGCTCATTTAGAAGCTGCGGATTTTCTGATCGAAGAAAATTAATCTGCTATGATTTTATTTATGCATTATGCTTTACTATTGTGTGTTTTATTATATATCGTTGTTTTAAGTTATCTATATATTTGTAATGCAATATTTCTTTTTCAATAATAAATATTATGTGTTTGTTTATAAAGGATATTATTTTATGGATGCGGGCAGGTGCAATGAAGAATTGTGTCTTGCAGACTGTGCAACGACGAATACGATTCTAAAAAATAAGAAATATTTCGATCATCTTGATATGAAAGAAGCCAGTGTTATTACTATATCGGGTAGCACGAATATAATTGAGGGCTCCGGAAGAGCTAATGTTTTACTGCCCAGAGGAACAAGGCTGATAATTGAAAATGTTTTATATTCTCCTAAATCTCAAAGAAATTTATTAAGCTTTAAAGCTATTCGACATAGCGGATATCATATTGAGACTACAGAAAAATGAGATATTGAATATTTGCATATTACAAAAGTGATATCGAATGACAAAAGAATTGTGGAAATATTACCATCTTTTGACTCTGGGCTATATTACACATATCTTAAAATAATTGAATCACATACTATCGTAAACCAGAAGTTTACTAATGATAATACATTTGTTGTTTGGCATGACCGGTTGGGCCATCCCGGTTCAATTATGATGCGGAGAATAATTCAAAATTCATGTGGGCATTTAATGAAGAACCAGAAGATTCTTCAATCGAATGAATTATCATGTGCTGCTTGCTCTAAAGGGAAGTTGATTATTCGTTCATCACCAATAAAAATAAAGAATGAATCTATAAGATTTTTGGAACGTATACAAGGTGATATTTGTGGACCGATACATCCATCGTGTGGACCATTTAGATATTTCATGGTATTGATTGATGCATCAACTAGATGGTCTCATGTATGTTTGTTATCAACGTGGAATGTAGCTTTTGCGAGATTGCTTGCTCAGTTGATTCGATTAAGAGCACATTTTCCGGATTATCCAATAAAGAAAATACGCCTTGATAATGCTGGTGAATTTACTTCCAAGGCATTTAATGAATATTGCATGTCCATTGGAATTGATGTTGAGCACCCCGTGCCACATGTCCATACGCAAAACGGTCTTGCAGAATCGTTGATTAAAAGGTTGCAATTAATTGCAAGACCATTATTAATGAAGTCGAAACTTCCCTCATCTTGTTGGGACATGCTATATTACATGCAGCGGCACTAATCCGCATCAGACCAACAAGTTATAACGATATCTCCCCGATACAAATGGTTTATGGTCAGGAACCAAATATTTCCCATCTGAGAATTTTTTGATGTGCGGTATATGTTCCAATTGCTCCACCACAACGCACGAAGATGGGACCTCAAAGGAGGTTGGGAATATATGTCAGATTTGAATCTCCATCGATAATAAAATATTTAGAACCTCTAACTGGAGATTTATTTACTGCTAGATTTGCCGATTGTCATTTCGATGAATCGAATTTTCCGACATTAGGGGGAGAAAAGAAACAGCTGGAAATGAGTATTAGTTGGAATGAATTATCGCTAAATCATTGTGATCCTCGAACGAAAGAATGTGAACTAGAAGTTCAAAAGATAATTCATTTACAAGGATTAGCTAATCAACTGCCAGATAGCTTTACTGACCTTAAAAGAGTGACTAAGTTACATATACCAGCTGTTAATGCTCCTGCAAAAGTTGATGTTCCTGGTGAACATATAATGATCGAGCCTAAGCCACAACTAAAACGTGGTAGGCTCTCGGGTTCCAAAGATAAAAATCCTCGAAAAAGAAAAGGAGCAAATAATAAGAATGGTCCAGTCGAGGATTTATCGACTCTAGAAGAGTCAATGGGCATTAATGATTATGATAATGGAAATCAGGTACCTGAAATTTTTGAGAATAATGATAATGAAGAGATCTCGATAAATTATGCCAAAAATGGAATTAGATGGAACCGAGAAAAAGTCAACGTTGACCATAAATTCTCATTTAACGTAGCGCTACATGAAATGAATGAGATAAATGAGAATGATGATCATGAACCAGGGTCTGTAAAAGAATGCAGACAAAGAAATGATTGGCCAAAATGGAAAGATGCAATCGAGGCAGAATTAAAATCACTTGAGAAACGAAAAGTTTTCGGACCTGTAGTCCGCATACCAGAAAATGTAAAGCCGGTTGGATATAAATGGGTTTTCATCAGAAAGAGAAATGAAAACGGTGAAATTGTGAGATACAAAGCATGGCTTGTTGCACAAGGCTTTTCACAACGACCTGGTATTGATTATGAGGAGACGTATTCTCCTGTGGTGGATGCAACTACAATTAGTCGGGCAGTACGTGAAGGACTCGATATGAGTCTAATGGATGTTGTCACCGCTTATTTATATGGATCACTTGACAGTGACATATATATGAGACTTCCCGAGGGATTTTAATTACCTGAAAATTCAGGGCCCCGAAATGAGTACTCAATCAAGCTAAATAAATCGCTTTATGGATTAAAGCAATCTGGGCGTATGTGGTATAATCGCCTAAGTGAATATTTATCAAAAGAGGGGTATAAAAATGATCAAATTTTCCCATGCATATTTATGAAAAGATCTGGAAATGAATTTGTCATCATTTCAGTTTATGTTGATGATATTAACATAATTGGAACTCCTGAAGAGTTATCAAAAGCCGTTAATTGTTTGAAAAAGGAGTTTGAAATGAAAGATCTCGGTAAAACGAAATTTTTTCTTGGACTCCAAATCGAATATTTAAAGAATGGGATATTCGTACATCAAGAGACTTATACGAAAAAGGTATTGAAAAGATTTTATATGGATAAAGCCCATTCATTGGATACTCCAATGATTGTTCGATCTTTAGATGTGAATAAAGATCCGTTTAGACATTGCGATAATAATGAAGAACTACTTGGTCCTGAAGTACCATATCTCAGTGCTATTGGAGCCATAATGTATTTAACGAGTCATACGCGACCTGATATAGCATTCGCTGTGAATCTATTGGCGAGATATAGTTCATCACCGACTCGTAGACATTGGAATGGAATTAAGCGGATTTTTCGATACCTTCAAGGAACAACTGATATGGGATTGTTCTATTCTAATAAATCAAAAGCAGATTTGATTGGGTATGCAGATGCTGGTTTTCTATCCGACCCACATAATGCTCGATCGCAAACGGGTTATTTATTTACGCATGGCGGAAACACTATTTCATGGCGGTCAGTTAAACAAAGTTTAACGGCTACTTCATCTAATCATGCGCAAATTCTAGCTATTCATGAAGCTAGCCAAGAATGTGTTTGGTTGCGATCGATAATTGAGCATATACAACAAACTTGTGGATTATTATCGGAAAAGTTACTTCCGACGATTTTATATGAAGATAATGATGCATGCATTGCCCAATTAAAGGAAGGATATATTAAGGGAGATAGAACAAAACATATTTCACCAAAATTTTTCTTTACACATAATTTAGAGAAAAATGGTGATATTGATATACAACAAGTGCGATCAAGTGAAAATCTTGCATATTTATTCACGAAAGCACTTCCTCCAATAATTTTCAAAAGATTGGTATATTCAATTGGAGTTCGAAGACTTCGAGATTTGGAATAATGTTATCATCAGGGGGAGTAAATACGCGTTGCACTCTTTTTCCCTTCACTGAGGTTTTTCCCATGTGGTTTTCCCAGTAAGGTTTTTAATGAGGCAACAATCGAAAGCGTATCTAAAAGAATCATGTACTCTTTTTCCTTCATTAGGTTTTTATCCCATTGGGTTTTTCTTAATAAGGTTTTAACGAGGCATATTCTTTGAAAAACATCCAAGGGGGAGTATTAGGAAATAATTTAATTATGGATGGTTAAATAATTAAGATGTGGATGTTTTTGGATTATTGATGGATTTTGAAGTATTATATTAAATGATGATAAGATGATAAGATGAGGTGTTTAATTGAAGAGTTTGTATTTCAGTGTGAGGTGTATAATTGTAATTAATGTGATTAGTTGTAATAGTGAATTTTTAGTAGTATAAATAGGTGATTAGAGTTCATTGTAAAATACATCAAGTATTGAAATACTTAATATCTCTCTAATCTCTCTCTCTTTATTATTATAAGCTATATTATCATTATAATCTTAATATAAGTATAATTATAATAAAATAATCTTAATATAATATTAATCACAATTAATATTTTTATAACACATACTACATTTAATGCGCATTTTGCTAATATATAAGTATATAATATTATTTTACATCGTAGTTGCTATTTATGATTCAAATATATGATAAATAAAATTATAAATTCAATTAGTACTTGTACGTTTTTTGAAAAATTGATTTATGAGGATAAAATTAGAATAAATCAAAAAATTAAGGGCAAATTTATAATTTAGTCTAATATACATATTAATTAGGATAGTTGGAAAGAGAAAGAGGTGGGTTGATATTTTTTAATTTTTTAATAATTATTATTAATTTATGGATAAAATATGATTGGTCAATTGAAACCAAGTGATAGTTTTTAGGAGGCGTTGAGCTGAGCCTTAATAAAATAGAATAGATTAGTTTCCTTTTAACGAGCAAATTACTTACAATCTCAAATCATATTTTCCTTTACGCTAGTTCCTTCTTGTAAGGAGGAAAAAAAAAACAATTACATGCTTTGTACATACGATTCAAAACACATTGAGTATTTGATACCTTAAAATGAATTAGAATTTATACTTAAATACTTTTTTAGTCCTTTAATTTAGGGGTTAAGTATTATAGGGACATCGAATTTAGGGGTTGACATTATATGGACAATAATTTAAGTCGGAACCTAAGATTTTGTACCAAATGATCGGATTTCGGCTTATAATCTACAGTTCCAGCAAAATTTAGGGATGACGTTATAAGAACAATACCTTTTAGAATTAAGCAATTTTGGGACAAAATCTACGATTCTGACGTATAATATCACAAAATTGCTTAATTTTGAAAGTTATTGTTCTTATAATATCACCCCTTAAATTTGATGTCCTTATAAAAAAAAATAATTAAGCATTGAATTTATAGTACTTTTAGCTAATTGTTACCGTTATTGAATGGTTTGAATCACTTTTGATTGATTAGAATCGCTTCGTAGTTGTTAAACTATAGTTGCACTGCGTGGATATTTCAAAAAAAAAATAAAATTATTTTATTCGTTTAGAGCATCTTTCTTTTCTACTTCAGACTCTCCTCCCGCTCCCACCTCTGCTGCTGCTACTACTACTAATTATTATTATTATTATTATTATTATTATTATTATTATTATTATTGATCTTTCTTCCAATTCGTCACTTACTAACTACCCAAAATTTTGATATTTTTTAATACAAGACGCGTTTTGAGAACAAAACAGTAACATGATAAAGATTATTATTCTACGAGGATATTTTATTTTTCAAATTATTACCCTCTCTATATAAATGATGAAGATTGTAACCTCAGCGAAAACAAAAAAATACTCGGCAATAAAGAACACACAAACAAACCTTCATCAGTTCAACTAAAAAATAAAAATGTCCGATCAAGCAGCGATCGAGTCCATCCTCTTCAACCTCAAGCGGCTCGACGATCACACCGAGAACCCCCTCTCTGACGCCGATCGCGAATTAGTGAAGCAGCTGACCGCCGACGTCAAATACCTGGGCGCCTTCTTGAACCACGCCTCAAAGAATCAAGTCAACGACGAGACGGCGCGCGACTTCACGCGCCAGATCCGCGACGCCGTCTGCGAAGGCGAGGAAGTGGTGGGCACGTTCGTCGTCCAGACCGTTTCGACGAAAGCGAATAATTGGTTCAGTAAGCTTTACAACAAGGTGCCCGTCAAGCTTGACGAAACCGCGCGTAAAGTGCACGAGGTTAGGGTTGAGGTGGAGAGAGTCTACGGCGATGAGGCCAAGCTTGAGACCGCCGACGAAGGGTCGGAGAAGCTTGAGGTACTTGTAATCGTAGTAGTAATTGGATCAATTATTGCTTCTGAGGACTTATATTTGCAATTGTGTTGATGATGTTCTCTCTTACAGGCTCCCTCTGTAAGAAGTAAACATGTAGTAGGTTTAGATGAGTCTACGAAAGATCTAATTGGGTATCTGAAAGAACAAACTCAGAATCCCGACATCATCTCCATCGTCGGCATGGCTGGGATCGGGAAAACGGCGCTAGCCCGGAAAGTCTTTCAACACCCATCGATCCAAGAAGAGTTTCCAATGCGTCTATGGGTTTCCGTCTCTAGGTTTCCGGCGAGGATCGTCTTCCTCGACGTTCTGACAGGGTTCAATGTAGTAATGAGGGACATGCACCGTATGAGGGAAATCGATTTGGCAATGATAACCAAAAGCCATCTCGACGGGAAGAAGTTCCTTATTGTGTTTGATGACGTGAGGACTCCCGAGGATTGGAGTAGGCTATCTCACGCTTTGCCGGCAACCAATTTGGGCAAAGTCTTGATCACGAGCCGTTCTGCCGACGTGGCGCCTGACTATGGCAGAACGCCGTACGAAATGGTTCCCTTGAGTCCCGAGAAAGGCTCGGAACTCCTACAGTATGAGGCCTTTGGAGAGCCAGCTCGTGAATCTGAGATCGAACGCCTCGGGAAATTAATAGCCGAGAAATGCAATGGGAGTCCACTCGCGCTAACGGTCGTAGGCGGAGTTGTCGGGAAGGAACTCTCTTCGTGGACTAAATTTTCGGACCACCTTGTAGAAGATGATGAGGTGGATGTAATGGAAAAGGTCGTTTCTATGAGCTACGAAGCGCTGCCTTCTCACTTGAGGGAGTGCTTCCTCTATTTCGGGATGTTTCCCGAGGGCATCGAAATCCCGACGTGGAAGCTGTATCGAATGTGGGCTGCAGAAGGTTTCCTCGGGAAATGGACGGACTCCGCCGGCGCGGAAGACACTGCAGAAGGCTACTTGATCGAGCTTATCAACAGCAACTTGGTGACCGTCGGGAAGACAAGCTTCGACGGCAGAGTCAAAACCTGTCTTGTCCACGAATTAATCCTCGATTCCTGTAAGAAAATGGCTGCAAAAGAGAACTTCCTTCAGGAGGTCAAAGCGTTGGAAGGGGGAAACTTAGAGCCGCCCATCGACAAAGACAGAGAAAACAGCTACCGCCGCCTCTGCATCCACTCGAACCTCCCGGAGTTCGCCGCCGCCAAGCCCATGGGCCGACGGGTCCGCTCCGTCGTCTGCACCAACGTGGTGGACATAGTCTTGCCCCTCGAGCACATCTCCACCATCTCCGCGGGGTTCAAGCTGCTCAAAGTCTTCGACGTGAAGCCCATCAAGTTCCCCAAGCTCCCCGCCACCCTATTCGATCTCCTCCACGTTAGGTTCGTCCACCTCTCCTACGACATCACCTCCATCCCCCCGGCCTTCTCCAGGCTGCTGAGCTTGGAGACCCTCATAGTCGAGGCATCCCAACGCTCCCTCGAAATCAGGGTGGAGTTATGGAAGATGGACCGCCTGAGGCACCTCAAGACCAACGTCGCCGCCACGATCCTCCTGCCGGGAGCCCCCACCTCCAGCTCGATGCTGGTGCTCCGGCGGGACCACGAGGCCATTGCGAAGGCAAATGAAGAGGCCGAGCAGGTCCCGCTGGCGGACAGCAGCCTGCAGACGCTCGGCGTGATAGCCTCCGAGAGCTGCACGGAGAAGATCCTCAGCACGTTCGGCAAGCTGAGGCAGGCCAGCGTCCGGGGGAAGCTCGAGAAGCTCCTGACCGGGACGAGCAGGGAGGGTTCGTTCAGCAATCTGGCGAAGCTCAAGAAGGTCGAGAGGCTCAAGCTGCAGAACGACGTGCCCGCCGAGAATCCCGAGGAGGGCAGGCTGACCCGCCTCCCTCCGGCCAGTGTCTTCCCGCCTGAGCTGAGGATGCTGACGCTGTCAGATACTTTTCTTGCCTGGAGCGAGGTGAAGGTGCTTGCCTCCCTAGAGAGGCTGGAGGTGCTCAAGTTGAAGAAGAGGGCATTCGTGGGGAAAGATTGGGAGACTAATTTCGAGGGCGGGTTTCGATGTCTTAAGCACCTGCTCATCGGGCACACGGATTTGGAGGATTGGAAAACTGCCGCCGGGCATTTTCCCGCCCTCGAACATGTCGAGCTTCGGCACCTTGATAAGCTCCGTGGGATTCCTATTGAGTTGGCTAAAGTGCAGAGCTTGAAGGTGCTGACCTTGAACAGCTGTCCACATGCTGTTGAGTCGGCGAGAGAAGTCAAAAAGGATAAGGTGGAAGCTGATAAAACCGTTGAGTTCGAGCTGACTATTGTCTCCTCCACTTGACCCGCCTGTTAAAGTTAAGGTAATAAAAAACTACTCTCTTGTCCAAACTCAGCTCTCGAAGCTAGCAGTTTACGTCTGGACTACGATGTTGTGTTGTTCTTAACTCCTTCCTTTAACCGCCGCACATCAGTTCTAACCGTTAGTTTATGTGTCCATCGCATTAGGTTGTGCCCTCGGCTTGTATTACTTCGTTCGAATCATGACCGTAATCTTGTCTGTTTCCATGATCATAGGTTCGATTCTACGATCCTTTGTTGTCAAATTACCTAATGCTTTGATTATGTAATAACTATTCTCAGGGGAGTGATGAATGCTTTGATTTTTAAGAATTGTGATAATGCTACTCATAAGATTATATCACAATCTCCATATGTTTGTGGAATATTAATGTAACATGATCTCCTCTCCAGGTAAGCTCAAGAACTAATTCAAGCAGTCATGCAATAATCTTTTTTCCCCACCAATTCTTTCTTTTGAACACTGACGGAACTTCCCTCAGCTTATGCTTGTAATCTTTCTTCCATAATTTGAACTTGGCCTTCAGTTTTCTAAGCTCTCCTTCTTCGTTCGACTTACGGCAAATACGTTCCCGCCCAGCTTCGTTAGGACTGTCATTGCACGAATCGAGGATGCGGTCGAGCTGCGGGATTATG
Source organism: Lindernia subracemosa (assembly GCA_028392965.1). Classification (NCBI taxonomy): domain Eukaryota; kingdom Viridiplantae; phylum Streptophyta; class Magnoliopsida; order Lamiales; family Linderniaceae; genus Vandellia; species Vandellia subracemosa. The sequence goes on from JAQPCC010000070.1 coordinate 627,805, forward strand.
ACTTCATGGGATCGATTCTTCTTAGCTTCGTGCAGGCACTCCTGCATATATGTCCAAATTTCAAAACTTTTTTTTTTTTTTTCATTTTTGCTAGAATAAAATCATATATAATTAAAAATATATATGATTTGAGTGAAGAAGCTCATTCACCTGTATGTATGTGAATTCATCCTGCCAAGTTCTCTCCAAAGAAGTCATTTTTTCCTCGTACAGCCGCCATTTCAGTTCCATTTCCTCGAGCTGTCTCTTTAAGGGGGCGTTCTCCTCGTTCTTTGCCCGAGTTTTCGCCTCCGCGCTCAAAATACGTCTTTGAAGATCGATAAGGACACTATGCTTGACCTGAACATGTAAAGAAAAACGCACTAACTTCTCGATTTCAATTTTCGCGGGAAATAGCGTAATGTGTGCGAAAGCAAGAGGAGGGTTGTATTAAATACCTTTGTGCTCGGCTCTGTCTTAGATTTGCTACAACCGTCTTTGGCCATTTCGTCCGTTGACTCGGCAGAATCCGTTTGGTCCAAACCTTAAAAAAGTAGCAATAACATTGTATTGATTGGTTAAAAAAAAAAATCTGAGTTGATTTATAAAGCAATGTGGTTTTACCATGTTTCGTTACTCTGCGATTCAAGTAGTTTCGAACTTGTTTCTGTATCATGGTAATAACGCTAAGCCGTTCGCGTCTGTATCGATCGTAATCCCTTCTTGCCTTTTCTCCACGGACAACTTCAAGATCCGTGGAAATAACCGTTAACAGAAAACACATAACTCTTTAAGTAAACTAAAACTCTCGCTCTTCTTTTGATATGAAAAATCTACGAATAAAAACCTACGCAAGAACGGCGAGTAAACACATAGCCTTACATGATTGCAGTGCGATCGCTCCTTCCCTGAGGTTCTTGTAATAGCAGCGAACTTTGCGGCCACGATAGAATTTCTGAATATTGCGTATAGTCCTTAGTGAAGTCTCTTTCGAATCATCCAATCTCTTAGACTATATGGAATCAATCGTAATCATAAAATATTAAAACATAACAAAAGGTTTTTGTATGCAATGGAAAATGATCAAGAACTAAAATATCTCAGATTACCTCCTTGAGAAAATCTGCAGAATTCATGGCGATCGTTTCTGCAGAATCTCCTGAAGAATCTGTACAACCTTCTGATGTTGCTCCTTCGATAGCAAAAATTTCACATTTCAAATCCACGATCAAAGGCTTCGTAGCCGCCCGTGGAAGCCTACTGGCCCTTGAAACGGGCCTAACGGGCAACGGTGGTGGAACGTTAGTACTAAGCTGAGCATTCTCTGATTGCTGGAGTTTATCTAGCATAAGCTCCAACTGGCTACGACCCGCCATGGAATTTATTACCACCATCGCAAGAAAACGACGACAATGGCTTTGAAGACAAGCTTCAGAAAGTTATCAGGGCATGATCTTCTGTTCCATGTGAATGGTCTGAACATTGAAACAAAAAAGATGGCATTTTGTTTCTTAATTATTTGACTTTACTTGAGTTTGGAGAAAAAGAAAAGAAGGAAAAACATTTGAGTATTGGCTTAGTGGTATAGCAGCAGCTTTGCTTAGACCTTTGCTTTATCTGAAGCTTTAAGTTTCAGGCTTTGGAAATGGTCATTGAGACATACCACTTGGGAGTTATTACATTATGATCCAATACATTGAGATTACAATGCATATTATCCGAATTAATGATTAGAGATTAGTTAAATATAAGTAAAACTGTTGAAATTGTAATTTCATAAAATAAAAAAATGTAGAAATTAATCATCTCCTTGTAAATCTTATATTGACTTGCATTGCAATCAACACAAAGTGATTCGATTCTCATTATACAAACTAGTATTTCCCGCACGCTCGATGCGTGTGATTAAAATATAAACAAAATATAAAATTATTTTTATAATATGAAATTATAATATTAATTTTAATTGAAAAATATGTTTTATAATTTAAAAATATGATTTTTGGGGTATAATTAGAATAAATTTGAAGATTAAGGGTAATATAATAATTAGCAATGTCATACCAAATCAATTTGAATTGCCACAACATTAAGGTTCTCACTAATTATATAAGGTATATATATATAAGGGTAAATTATTTTTTTAATCATGTAATTAAGGGATGTGTCACTATAGGGACATGAAATTAAGTAGTGGCATTATGCAGACAATAACTTTTAAAATTAAGTAATTTTGAGACATTATACGCCAGAATCCTAGATTGTGTTCCAAAATTGCTTAATTTTGAAAGTTATTGTCCGTAAAATGTCACTCCTTAAATTCACCGGAAACTTAAATTATACGCCGGAATCCTAGAATTTGGGGCATAATTTAGGGTTTCGGCGTATAAAGTCCCAAAACCACTTAATTTTAAAAGTTATTGTCCGTATAATGTCATCCCCTACATTACATGACTAAAAAAATATTTAACACTATATATAATAGGCTGTATTATTCAATTGGTGGGAGTGATGATGAGAAGTGTTTCAATGCGATAATAGCTAGGGTTAATTAAAGAATAATAATTACCAAAATTATATAGAAAAAGGTTTCCAATAGATTTAATTAAATAAAAAAGGTGACATGATTATGATGGGATTAATTTAAATTACGAGGGTTAAGGGGAAGCTGTCCCCTGGATTGATTCAAGAAAAGTGTGAGGAAATGATTATTAGCACTAAAGCAAAGTAGAAATTGAGAGTGTCACGTGGGGATCATATGTATTCATTGGATGTAACAAATTTTCACTTTATTCCACATGCAATTTCTTGAAATTCTATCCACCACCACATGATTATGAACATAAAATATTAATCTTTTTTATTCGTATTTTTATGATTTTAACTTTTTTTTCTTATTATTTCAGTAATATTTAATTGTTTTCCATGTTATATATTATATATTGGGAGAAAACCCAAAATGGTCCCCGATGTTTACCCCATGAATCAATTTAGTACCTAATGTTTCGCATGTACTAATTTAGTCCCTGATGTTCTTGAAAATGAACCAAATTGGTCCCTCCGTTAGTATGTTCGTTAATTTGGATGGAAAATGACACGTGTCGACACGTGATTCGTCAGAATTAAAAATAATAAAATTAACATAAAAAAGGATAAAAAAGAAAAAGAAAAATACAACTAAACTAAAATAAAATAAAAGATTAAAAATAAAGAACAAATAAAAACATAGTAAAAAATAATAAATAAAATAAAAATAAAAAATAAAGAGAAGTGAATAAAAAATATAAAAAATAGATAAGCATAATAAATATATATAAAAAATATAAATAAATATAAATAAAAAATATATTTATTTATTTTGTTTTATTTAATTATAAAAAAATTTAAAAAAAAGAGTGAAAAACGTGTCGATACGTAATTAGGGACGGGGACGATTTCGTCCCCGTTAACTTGGCAGGGACCGGGATGAGGATTCTAGTAAACTTCCAGTGGTGTTTTTTACTCTTTTTTTTTTAATTTTTTTTTGAAATTTTTGTATAAATAAATAAAACAAAAAAATAAATATATTTTTTATTTATATTTATTTATATTTTTTTATATATTTATTATTATTATCTATTTTTTATATTTTTATTCAGTTCTTTTTATTTTTTATTTATTTTTTTATTTATTATTTTATACTATATTTTTATTTGTTCTTTATTTTTAATCTTTTATTTTATTTTAATTTAGTTGTATTTTTCTTTTTTTTATCCTTTTTTATGTTAATTTTATTATTTTTAATTCTGACGAATAACGTGTCGACACGTGTCATTTTCCATCCAAATTAACGGACATACTAACGGAGGGACAAATTTGGTTCATTTTCAAGAACATTAGGGATTAAATTGGTCAACGCAAAATATTAGGGACTAAATTAGTTCATGGGGTAAACATCGGGGACCATTTTGGGTTTTCTCCCATTATATATTCTTAGAAAAAAAGAATAAATCCAATAACGTTTCAAAGATGCCTAATTAATCTTATTGAAAGGATATTAAAAATAATAAATATTTTTTTAGGAAAACCGTTTTTTTTCATAAGGACAACAATATTTTACAATGGAATAAGAAAAAAAAATGTTGAAGAATACGAAGAAACAACAAAAAGAGATACATACTAATATCACCAATTACAATTCATCCTTCAAATAATAATAACAATTACAATCTCTCATTCGAACACTTTTGTATTATCCAATCAAGATTCATAATTCCATGTTTGAATCGTCAATGGCAACACGATGCTTATTTCTCTGATCTATTTTATAAGATCATTGCAAACTCTTGTTTCAGGAGATAAATACTCTCATATGAGAAAAGAAAAACTCACATACAAGAGAATAAACAAAATTAAGGAAATTGAGAAAGAGAATGATATAGATAATGAGTTCTCTCCAATTCGATCCCTCGGCGACCATGGTGGAAGTATATCTATGGCGATCGGCGCAGAAGAAAAACAAATTAGGATATTTTTTTGTAGAGGTTTTTTAGGATGGTTATTCCTAGATTTATTGAAACCGAGGATTTGAGATTGGATATTTAATTCATACGTTTCTAAATAATAAATCAATTGTTAAGAAAATGCTTAAATATTTATTTGGTCATGTAATTTAGAGGTAGTGGCATTATCGGGACAACGAATGGAATGACATTAGATGGGCATTAACTTTCGAAAATTAAGCAATTTTAGGACATTGTACGCCTGATCCAGTATTTTGACTCAGACCCGCTGACGTGACATGTGGCCGACCCGGTATTTTGACCCAGATCTGCTGACGGGTCTGGAACAAAATATCGAGTCGTGCGTATAATGTTCTAAACTTGCTTAATTCGAAAGTTAATGTCCATATATTGTCATTCTCTAAATTTGTTGTCCCTATAATGCCACTATCCCTAAATTACAGGATCAAAAAATATTTAAGTCTCAAGAAAATATAAAAAAATTAGCTAAAATTATTCCAATTTCGAGCAAGCTAGTCCGTGAAGTTAGTTAAAAAAAATCAAATCTTTGTTAGTTAAAAGATTGCAAATGGCAATGAAACAGGTTTGAAGCGGGTCTGTCTAACCCGCTCCATGTAATATTTTTCAAGCCCGAGCCCACCACCAGACGATCCGTGAACCAATCCGGTCAAAACTCAGCCCCGTGCCGGTGAATCAATCCGACCCGAAACTCCGTTCCTTGTTTTTTTTTTAAATAAAAGCATTAATGATTTAAATTAAATTAAACTAAAAAAAAAACCTTTCCGTGTTCTTGATTAGAGAATAGAGATCATTGATACTAATATTGTTTTCATCGGCCATAAGGTCGTTATTGTAGACTTTAGACTGTACTGTACTGTACTGTACTCGGTGGTTAAAGAAGATAAATTGGATAAGAAAACAGTTTATTGAACTGTCATTGCCAGTAATAATAGCTTTAACTTACAATTTATTTATATTGTTATCCAATTTTGGGGTTCGTTGCCTTTGACCTTCCCCCAATTCACCCAGAAAGAAAAATCTTACATTTTTGCTGTTTGATTCTGTAAAGTAATTGCGATTGCGTGATTTGAAGATATGGGTAGAACGAAGGTGTGGTGGGTGCTGAGACTTATTGTTCTTTCCGTAGTGATTACGACAACCAATGGTTGGGGAAAAGAAGGCCATTTTATGGTATGCAAGATTGCTGAGGTATTTTTCTTTTTCAGTATGAATTTTCTCGGTTAAGGGGATGCTTTTCTTTTCTTCGAACTTAATAAACTCATTTATTAAATTGCTGAGTGGTGTTTTTAGTTTAATTGGTGCGATGACTGCAGTGAACTGTTCTATTGCAGGTAAACAGCTTGTTCTGACATCTAGTGAGAATTAGTTTTAGTTAAAGCGTTGATGTTTTTGAAAGAGATTGGGAACAAAAAAGACATTTTCTTGACAAATTCTAGTGGGCTTTTTCTCTTCATCGTAGAGTTATCTTAACGAAGATTCTCGAGCTGCAATCAGAACGTTGCTTCCACATCGTGCTGAGGGTGATCTTGCAAATGTTTGCTCTTGGCCAGATGAGATTAAATACAACCATAACTACCGTTGGAGTAGTCCGTTGCATTACGTGGATACACCTGACTTCAGATGCAACTACGACTACTGCAGTAAGCTAATGAATCTGTTTTTTTTTTCTTCAATTTGTATGCATTTCCTTTCAAATCATTAGTAACTTCTTTCGACGAATAGTTCGCATATATGTTATTCAGCTGTTTTAAGATGTATCATGGGCTGAATGTTGATCTATATTTTGTGGAAACTATAAGCGACCGTTGCTTTTGATTGTTATTGAATCATTTTGACAGTCATTTCCCAAGAACTACAGTGATATTATTTGATAGAAAGACTCATGATCCTCCTATGCTTACCATTGGCTATCGCATAAGTTGTTTAGGATAGATTGTTGTCTGAGAAAATCATTTTTCTTTCAGTTGTTAAGGATTTGTGGAATATATAGGCGACCGTTGCTTTTGATTATTATTTAATCATTTTGACAGTCATTTCCCACGAACTACTGTGATATTATTTGATAGATAGACTCATGATCCTCCGATGCTTACCACTGGCTATCGCATAAGTTGTTAAGGCTAGATTGTTGTCTGAGAAAATCATTTTTCTTTCAGTTGTTTCCATGGGTTTTACTCTCACTTTCTTCTGCTCCCAGTTCATATTGTAATCTATGGCAAAAGGTTTTCGCCATTAAAACTATTTTCGGATTTTCGTTTTTTTTTCTGATTTACACGACAGGAGACTGCCATGACTCTTACGGGCACAAAGATAGGTGTGTCACGGGAGCAATTTACAACTACACGATGCAGCTGAAGGAAGAGTATCACAGTTCTGATTTATCAGTAGCAAAGCGTAAGCATCAAGTGTTCATATGTTGCTTACATTCTGGATAATATTAAACTTCTTGCAAGGCAGACTTACGATATCTTTTAATTTTCTTACTGTAACAGACAACTTAACTGAGGCACTCATGTTTCTCTCGCACTTTGTCGGTGACATACATCAGGTCCGCTCGTTTTACTAACAAGCTCCTCTCTCTCTCTCTCTCTCTCTCAAATCCTGTATACTATGAGGCTTGTTAGCAGAGATGAATCATCATGGGCATGAGAAGAATGTGCTAGTGATTTTGAAAATAATATAGTCAACTGTGGCTCCAAATTCCAAAATTTTGTTTTGCTATTTCTCTTATTTGTTACGCGTTGGAGTATTAAGTTTCTTCATTTACAAAATGTATGCAACGTTAATTTTAATTTTGAAGACTCATATACAATCATTAGTTTGTCTTCTTACATCACCATCTCTTGAAGACCATCTCTGCAATTTACTACACAATATATGTGAAGATCTGTTTTTGCAGTTGCCTCAACTGCTTTCATTTCGGGATATGAGACATAATCTATCATCAGCTCGAAAGATTGTAACTTTTTTTCTCGGTTTTGCAGCCTTTGCATGTTTCTTTTACTGGCGACGAAGGTGGGAACACTATCATCGTCCGCTGGTATAGGCGGAAAACTAACTTGCACCACGTGAGTCTATATTGGCATCATAAATGTTGGAAAAAAAAACGTTCTCTTTATCTTTCATCACATTATCATATTCTATCTTTAGTTCTTATGTTAAAGCTGTTTCAGGTATGGGACAACATGATCATCGAGTCGGCCCTAAAGACATTCTACAAATCCAACATGACGACAATGATCAACGCTATTCAGAGTAACATCACGGTATTTATATTTGTTGAATATATCACTCACTAAATAAGCAGAAAAAATTGCACCTCTTACCTAGACCACCATAAATTGTAGAAAATATCATTTTCTGAATCTGTTGAAGGTTTTTATTATGACTTCTTATACTGTCCTTTTCGATACATGGATTCATCTTCTCATTCTTTCCATCTAACTACATACAGGATGCTTTCATTGATGAAATATCTGAACAGAGTTGCAATGGGACAGTTTGTCCTGACCCGTAAGTACCTTATCAATGCTTGATCCTCATCCTTCAGTGAAAGAAAAAATGAAGAGAAGTCCCAAAAGATAAAGGAACAAATACCAAACAAAGAAACTTATTAATCGTGGCGTTTCTGTAGTTGTGGTACATGAATTATTGGTTGTTTTTGAGATGCAATTGCAGTTATATAAGAGCAATGTTTTTGCAGGTATGCTTCTGAAAGCATCAATTTAGCATGTAAATTTGCATACCGAAATGCCACTTCGGGGAGCACATTGGGAGGTATCGATTATTTTCGTGGTTTTGTAGTTTACTTAACTAACGTTTTATATATATATTTTCATGTAACTAACCCGGGCGGTCATCCAGTAGCAGTTTATGATCAAGAATCTTCAAGCATTTTGTGAATGCATATGTTCTGTTTTAAAGCAATTCCACTGTTTCTCTGTTTCTTTTCCTCCGCAGATGAATATTTTCTGTCGCGTCTGCCAGTTGTCGAGACGAGATTGGCTCAAGGTGGGGTCCGCCTGGCTGCTTTGCTCAACCATCTATTCTCAGCTCCTTCATCTCTTGCAGAAGACTCGTAGAGTTGAGATAAACAGTACTTCATATTCATTACAATGAGTCAAACATTTGTTTAAAGAAACAGCTACACTACCATGTAAGCATCCCATGATTCCCTTGCTCTGTAAAGATAACTATATATGTTTATATTGGTGATATGACTAATTTCGTGAGTATCAAACTCAGACAACAAAAGCCCTTCAAGGAATGGCTCAAAGTCAAAGCCAAAAAAACAAAGAAAAAGAAAAGATAAAAGAAGTCATGAAGACAACTAACTCCAAAGACGTGGGGTATGACACCATTTAGTCAAACGCCATCTTCGGAATATTCCCTCTTGGCCGCCACGCATAGCTCCCTACCCTGCCCACCAATGGTTAAATCCATATGTAATAAATATTATTTTTCTTGCCATTTTCTTACATATCTATATTGTGTCTCTTTACAAAAAAACATGGGAATAAATAAATAACGCATGAGCCAACCATAGGACTTTCTTGCTTGTCAAGGCTTTCTTTGCTTTCAATATAGTTTACTATATTACAAAGCAAGCAATATGAATTAAATATATACTATAATATGGACAATCTCTGACTATAAAGCTGGCATTAATTAATTTATGTTGACTATAATAAGGTAAAGGGGCTGACGTATATTCTTCCATCATGGGCACGTGACACACACGCCTGTGATGCTGGCCTGCTGTTTTTTACCATACAAAGAAGAAAATCCCCTATATATATAAACCCTTGTATGCAAGTCGAATAGTATTTCACGGCCGCACAATATTCGTCTTCTTGTTTCTAGGTATGTTGTTTTCTTCCTGAGCATCATATATATATATATATATATATATATTATAATGAGATTTATTTGGAATGCTTACATAGAAAAACTAGATGTTCATTTATATTCTGCATTGACAAAGGGAAGCCAATTCTTGGGTATCAGCATTTCAGCAGGTGCTGTATATATAGTGAGAAGTATTGTCGTATTAGTGTTCATAAGAAATGTTAGCATCTTTAAATTACAGCAAGTCCCTAGATATATATATATATATATATATGCTGCCACTATTACAAGGTGGTCTTGTTATTCTTTAAAGCTGTTTATTGTCTTTGCTCCAACACTTTCACCTCAGAAATGTGGTCAATTTCAAATTTCTTGTCCTATTCCTTTTGATCTCTCCAAATAATTGGGAATCTCAGTCATCCATACAATACAATGATAGCTTTAATTTTTTTTTTCTATATTTGCAGAATATGGCTTTGGCAAGAATAGCAAGAAGCAGTTATTGCCGCCGATCCATCGCCGTTACGAAAGCATTCTCCTACACGAACCCCATGGCGGGCGGTGATCATTCGTCTCTTACCAAAGTCGGGACATTCCCTCATACGAATCTCACGAGAAGAACGTTAAGAACAACCTCGCATTGCCTGTTTGGCTTCGCCCAACGAACTGCGGTAGAATCAGATTCTGAGGTAGAAAACGGTTACCCCACCCTCGATGCCACGAAGCCCGGCGAGAAGCCTCGGGTCGTCGTGCTGGGGAGCGGATGGGCCGCTTGCAGATTCTTGAAAGGGCTCGACACGAAGAGGTACGATGTTGTCTGCATATCGCCAAGGAACCACATGGTCTTCACCCCTTTGCTGGCCTCGACTTGCGTCGGCACCTTGGAGTTCCGCTCCGTGGTGGAGCCCGTGAGTCAGATTCAGACAGCATTGGCTAAAGACCCCAACTCGTACTTCTTCTTGGCTTCTTGCACGGGCGTTGACGCTGACAAGCACGAGGTATCTGTGATGTAATGTAATAGCTTCCATATCTATGGACCATAACATTATGAACTACAAATGTAATATATAGGTTTACTGTGAGGCTGTTAGAGATGGAGAAGGATTGTCCCGAGAACCTTACGGTTTCAAAGTTGCGTACGATAAGCTGGTGATAGCTTCAGGGGCAGAGCCGTTGACTTTCGGGGTGAAAGGCGTCAAAGAGCACGCCTTCTTCCTCCGGGAAGTCAACCACGCCCAAGAAATAAGGAAGAAACTTCTTTTGAACTTGATGCTGTCTCAGAATCCAGGTTTTATTACATTCATAATTAATAGGGATTATTATTCCTTCTCAGTTGTCTTTCTCACAATCCTCCTCTATTATTACAACAGGTGTATCAGAAGAAGATAAAGAAAGACTCCTCCACTGCGTGGTGATCGGCGGCGGACCCATCGGCGTGGAATTCAGTGGCGAGCTGAGCGATTTTATCATCAGGGACGTTAAACAGAGATACGCCCACGTCAAAAACTACATTAACGTCACGCTCATTGAGGTAGCAGCAAAACTGATTCTTGTTAAAGTTATCTCTTAAAGACATTTATTACTACTGATGTCTGTCTGTCTTCTTCTTGAACAAGGCGAACGAGATTCTATCCTCGTTCGACGTCGGGCTAAGACAATACGCAACGAAGCACTTGACAAAGTGTGGGGTGCGTTTGGTACGTGGGATCGTAAAGGAAGTCCACGAAAAGAAGGTAGTCCTCAGCGATGGAAGCCACGTTCCTTACGGTCTTCTCGTCTGGTCGACTGGCGTCGGCCCGTCTGATTTCGTCAGGGAACTCAATCTCCCTAAATCTCCGGGAGGAAGGTAACTAACTAATCATGTGTTAGAAACAAAATCAGACAAACACAGATGTGTAATATAAAAATTCAATGCAATGAATGCAGAATTGGCGTCGACGAATGGCTTCGAGTTCCTTCGGTTGAAGACGTCTTTGCTTTGGGAGATTGCGCTGGGTTCCTCGAACATACTGGGTCCAAAGTTCTTCCGGCTCTAGCCCAGGTGGGTCGGGTTCAAACTACGAATATTTCACAACGTTTAGGACATGGCATGTAAAAAGGAAACTAATTAAGCAGAAAGTAAGCAGGTTGCAGAAAGGCAAGGGAAGTATCTAGTGGAACTGTTCAATGAAATAGCGAAACAAAATGGAGGCAAAGCTTTTTCTGCAAAAGATTTGAACTTAGGCCATACATTTGTGTACAATCATCTTGGATCTATGGCTTCGGTCGGTCGCTACAAGGCCTTGGTCGATCTACGACAGTCCAAAGTAAGTTAGCACACCAAGTAATGATTCATGATGCGATGACTGTTTCGTTTCGTACCAAAATCCTTACATGGACAGAATGAGTTCTTTAACTTTTCTTGTAGGATGCAAAAGGTTTGTCACTAGCAGGGTTCGTAAGCTGGTTTATATGGCGGTCGGCTTACTTGACGAGAGTTATCAGCTGGAGGAACAGGTTTTATGTAGCAGTCAACTGGGCGACGACTTTGGTTTTCGGCAGAGACATATCAAGGATCGGGTGATAAAGAAAGATGCAGCAAGAAGTTCAGACTAATAATGCAATAATTTCACATATTTATTACACAACAAAAACAGATATGCAACATGTTGTGCAAATAGTTTTGTCTTGTACCTGCTAGCTAGCTTGGGGCAATCTTCAAATCAGAATAATAACCATATTCTTTCATTCACAAGTAGGTAATGAAGATCTCAGCAATAAACTCACCTCACTCTAAACGGAATACGCAGAAAGCGTGTATATAGTCATTGAGAACTCTTGCATTTTGAGTGTTAATCTAGCGTTAAAGTCGCACCTTTTTCTTACACTCATGTCCAACATTATATGCATATCAGCACATAACCATTAGGGGGTTTTACAATGTGCAACAAAGCCGCCGATTGTTGGGCCAAGCATTTTTAATTGATCGTTAACTATGTAGCAACCATTAAGCTATCTAGTAATGGCATAAGTTTAGAATTAGATTACTTTCTTGTTTCAAGCATTTACAGATGTTTTGATATGTACTTTTAAATACCATTCGTTCCTATCGACCTACATTTAAACCTCAGCCGAACGATGATGATTCACGAGTCATTGCTGGGTTTTTTTCACAAGGACACAAGAGAAAAGAACAATAGGCATTTACAGAAAGCCAGGCCGTGCTCTTACCTCACGTGGGAATCGTAGGAATCAAAAAACGAATCAGGGACGACGAGAGGTAACTTATCTATGTACAAGAAGAGTCGCTTTAGATTCTCCCTTGTAATAACCGACATGTCTGTCGAGTCCCTGTTGTCCAGATACACCCATAGGTCACCAGAGTTCACTCTCTTTAAGCTGTCTCGGCAAAAAGGGCAAGATTGTGATCTTGAGTGCCTGAGATAAGAATAAATGCCTATGTCAGAATATATGTATATCAATACTTGGAGGCAAAACATTAAACCATGTGAATTGGTGTTTATCAGGAATACTTGGAATTACCAATAAAGAAAACCACGAGAAAGAGAAGCCTGTCATATACTGAAGAATAAATAGAGATATTCTGCTGAAATGATGATAATTGAAAAGACGAAGGTAGCACACAGACTGATATACGATGTTTAAACAATCACTTCAACCATAAAACGCAAGGAATAGGGAGAAGAAACATGGGTACAAGACAACTAATTTACCGGGAAAACAATTGATGATTCACCATGAATCAATCTTCAAACAATGAAGCACTTGTAATTAACTAGGTGGTTCCATCTGACTATTGCCGACAATTAGTCAAAAGACAACAATCCCCATACATTGCATTCAAAAACAAAATCTTTCGAATGATCATATGGAAGTAGAAGTTCTTGGAATGAAATCTAACACATCGGGGGCATTACACTGAGGTGGCAATGGCACTATCAGAACTAATCATTAAACGTGAAACACACATAACAACCGAAAAGTGAAGAGAAGGGCTAAAATACCATTCTCTATAGCATTTCAGGCACATGGTGTGGCCACAATTTGGCAATACTATCTTACTGTTCATCTCCATGCAAATCCCACATTCTTCTTCCCTCTCAATCTCTGACACAGAGCCTTGTCGCCTGAGCTCTTCCTGGTCCCTTCTCATGTACCTCTCGAAACACACAGCTTTCTGCTTTTTATCTTCTGAATCAGTAATACCTCTTTGAAGTTGCAATAGAGAGGGATAAATTGCAGCTGGATAACCAACATACATTTTTCAACATTAATATTTTTCTCCCCAAGAAGAAAAAAAACTATTCGTTTTAAAAATTACTAGACCAACCGTAAAATTCTCTAAGGCTCGCTTTCCTCTCATGAGTGGACATAGTGGTGGTTCCATCCACGTATACCTGCCCGAGACAAGGTTGAATTTAATTAATCAGTAAGGAAGACACAAATGACTAGGAGTTATGTGTATCATAGATAACAATGCCTATGCGATGATCAATCATCATCATATGTTAGTTTATGAAGAAATAGAAGTAGAACTACGTTGTAATGTAACAACCTTGTATATTAGTATTCTCAACAACCCGAGAGCTCCCGCTAGGTGGCAGTCGGTCCATTGGACGAGAAAAAGGAAAAAATATGCTGCAGGACTGTAAGAGATTCTCATTTGCAGACAAGCATCATCATACTCCCTAGCGAAATCAGCTGCCCTGCAAGGAAAGAAAAGATAAATCCAAATAATATACCGTTGGCAAGTCTAAAAATTTCCTGCCAATTATCTTTGAACTCAGCGAGCTAGTCAGTCACTCAACTCAAGCTATAGTCATCAACAGATTTGTACTTGAAAATGATACAAGCTGAACATAAAAGAATATTTTTATATCTTCAACTACTACAAACTTTCCTAATGATTCTTTCACGAAAAGACAATATTATTCATCTTCTGAAAAGAGAAAGAAAGCAATGACAAAATCTAAGATAATCGACAAACAACAACCGAAATTTTCAAAATTAAAAAAATATCGCAACAGAGAATTCTCGGGACGGCGCTGAATTGAAGCAAAGTGAAGAAAATCAAGCACAATCACAAAAGAGGAAACCAACACACGACATTGAAGAAGAAAAAACTTCTGACCGGAAAAAGAAAATTCAACAACAATCACTAATTGGACAAACAAAACCAAAGTAAAATCGATTACAGAGTGTTAGCATGCTGAATATCGGCTTCGAGCACTTTCAGCGAATCCTTGAAGGTAGTATTTCTCACTGGCGTTCCACCGCTCACATACATTTCTTCTTAGCTATCAACAATTTTCTCCTTTTCTTCCTCAAAAATTTCCGAAGCTTATTTCAAGACTGATAGTGTTTGACTTGGATCATACATATACAGCGTTCATAAGGCAAAGACTACTCAAACTCTCACTTGTTTAAATCTGAGCCATTGATTTATTTATAATCAACGATTGTGATTTATTTTTTATTATATTAAGAGCCTTGATATGATAGTTACCGTCATGGTAGTCAATTTCAATTTCATTGATTAATTACTAATTTATCCTTATTTTAATTTTAATTCATATATTTACCATTTTACCCTTCAAATTTTAAATTTATTATATTTATATCCTTAAAAAACAATTTAATCTTTTTATATAGCTAAAAATAATATATGATTAAATTTTAAATTATAATTTCATCAATTAAATATTTTAAATACATGTAAACTAATTATATATTTATATATGATAGCACACACATCGAGTGTGCCTAAAATACTAGTTTCAAAGAAAGAGACTAAGACTAATTTGAGCAGAATGAATTAAGACTTTGGATAGAAAAAATAATCTTATACATACATATTATTATTTTTTAACGCGGAGGAGGCTGCATTAATTGATAGGAATTGCAATAATAACAGCCACGATATATTAAAATAGAATTGAAATTTAATTTTAAAATCAAATGACAAGCTAAGATTTCCTTTACCTTTTAAAACATCTTAAATTTAAATAAATTAAATGCTCGATATGAATTGCCATTTATTCAAATTCACTCTTGACGTGAAGATGATGAACTGATACAAGAGTTATCAATAAACATTAGGTTATAAGAGAACCGAATGGTATCTCAATTATATAATTATTCAAAAAATAGAATATTTATGTATTAAGATTTTTACATATTATGTTTGTAGTTTGTTCTCATTTTTTTTTTGGTAAAGTCAGGTATTTATTTCATTCGAATACCTTGATGTATTTTATTATTCATATACTGAATAAACATTGAAATGCTTTTATGATCATCAAACTATATCATTATTATTATAATTAAATTATTATAAATGTTTAATCATTAATCCAAATTAGGTCAACTTTCTGGTGACAATCTTATCCTAGATTGACTCATCTGTTCCCATTTTATGTTTCCATCTTGTGTTCCACCAATCAGGTGTTGACACGCGTTCACTTATTTAATCATGGAGATGGATGGAATTATGAGATAGACACATGTCAACACCTGATTGGTGGAACACAAGATGGAAAAAAACAAATTGGTACAGAGGATCTCATACCATCTTATCCACAAATGGTCCACTTGCTCCACTCTTATTATAATCTTCTTCCTCTTTTGTACATTAAACAATTCTTTTTATATAAAATTGACCAATCAATTTCATATAACATTACATTTGTTTATGATATATCAAACCATCTTGCAGCAACAGTCTCCAACACTCAAAAAAAAAAAAAAAAATTAAAAAAAAAATAAAATTAAATAAGGGGGTAACTTCACATAAATCTCGGGTGACCTAAAATTATATCAATTAACTCCCCTGTCAGATATCGTTTAAGGACCAATTGTAAACTTCTTAAGGACCAATTAGACGAAATTACCCCTCAAAACATGCATTATTACGATTTTACCATCATTTCAAATTAAAAAAATGATAATATAGATAATAAACGAATGGGATCGATCCCCAACTTCAACCATTCGAACATTCACCTCCCACCCACACTCTCTAACCTAATCTCATCAAAACGCACGAACTCTCTGATACCACGGCCGACAATTGTCAACACTACTGCCTTCTCGTCGTCATCGAACATCATTGCACACGAGTTGCCGCCGGTGTGCCACTTGAGAAGCTTCAAACCTAGTAAGGGTTATTAGGTCGATTAGGAGTTATTAGATCTCGGTTAGGAGTTGTTGCCCTCTATTTTTCGATTATTTGCTCACTAGGGTTATTAGATCTCAGTTAGGAGTTCAATTTGGGGTTTTTTTAGGTTTAGGTTGATTATGCTTATTAAGGTGAAATCGTGTCTTTTGAAGTTTCGCTTTTCTGGGAATTTTAGATTTCAATTTGGCCTCGTTACGTAGTAGTTCATGGTACACTATGCTTGCTGATGTTTAGATTACTCGTATTGAGTTTGATCGATTAGGTACAGTATGTATTTAGTCTGCGTGTCTTGGTACACTATTTATGATTGTAATGGTACCATATGCTTTATTTACTGTTACTGTATATATGGGTTTAATGATATTGTTTGACGATTATCTTGTTCGCTTCATGCAGTAATGGCGTCAAAGATAAAGAGCTCTTCGGAGGGTTACCAACTATCTTCTAGGTGTCATCCTCACACATTTCGGTCAAAGATGATCGAGCTAAAGAGTAAGATGACCCAAGAGCAGGTTACAACTATTAAAAAGACTCATTTCCATTTCTTTCTAGACTTGCCGAGAATCTCACAATCATTTGCTAGAATAGTCGCCTTATTACGCCGATACAATGTAGAGACTAATTCATTTAGGTTTGAGGAGATTACTGATGTTATCTTTGCACCAGAGGAATTTAGTGTGATTATGGGGCTCCACTACATAGGTCAGTATGTGGATCCCAAGGAGAAGCTATCGTCGCAAGTTGTGAGGCAACATTTCGGGGGAAAAAATGGAAATGTTTCTCGTCAAAACATAATTAAAAAGTTGATGAGTTTGTGGGAAGGTCTGAGGATGATAATGTCGCTGATTTTGTTAGGATCTTTGTTCTTTTTTTATTTAATTGCATCTTGTTCCCGATGTGTAACTCTAAAAATCCATCGTTTGTGAATGTCTATGTTGACGACTTGGATACTATTGGTGAGTATGCGTGGGGAGCTGCAGTGCATGATTTTTTGATCTCCCAGATGAAGCTAGCCAATGCATTTGATAACCAAACGTCTAATTCAATGATGAATGGGTGCACAGTCGGATTGATGGTAATTAAATTCATTTATTTTCCTTTGAACGTATTGAAATTTGGTAATTTAATTATTTTTCTTTAATCAGATGTGGGTGTACGAGCGCATACCAACCTTGGCAAAGAAGCGTGCGGTGTACACATTTCCACGATTGTTCAACTGGGAGGATAAAAGGGTAGCAAACGACGTCGGAAATGCGGAAATGGAATTCTCGTCGGTTGAACGTGTGACACCCTTCCACGTACGAAAGAATGAGATGAAGTTAGTTCATCCCATTAATATGATAGGAGAGGTATAAAATTTGCTTATTTCTATAAATAGCATAAGTTAGAAATTTTATTTGTTGACCGTTATTTGCGTGTTTAAGGTTCATGGAGGCGTTGGAGTTCCTCAATCCGTCTTGATCGCTCGAATTGAGTTGTTAGAGGCGGAGGCGAGGGATAAGGATAATATTATTAAAGATCTAACATCGCGTGTTAGAAACGAGAACGTTGATGAAGAGGAGTATGATGGGGATAATGAGATTGGTTTAGAAGAGGATGAGAGTGATAAGGAATAGTTGCTGAAAAGGTAGGTAATGAGGCTGACGAATATGTTGCTGAAAAGGTAGCTAATGAGGATGATGTAGATGTTCGTGAAAAGGTAGTAGATGATCCTGCGTTGGAGAATGTGGTAGCAAAGGATGCTGCAGGGGAGGACGTGGCAAAAGAGGATGTTGTGGGGAAAGACGTGACATCGGATGATGATGGAAGGGAGGACGTGACAGCAGAGGATGTGGCAGCGGATGATGATGCAAGGGAGGACGGGACAGCGGAGGATGTGAAGGCGGATGATGATGGAAGGGAGGACGTGACAGTAGAGGACGTGGCAACGGAGGACGTGTCATCGGATGATGATGCAAGGGAGGATGTGACAATGGAGGACGTGACAGCGGATGATTTACCAATTGTCCCGAGTTTAGAATTTCCGATACTGGTGGAATAGTGGAACCTACAGTAGGTGTGGCCTCCTCGATTGCCCGAGGAGTTCGAACGAGACGCGACCGTAAGAAGAAGAGAGATTCAGATTTTACTACACCGGGTAGCTCTACGCCACGAAAGAAGGCGCGAAGAGGGAAAGGTTCCAGAGCCACCGTCGATGTGAGTGATGTCGATTCCGATAAAGAGTCTCCGAAAAAATGGAGCAAGAAGTACCTCGATTTCGACGATCGTAATTGCATTGACCAATACCTTAAGGCGCGAAAGTTTAGGTACATTTTTCTTTAGTGTCAAATTCATCTTTGTTGTTTATAAACGCGGGGTAATTTCTTATGCAGCGAGAATGTTTGGCAAAGTGACCTGACTAATGTCGATGCGCAAGGCTTCTACATGTTGCTTTTCCGCGACAGGCTTCTACATGTTGCTTCGCTGCTGTAAATCCACAGAAATGTACTTGCATCCTCAACGACC
The DNA here is from genome assembly GCA_028392965.1 of Lindernia subracemosa. Lineage (NCBI taxonomy): Eukaryota > Viridiplantae > Streptophyta > Magnoliopsida > Lamiales > Linderniaceae > Vandellia > Vandellia subracemosa. The sequence goes on from JAQPCC010000070.1 coordinate 646,837, forward strand.
TCAAATTAACAGCGCTGGACTTATTCACCTTCAAGCTACGGGCAGCGGCAATATTACGAGCGAGCTTCTTCTCCTGCTTAGGACAGAGGTCCGCCAAAAGGTGAGATCCTTTCTCACGTCTCTCGTACATCATCGTCATGATCTTAACGCGAATAGTATCAACCATTCCCTTCACAGGCAAAGCACATGCTTCTTTCACCCAAGCATTCCAACACTCCGCTTGATTGTTGTTGATCACGCCCCACCTTTTCCCCTCGAACAATGCATTTGCCCAACAGTTTGGTTGTGAAGCAGCAATAAAGTCTTCTGCTATCGGCATAGACTTTATGATGCTATCGATGTGGATTGAATACTCACCGGGTGTCGTTGCGTAGACTGCCTTTTTGAAAACATTTGACCAATGCTTTTTGTTATGCATCGGATAATACCTCATAACCTATGAACGAAAAAGAGTTAACCAAAAAGCATCCTTAAAGGGTATGGTTTAAGCTTTAATAGTAAAATACCTCTTTCTTAAAGTTGTCCACCAAGTGGCGCAAACAATAGGCATGACGACTTCCCGGAAATACGGAAGAAACGGCCTTAATAAGACTAGGGTGTCGATCCGAAAAAAACGTCAACTCTCACAATGTAGAATGATAGCAATCAAACATTCTTCTCAACTTAGCACAAAACCAGTCCCAATTTTCGTCATTTTCAACGCTTACGACGCCGTACGCAATGGTGAACAAGTCATCATTTGCATCCTTTGCCACCACAGTAACCATCACCCCTTTAAACCTAGTCTTAATGTGAGTGCCATCAAGAAATATGAATGGACGACATCCGCGAACAAAACTAACTAGACATGCGTGAAAACATATAAATAGCCGACGGAATTTATTGTCCTGAGGGTATACATCGTACTCTGCCACGGTACTCGGGTTGGTTTCCTTCACCGATTTACACCACCATCTCAACTGATCAAACGTCCCAGTCTCTAACCCATGTATGCTACGGATGGCACTTTCTTTGCCTCTAAACACCTTCTGGTAACTCACATTTACGCCATAGTCCCTCAGAATATCTTTCACCGTGACACTAGGACGATAAGAAGGCTCATCTCGTACCCTGTCTTTCACTATGTTCCCTAACCATGGTGAATCCGCCCGAGGATGATCGCGGCTTCTAATATTATCTTCACCGCAAGTGTGTTGAAGATTGGAGTTTCGAATGCCAAATGGTTTATCACATTTATGCAGTGATGCATATATCCGCCAATTACACGATGCATCCTTGCAAACGGTAATGATTTTTCTCGTATCGTTCTTCTTATAAATGAAGGTTCTGCGAATGGCGATCGAATAGTTCTTCAAGCTCCGTCTGAAATCGTCTGCATCCTTAAAGATTTGCCCATCTCCACGAATGCAACGACTCCATGCATCTAATGAATTTACTACAACATCGAATTCATTGGAGTCTTCGTCGTCCTCTTCCATACTGTAACAATACAGATCAAAATCCTTATCGATCATTGGTACAAAAAAAGTAGATATAACATTGTCTATTTAAGAATAAAAGAATAAAAACCTTTCCGCCTGGCTACTTTGACCCCCTCTACTATCGTCATCACGTTCCACTTGCATCTTTATCATACATAATTTCATTCCAATAAAGAGTCGGTACATATTCAACATATCATCATTCTCTTTCAATGTTGAATATAAATTTTCAAGCGGCACTTGATACTTTATCGATTCACATCGCGAGTCGATATCCGTCCACCTTCTTTGGTGGACAATGTATATATCAACAAGTGTTGTGCTTCATTGATCAACACCAACACAACCCAAATAGCGTGCCTCCATGAACTACACTTGTAGACAACATAGTTGTTTACTTCCTACAAATAATTCACCGTTACAATGGTACTCCAATAATACATTAAAAGGTACACAATACAAAGACAAGTGGTACCCTAATCACACGTATAAAGGTACATAATATTAATTAATTTGATACTGCATAACAAATACAATTAGGCATCACAATAACCTCATTTATTTCCAGACAAGAATCTCCCACATTTATAAGCTCGGCCCCATGTCATGTAAAGAAATTTGGTACGCAAACAACACGGATAAAGGTACATAATATACAATTAATTGATACAGGATAACAAACGCATATGAATAATTAGGGGTTTCAACACATTAACCTCATTTACTATAAAATACATATTTTTCATACATTTACAGCTCAGTCCAAGGCCAGAGTTACCTCAATACAGGGTATGAATAGATTTTTTATTCTTTCCAGCCGTTTGCTGATTCGATAGCGTCGCCGAGAGCTAACCGTAACTTCACACTATGAAATAAAAACTTCCTGAGCGAAGAACGAGCGACTTACCTGACGACAACGCCGATTACACCAACCGGCTGAACTGGGCAGAGACGACGACGGCGAATTTGGTCTGAATTTCAATCGAGCTTTTTTGTTTTTTTTTTATTTAGATCGATCAAATGATAAGAAATGTTATTTTAAGATTAGAATAAATGTATTCAGGGGTAAAACCATCATTTCATAATAACTGGTCCTTATATGTATTAAATGTTTCTAATTGGTCCTTAAATGAAATAAATTCTGACATAGAGAGTTAAGTGATGGAGTTTTTAGCTAATATATATTTATGTGTAATTAGGCCATTAAATAATCCATCTTTTGTTTCCCAATATTAAATTTGAAACCTATGTGTTATTCATGTCATGCACTTGTATATTCGATTGATTGAAATTATGTAACTTGTGGGCTGGAAGTGGAACATATCTGAGGCCAACTATGGATTAAGTTCTTTCTGTCCAAAATCAAATCAATTTTCATGTCACAAATATAGTTTATAACTTAATATTATTATTATTATTTCCGTTCAACCCTACTATTTTCTGTTATTTTGTACAGATAATCCAAGCCAAGAGTGAGGTTACAAAAATCCATCTTCTTGTCCTCGTACCAAAATGCCGCAATCCTGATGATTTGACTAAGTTTCGCCCCGTTAGTCTCTGTAATGTTACGTACCGGATTGCATCTAAGTGTATTGCTAATAGGCTGAAACCTTTTATGAATTTGCTTATTTTCCCGACACAATATGCTTTGGCTTATTACTGATAATGTGCTTGTAGCGTTTGAGGTCAACCATGCAATTAAACATAAACGTTCGGGTAAACACGGATATGCTGCCATTAAGTAAACATGAGTAAGACATATGATCGCGTCAAATGGAACTTTCTAGAGAGGGTTCTGTGTCGGTTGGGATTTAAGGATGGTTTTATCCGGTTAATCATGTCGTGCCTTACATCGGTGTCTTACTCTTTTTTGCCTAATGGACAATGATTTGGCAAACTAACACCTTTCGCGAGGCCTTCGCCAGGGCGATCCTCTTTCTCCATACTTGTTTCTTTTCTGTGCAGAGGTTTTCACAGGTGGATCAGCAGTTGAGGGCGCATTTTGATAGGTCGGAATAAGCGGCAGGTCTGTGCTCATATTAAAGATCGTGTTTGGAAGCGTTTAAACGGAAAAATTCTTATCCCAAGCAGGCCGAGATGTATTAATTAAATATGTTACTCAAGCTATTCTGACGTATGTGATGAGTTGTTTTGAGCTACCTTGTTCGGTGATCAGAGATATTGAGAGCCTAATTGCTAGATTTTGGTGGCGAAACTCTAACACGAGTCGGATTCATTAGATTTCTTGGAGCCAGTTAAGCAGATCAAAGAACGACCGAGCTTGTTGGTAAGTTGCGTTTTTAAAGCACGATACTTTGCTAACGGTGATTTTCTTGCAGTGAATATTGAGAACAAACCCGTCCTTCACATGGAGAGCCATATGGGCATCCAAGGCAATCATGGGGGAAGGAAATTGAATGACCCGTGGAATTTAACAAGGTGAAAAAACCGATTTATGTTCCTCTCAGTCATGCTTATGGAACGAGACATTGATTCAATCATTGCTTCGTGTTGACGCTGCTGACATTCTTCGTATCCCGTCAGATCAACTCATTTGGCACTACACTATTCAGCTAGGAGTGCATGTCATTTAGCTCCGCAGAGTTTGTACAAAAATCCGATTTTTTTTTTCTGATTCTTTTAGTGTACTTTTATTTATTTATTTATTTATTTTTCCTGACCCGAAGAGGAAATGAAACAAACAGCGGCAATAATCATATATATATATAAAAGTTGGATAGCTCTCACCACATTAAGACACGTCAGCAAAATCCTTCCCCCCCTTCAGACACGTCAGCAAAATATTCAGCCCTTCATCCACGTCATCAAAGGAGGGTTAGAAATGAGTCCACATCATCAAAGGAGGGTTAGAAATGAGGGTTTAGCAGTGCAATGCATATGGACTGTTTTGTTTTGAGTGTGTTTAATGTGAGACTTATCAATTTCTTAGGAGTGTTTAATTGAATAAAGCATTATAGATACAACATGTAAATGGCCATAAACCTAAGCCATGGACAGATTCACGAACGTAATCCATGGATAGATACAACATGTAAATATCCATGAGACTTATCACATTCTTAAGCAGTATAGATACATTGTATATATTGTCTACTAAGCTTTTATGAAGCAGCATAAATGATAAGTGCATTGTATCTAACCTAATGGTTGAGGTTTACTGGTGCAAGGTATTAACAGATGCGTAGGAATAGATAATAAATAATGTAAGCTTTCATTCTTTACTGGTGCATGTCTTATGATTATAAATAATGTTTAGTGCAAACAAATTTCAGCATTGAGTTTATGATTTTCTGTGACTGATTTTTAGGGTTTCTTTTGCATTTACTCTATCATCTTCAAGCCTATGGATTCAATACATTCGGCCAAAAAATACGTCTTGCTTAATAAACTTGGTGCTAAGATCGAATTTTCCAGAATTGTAGTTCGGCTCTTGCGGTCATGGAAGGCAATCAACCTGAAAAGAAATGGAGAGTTAATGAGTGTCGACATGCTATTGTTGGACGAAGAGGTTTTGATTATCTTTATTAGTCGTTGTTTGAATTATGTATATACATATGATCCATATTTTCATTGTGTGTCGTGGAGCAGGATACTCTCATACATGCGTCAATTCACTCTTCGCGAGTGGATCGTTTCAGGGGCCTTCTTATAGATGGGGATGTCTTTGCCATATCTGAATTTGAGGTTGTAGCTGCTCCCACGCGTTTTCGAATGGCAGAGCATCATCATATGATACGTTTCACCGATCGCACGATGATGAGTTCTATTAAGGATGGTGCTTATAATATTAGGGATGAGAAATTCCAGTTTCGTTCGTATGATGGTTATATGGAGCTCGCAGACAAGGGTTTGCAATTACCAGGTGTGCACGTACATGTCCTTATTGTTTTCTTGATAATATATTGCTTTAGTTGGTTGGTGTTCGGTTATTTGTACTAGATGTTATTGGTTTGCTGTCACGCATCGTTGAACCACAAACTAGCAACCATGGTGTGAAGCGCGCCATGCTTATGATTGTGCTTGACGGGTTGGTCTTTTATTTTCCCTCATACTGAATTTCTTGGCGTTGATTATTTGCGATGTTTTCGCTTATAGTTTGTTTTATATCATGTAGTGGTTACCAGGTGTCTATCACGCTATGGGATGACAAAGCTTTGGAGTTCTACGAGATATTACGATCAATTGCTACAGAGAATGTCGTTGTTATTGTAACAAGCGTAAATCCAAAGACGTATGGAGGTAAGTGCCTAGAAGTGAGGTAGTTGTCTCGAGGTTCCCAGTTCGGGTTTTCATACAGTCGTCAATTATCCTATTGTGATACAGGAAATTTGTTTCTGAATACGACATCGTCAACCAAACTATACGTAAATTATGATGGAGCTGAGGTGACGGAATTTCGAAAAAGGTAATCCAACGTTTTTGTGGGGAATTAAACATTATGTTTTTATTTGATACCTTCATGGTATTTTTTCTTTCAATAATGGTGCAGGGTGAGCGATGTTGGTGGTTTGGCTACCGTTCCTGCTGTAATTAACAACATCGAATTACCGTTGTGTGGTATTGCTGATGTTTATGAATTTCTGCGTACCGAGATCGAGCAGGTTGGTTGAGGGTTTTTTTTTGTATTTGTTTTGTTTTATATTCTGTTTTATTGTTGCTTTTTACATTCTTGCTGTCTATTATATACAGTTTTGTCTTTGTTTGTGCTTTGAACTTGAGTAGGAGCGGGATTTTAATTGCATTGGAAAGATAACAGATGTTGTTACGCGAAGCGGCTGGAATTACGTTTCCTGCGCCAAATGTTTCACCAAGCTTGGAAAATCTCTGACTACCCTCATTTGTAATAAGTGTTTGAACCTTAATGCAGTCGGGGTGTTGCGGTAATAAATCTTATCTTTCTGGATATTATAATTGATGTTTGAGGTTTGATGTTAAACGATGTTTTCTTCCCCGTGTCAGGTTTCGGATAGAAGTAGTTGTTGATGATGGTAGTCAGTTGGCAAATTTTGTAATATTCGACGCAGCTGCCAGGAAGCTTACGAATACAACTGCAGAAGATCTGGCGGGCTCCATGGTGAGTTTGTTGTTTTAATTTTTAAACGAACATGCTTAGATTAAATTGTGTTGGCGTGGTACTCGGTGAGGAATGTGTTGTGCGACTTTAAGGCTGTTGAGTCGTTTTTCATTTCAGAATGTTTCCATGTCAAACAAGGATGATTATAGTCCAAGTTCACCTGATCCTGAAATACCTGGGTGCATCCTTGCGTTGGTTGGCCGAACTTTCCAGTTTCAAATAAAGATAAAGCCGTTTGACTTTAGAAGCACATACCGCAGCTTTACAGTGTCGCGTATATCAGAGACCTTGCCCCATAATGATGCATCCGCGGTCTCTCATCAAGGCAGCGTAACTGAGATGAAAATTGGTGATCTGAACGCTGTCGTACCTGGTGCTGTTCAGCATGTGGCGATTGTTGATTTGGAAGCCAAAGATGATAGTGTCAACGGCCTAAGTGTCGGTCCGGTTGCCCTATCTGACTCCGACTCTCTAACTGCGACGTCCAAGGAGTCCATCAATGCTGTTGTCAAGAGGAGAATCGGTAGCGATGATACGGTTGGTCAAGGTATTACTTACAGCAGGAGGAAGAAAATTAAGAAGGAAAAATAGGGAACGTTTGCGTGGCACGATTGTGTATATTTCTGCAGAAACATTATAAAACCTCTTAGATTTGCCTTCTATAACGTACTCAGTTACACCCAAAGTCCCGCTGTAATGAACTTGCTCCCGAGCCGTATTTTAAGCATTTCCGGTGTAAGGAACTTTCTAATGACTGCCTGATTATAGATCAGAAGTTCAATGTTCTTGCCAGGTTTACGATGATTCAATATGACTCATTTCTTTATCATGCTAATCAACGTTAGGCGTCGTTTCATATGCTTTGTATTTGTACATGAGCGGGATTTTAATTGTAGATTGGGTATGGGTCTGATCTATGATGAAACTATTATATAGTACATTTTCTGACGTAGCACTGTTCTCTGATTTCATTTCGGAAGCTCACGCTGCATCTTTGAAGTGTAGTGTATCTCCGAGACTATGCTTTGAAAAAAAACCTCCTACTCTCTGGCAGATACAAAATTTTATAATACAATACAACAAAGTACAAAGTAAATATATTTATTACTAACAGGGGGTCGTTTGCCAGCTCCTGCAACATTCATAACCGCACATAGGCGCACGGTACCCGCTCACAAGCGCAGGATACCCGCACATGGGCGCACGGTACCCACACACAAGTGCATGGTACCCCCACATGTGCGCACGGTACCCGCACACAAGTGTGTGGTAACCTGTGTGTGCATGGTACCCGCACACAAACACACGATCCCCGCACAACTCGCATGGTACCCGCACAACTCGCATTAGAAAAATATTTCTAAAAGGAATTCTAATAGAATTCTTTCTCTTCGAATATTAATTCGAAATTTATTTGAATTATTTTTTGAATTAGTTTAATTCGAAAACGAATTCGAAAAATATATCAAATTTCATTTTCGATTTATTTTTTAATTGAAAATTTACTCGATTTTATAAAATATAACCAAAATAGTAATTCTATTAGGTTTTTGAATTAGTTTAATTCGAAAACGAATTCGAAAAATATATCAAGTTTCATTTTCGATTTATTTTTTAATTGAAAATTTACTCGATTTTATAAAATATAACCAAAATAGTAATTCTATTAGAATTCCTGAATTCTAATATAATTCTAATAGAAATTCTATTAGAATTCCTTTTAGAATTCTTAGAATTCTAAAAGGACTTCTAATAGAATTCTTGGTAAAATGTGTGCGCATGGTACCCGCACACAAACGCACGATCCCCGCACAGCTCGCATGGTACCCGCACAACTCACATTAGAAAAATATTTCTAAAAGGAATTCTAATAGAATTCTTTCTCTTTGAATATTAATTCGAAATTTATTTGAATTATTTTTTGAATTAGTTTAATTCGAAAACGAATTCGAAAAATATATCGAGTTTCATTTTCGATTTATTTTTTAATTGAAAATTTACTCGATTTTATAAAATATAACCAAAATAGTAATTCTATTAGAATTCCTGAATTCTAATATAATTCTAATAGAAATTCTAATAGAATTCCTTGTAGAATTCTTAGAATTCTAAAAGGAATTCTAATAGAATTCTTTTTTTTCGAATTCTAATTCGAAAATTATTTGAATCATTTTTTGAATTAGTTTAATTCGAAAAAGAATTCGGAAAATATTGAGTTTTATTTTCGATTTATTTTTTAATTCGAAATTTACTCGATTTTATAAAATATAACCAAAATAGTAATTCTATTAGAATTCCTGAATTCTAATATAATTCTAATAGATCGTGATTTCATTAAGGAAAGGGCAATACTAACGCCCAGTAATGACACCGTCGACCAAATAAATGATTTCATGCTATCACTCGCTCGAGGCCAGCCTACCGAATATTTAAGTGCGGATAGTATTGAAATAGAAGCTGCAACTGAAAGTGGGGCAGAAGGAATGTACCCTGTTGATTGTCTAAACACGCTACAATTCTCCGGGCTACCAAATCACAAACTTATTCTAAAGCCTTCAGTTGTTGTAATGCTACTTAGAAACATCAATCAAAAGGATGGACTCTGCAATGGAACAAGAATGATAGTCTCACGTTTGGGCAGCAAAGTTGTCGAATGCAAAATTCTGACTGGTACAAATTTAGGAACAAAAGTTCTCATCCCAAGAATCATTCTTTCGCCATCAGACACAGGATGGCCGTTCAAATTGAGACGACGCCAATTCCCACTGAGAGTATGTTATGCAACGACAATTAACAAGAGTCAGGGGCAGAGTTTAAAAAGAGTTGGCGTCTATCTACCGAAACCAGTTTTCACGCATGGTCAACTATACGTAGCATTATCTCGAGTAACATCACCTGCAGGAATAAAGATCTTGAGCTTCAATGAAGAAGGCAGAGACAATGATGAAGTTGTCAACATGGTATACCATGAAGTATTCAACACCATTGACAACCGTCGCTGACGGTAGGTTTCATATATAGCGAATATGGCTGAGCTCTGAGTTTATGTACCTCATGTCAGCACATATATTCGTACAAAATCATATTTGTGTGATCATATATTAAAATGCAATGTTTTTTCAGCCGATATACATGATCCAAAAAAAAATCAATATCATAAGTCCCGAAGAACACTCTTATGCATTTACTTCAAACAGTCCCGTTGGTAACGCACCTGCGGTCTCTCATCGAGGCAACGTAACTGAGTTGAAATTTGGTGACCCGAAAGCTTCCGTGTCTGGTGCTGTTCCACATGTGGCGATTGTTGATTTGGAAGAAAAAGATGCTGACATCAAAGGTCTAAGTGTTGGTCCGATTGCCCTGTCTAACTCCTTTGATTCTCCGACTGCAACGTCTAAAGAGTCTGCCAATGCTGTGGTCAAGAGAAGTTCCGGTAGCCAGGATACAACTGGTCAGTCTGTTACTTACAGCAGGAGGAAGAAAATTAAAAAAGAAAAATAGGGAACGTTTGTGTGACGTGGTTGTATATATTTTTGCAGAAACGTTATAAAACCTCTGAAATTTGCCTTCTATAACGTACTCAGTTAAACCCAAAGTTCCGCTGTAATGAACTTACCCCCGAGCCGTACGTTATACATGGTATTACTAAACCATCTGCTGTAAGACTGCTATTAAACTACTGGAAAATTACGTTTGTAATTAAACATAAATTGGATTATAATTTTAAGTATGTTTTGTTCTATGTATATTTACAAGTTAACATATTTGTATTTCATTTTATACTTATGAAAACTTGGCAGGGTGGTTGTGTGATGTAATTTTTCGACGTGTTGTTGGGTAAGCTCAATCTGGTTTTAAGACTGCCAAATTCAGCAAACTGTAGTAATCACAGTCACGCAGTCGCACACTCTTCCAAACACTCATTTCATGGTCACTAACTATCACGTCGCAGTCGCACACTTCACGCAGTCGCACACTCTTCCAAACACTCATTCCATGGTCACTAACTATCACGTCGCAGTCGCACACTTCACGCAGTCGCACACTCTTCTAAACACTCATTCCATGGTCACACTAATTCACACGGTCGCACAGTCTTGCAGTCTTTCAAAAATAGAATGAAAATTAAACAAAGCCCACCTACTTTAGAAAGCCCAATGAAAGTGGCCCAAATAAACAAATTCAAACAAGAAATCGAACAGACCAAATTCAGAAAAAAAAAAAAACAAAGTGAAGAAATACAAAAGAGAACTCGAACACAGCTCCTAGCAATAGACCTCCAATTCGATTTCCTTCAATTGCATTAAAGACAAGGAAACTTGCTGCGAATCCGCGGCAAAATGGCGCAGCTAATCGTAAGGGTGTGTGTGTGCATAAAACACAAATTTTTATAATATAATTGTTTAGTACGACTGTGCATCATTGGTTTTGCGTTTGTGTGTATTTGATCTTCCCAGTCGTGCGTTAATGATTTCTGAATATTTGTTACGATACTATTCGATCTTCTCCTGCACGTTGCTTCAAAACTACCTGGGCTTTGTTTAAATTGCAGTCCGATTACATAAATTTGCACAACTTCGTGACCTGTGTGAATTAGTGAGTATGGAATGAGAGTTCGGAAATAGAGTGCGACTGTGTGAAGTGTGCGACCGTGTGATTGTGATTATTGCATTTTACTGAATTTGGCAGTCTTAAAACTACATTAACTGTTTTACTGTTCTGTAATATTTCTAATTGAAAAGATTTGTTGCAAATAGTTTATTCAACAAGAATATTTGTGACTATTACATTGAGCTTACAAAACTATCTGTGCTTCGTTTAATTTTCATTACGTTTTTTGCGTTTGCATTACTTTGCAAAATTCGTGTATTCGCGGGCCTGTGGTCAGGGCTCGGAAGAATGTACGATTACGAAGCTGTGACTATTGTGTTTGCTAAATTTGGTAGTCTTAAAAATCAATTTAACATTTCACTGTTTTGTGAGGCTTCTAATGGAGAATATCTTTTGCAAATAGTCAATTGAGCTAATTATCCCATCTTATTTATCTTTTCCCCAAAATCTTGAATTCTTTGTTGTTACTGTAAATTATTTTACTACTCTTGAAATATAGTAAATGAATGATATATCATTTATAAGTCGGATAATCAACTATGTGTCGATCGACATGAATGTTTACGTTGCTTTTTTATAAGTTTGATCCGAACCTATATCAGTTAGTTAATGTTCGTCTTCTCCAAACATCTTAGGAAACGTTTGATACATAGTTATTTGATATTTTCCTGTACAGTGAATGTTTACATTGCTTTTTTATAAATTTGATCTGAGCGTATATCAGTTAGCTAATGTTCGTTTTCTCTAAACATTTTAGGAAACCTTGGATGCACAGCTTGACACATCTGAGTTCATACCGTGTAAGCTTACGCTTTGTTCAGACTATAAGTTCATTAGTAAGTTCATCATTGAGAAACTAAGCAGTGAAGAAATGCAAGAAATGTTGATAAAATCTCAGTTTGGGAATATTATGGTGTCTGCGGAAAATTTTTACCTATCTAGCCAGATAATTTGGTACCTCATGAGGTCTCAAGTCTTAATTGATGTGTCAAACGAGTTGTGGATGGTAATTGACAAAAAACCAGTTCGTTTCGCGCAGCCAGAATTCTGTCTTCTAACAGTTTTAAGGTGTTCCCCGCTGCCCCCTGTTTCGATGAATATGGAATTCATCACAAGACACTTCTCGGGCAATACAAGAGTCACGCTGCAAGAAGTTATTGAAAAAATTTTCAGAGTTGACCAGTAGTTCATCGGGTGGTTTTAACATTGAGAAACTGAAACTAGCAAGCATCATATTTGTTGCAGCAGTCCTAACGCAGAGAAGTTCCCATAAGAATGCTCTAATTGATCCAGTTCTCTTATATTTGGTAGAAGACTTTGACAGCTTCAACAAATATCCATGGGGCACTATTGCATACAGAGAGGCACTAAGCTCTCTGAAAAGAGACCTCAAGCAGCATATCAACGATTCTCCAACAGGTAGGACAAAGAATCACATCGCACTGACATTAGGAGGATTCATACATCCATTACAGGTAATAAAATACAATTCACTATCACTAAGATCACATTATCATTGTCAATGCAAAATATTGACAAACATTTCTCTACATTTGACATAGGTATTGGCATATGAATGCATACCTGGTGTTGCCGCCACATTTGCAAAATGATTACCGATCGTAAGCAATGACTTACCGCTTATGTGTCATTGGCAAACCAACGCATGGAAAACAAAGGGGTCACCAAAAATGAAATCTGTGGTGGAAGCAGTTTGTATGAGTGGAGTCCAAAGAAGCCTTCTGCAACCAACATTGGAAGACTCTGTGCCATTATTTTTTGCTGAAAGTCGATTTGAAGAAAAGAGAGCCAATGAAGTTATAACCCGAATAACAGAAATATTACAATCTGGTACAGTAGTACTTTGTGTCCCAAGTACAGGGCATGTTCCCAATGTTATTGAGCAGCCTGGGAACATGATTGAGCATCGACAAAAGAGGAAAGATAAGAAGTTGAAAAAACGTTCTATAAGTAAGGAAAATACTGTGGCCAATGGAAAGGAACCGTGCTTGCAGAAAAATATGCTTCAGGAACAACTATTACAGCCTAACTCAGACATCGGAGGGAGTAACCAACGTATGGATCTAAATGTTTTATGCAGCGACAGTAACTTTGCTGAAGAAGGCAACATTGATGCTGACAACTGCTACCAGATAAATGACCATCAAGTACAAAACAGAGAGAGTTCAGAACATTTGTCAAAAGAATTCCTGGTTGATGAATGGAACTCAAGAACTTTTAGAGATATCGTGACCGAAATCAAAAAGAAAAGAAAAAGCGAAAGAGCAGCTGGAAACATATTGAAACATCACAGAATACATCAACAAACAGTGACTGATGATGAGACCCAAGATGCAGACGCATTTTTGACGGAAATTAATGAAGAAAACCAACAGAAGAATGCTGGCAGACCTGTGGAAACAGACGCAACAACTCAGATGTGAACGAAAGACTGTCAGAAATACAAGTTATGCAGAATCGTTGTTTTGATGAGGAATGGCTTGACAGAAAACTGAGACCACTGGAGCATACTATGGAATTGTGCAAAAACCAGTTGGAAGCACTCAACGCAAAAGTAGATTCCATATGCAAAAATCAATCAGGTATGACAATTAATCCACATTCTTTGAAAAATTAAACTCTGGAAAAGACTTTTCTCAATAAACTGTCTACTGCAAGGTTTGGAAAGCAGAATGCATCTACAAGACACTTTAGACTCAAGCTCCGGGGATATACAAACTGCAAAAATTTCACACATAGTGCTTCCAGAAAAAGACATCGACGTAATCAGCAGGGAGAATAAAATAGCGAAGAAGACGGTTAAGCATTCCTCTAATAGTAATACAGAGAGAAAGCTTATCATTCTCGATTTAAACGGATTACTTATATCTATGTGTTCACCTTCTGAGTTGCCCCACGGTATAGTTCCAGACGCTAAAATTTCGGGAAAGACAGGTAAATAAAATCAATTCATCATATTTAATGTACGCATTTGATGTCATTGAAGATGACACCTACTAAACATTTGTCAGTCGTCAAGAGACCATACTGTGATGACTTCCTGCAGTTCTGCTTTGAGAAATTTGACGTTGCAATCTGGACGTCAAGGATCAAGTATGTCATTCACCAACATAACACATATCCTTCAACTGACGACAATAATGTCCATTTCCATGTATGATTTAAATGAAATGTTGCAGGAGGAATATGGAACCAATTATTGAACTTCTTTTCGGAAAGGATAAACAGAAGCTTCGCTTTTGTTGGGTACGCAAAGTAAATTGACTACTATAGGTAGTAAGATCTACAGTATATGAATGACCATTTCTGAAGATTTTATTTAATATTCCCTCAACAGGATCAGTCAAATTGCACAAATACAGGATATGTAACTCCAGAGAGTCCAAACAAGCCTATTTTCCTAAAGAACCTCAAGAAAGTCTGGACCGACTGCAATCTTAATCTGTTGTGGAACAAAGGCAAATACAATGAGACGAATACAGTTTTGATCGATGATTCTCCGCACAAAGCTTTATGCAATCCGGTAAGATTTATTTTAAACACAGTTCCTGGGGAAATGGAAATATATCTTACAATCTACTACTTTACTGTCAACTAAATATGTAATTTTGTTGACTTTAAATCCAGCAATACACTGGAGTGTTCCCTTATACTTACAATATCAGAGAAAATAATGATTATTCACTAGGTTGGTTCTCCCTACCTACAACACTTCAATATATCCTGAATAATATTCTGTTGAGGAAAGAATGTTTACCTAAATATAGTTTTTCCACCAAATTCCAGGACCAGGAGGAGATCTTCGTCTTTACTTGGAGGGCCTAGCCATGGCAAAAAATGTTCAAGAATACATCAAAACTCGCACATTCGGCCAAAGGCCTATAACTAGCGAGAACCAGTATTGGCCATTATATAGAAGAATTGTTGAACAGAGTAATGCACCAGTCCAGCATTCCAAAGACAAGTCATGTAACAGTGTAAGTAAATAATAAGGAGATCCTATATCTATCTATATGAAGAAGAAATCATGTAACGAAGGGGATTCTTATTTGTACAAATGGTACTTCGAACTTGGAACGAGCATGAAGAAATTAACGATACTTCTTTTTTATGAACATATGATAGTCATATATTTTTAAAACTCATACCTGGAATACTACAGGTGTAATCGGTTGATATATTATATTGTAGTAAGACTGTGTATTGGTCCATTGAAGTAGCTAATAAACAATTAAGCATAAATAAAACGCAAGCCTCATTGTATGTCTACAAGTAACCTATTGCATACTCCATAAATCGTAGCTTTGCCTCGAAACGTATTTAGCACCGTATCTCAATCATAAGAAATAGGATTTAACTGTGTTAAATGCTCATGATTATGATCTTAACAGCAGTCACTAATAAATATGTATAAAAGAGCATAAATCGATAATGCATTGAAGGAAGACTATGAAACTGTATAATGCATCAAACGTTGCATTACTCCCCCCTACTTAGATGACCAGAAAATGGATAGTTGTTAATATTAGAATCAATTAATTACTATATAATTAACCATAATGAAACCAAGTGTCTCATGATATGGCTCGACATGTCCTATTATATACCCCATGAATCGTTGCATTGCATTCATATACGTTTATAATTGTATCTCTTTGATAAAGGTTCGGTACTTAAGAGAATTAAGTGCGGATGAATATGTAAGTAATAACATGCAATAACAAATATGTATAAAGGAAATAAAATAACTCATACATGGAAGAATGCGTATGTAGTCACCTAATGTAAGACTACTTTTATATTATATAATAGTAAGCTTAATATTGTAAGACTGATACTAATATCCATTTTGTAAGACTGCTGCTTTGATCACATACTATAAAACTATAAGATTGATAATGTGAGTCTTCTCTTTGTAAAGAATTCAAATCCACCATAGAGAAATAATAGGCTTTCTCCAATTGAATAGATCTATTGGCATATATTTAGTAATAGTCTTGAGAAAATTTTTTTTTCTTGAAATGTGGAAATAATGTTGATATAATATGACATAATTTATGAGATAAGGAGATCTATTATCTTTTGACTTTTTTGCTTTTATCATTTTTTTTTCAAAAAATAAAAATAAAAGACAAAAGTTATAAATGAAGTTTACCTTCACAATTTTCGGTTCAATTGGTTACGTCAATGTGTACTTCATCTGACCTGAGCAGTTTGATGTGGCGACCATTTTTGTTTTATGGATATCTTAAAGAAGATTACATTATGTGATTTCAATATTTATTATTATTTGACTTTTTGCTTTCTTATTTTTATATAAATATTAGACATAAGATATAAATGAACTTTACCTTCATAGTTTTCGAGATATTTTATGTTAATTTTAAATGCTAATAAAGTAAAAAAAGAATAAAAATACGTCGAATTCGAGCCAAGCCCAAGGTTGACAACTTTTTTAGGCGCATGAATTGACTCATGAGCTCGATCAGTCATGATGAAGCTCAAGCTCGACTGTTATGCTAACAATCGGACCGATTCGACTTAACTTTTACACCTACAACGGTCTATTACCAAAGCTCTAACCTCCAAAATATTAAAAGATTAGGATTTTTCCATTAGATTTGTTATAATTTATATACTTAAGGTTTTTCAATCTAATATATTATCATCGTATATCAGTAAGAAATCAATATAGGTGTTTATGAATTAACTTCCGTTAAATTTATCATACAAGTACACCATGTCTACAATTCTGATATAAACGCCTTTACTACAGAAAAATATGTTCTACATAATTTCCATGGCATTCTAATTTAAGAAACATTCCCGTGCATCGCACGGGTCGAACGCACGGGTCGAACCTAGTAATAATAAAACCTCAGAAAGAACGAACAAAAGAACATCTAATTCTTGACTATAGACGGCAGTGTTTGAACATACATATTGGGCAAATTGGAGTTTATTTTATTGAAGCTCATATTTTCGTGATCTCTAATATTTTGGTAAATATCTTTATTAATCACTATTATCTCGTTATATCTTAGTAAAAGCATTCAGATATTTAGGAGCATTATTTTAAAGAAATAAATAATCACTCTTATTTTCGCTACATAATTAATGTAAGAAAACAGATTCCTCTTTTGAGCTGAATTCTGGACTTGTTAAAATTCAACGGTTCCTTCATGATAAAATGAACACCTTCTAACATTACAAAAATCATTTAGGTAGACAAAAAACATCACAAAATGCTGACATGTACTAAGAAAGACAGAGAAACTAAAGATATGTGTGAACTTGGCTAGCAAGTCACAACCTTAAAAAAACTCGCACCATGAAAAAGGATAGAAAGCATCTCCGAAGAATACTCTAACAGAAGGTATCTTCGAATAACTTGATACACTACAGAGAATCAAACGACCCACTCTTCAACCGCTCCATCCGAGCTTGAAGGCCCGTTAACGCCTTCTCGTCCATTGGAAGGATTCCACTTTGCGTACTATTATTATTACCCAGACTGTAATTTTCCGAAGCAGAGGTATGTTCGCTATTTCCATTCACTTGTTGTAACAGTGTTCGGCTTCTCAACTCTTGATTGACCGAAGAAGATGCTAATTGCATGCTCTTCATGCGTTCCCTAATCGCGTCTAATGTTCCATTTGTAACTGCAGCAGAAGACAGAATAAGCCCACAGACAATAACAACTTCAGTTACATCCCCAACACATGTTACTTTTATCTCTTTCCTTCCAATGGATTTCAAAACAACCATTTCTTTTGCGTGTGTGCGCTCTATTTCATTAAGTACTATTTCAAACGTCACGAATCACTTTGACCAATTCTTTCCCATATATTACTCCCCATAAATTAAAATTCACCAGTCCCAACATAATCTAAATAGAATAAGTAGAATTTGGTTTACCAGATGGTAGTCTATCGTTTCTGGGCACCTCCGTGTTTGTTGTGTTTCCTGAATGATCATTAATTGGAATTCTTGGAGAGATTTCATTCGTAGGTCGATCATCTTGGGAGTAAGATGGTGGTAAAACAAAATTCGTAGGTTCGGGTCGCGCGATTGGGTTTCGTGAATCATTCACCGGGCTAGTATTATTTATAGGGGAAATAGAACCATATTTGGATGAAGGGTTGAGAGCCAAAGGTGGAGGGGTAGATAAGGGCACACTTGAAGGAGTTCTACCAGCTGCAGCATTTCTCTCCATCTGTGTCAGAAGAATGCCTTCAGCTATATTTTCAATGAAACAAAGTAAAAAAATTTAGAAATAGATGCAGACCTGGGCTAAACCATCTCTGATGTATGTTCGGAATGCTTCACTAGCATTATGTAGCTGAGCAAATATATCAACCTGACATCATTTCATTTTATTTAGTGAAAAAGGCAAGTTGGTTCTAATTCACAAACCATTCTGAAGAGAACTGTGCGTGTTAGCCGGTAGACATTAAAAGTAGTGAACCAATTTACCTGAGGATACAACTGTGTTATGCGATAAAGTTCGAATAGACCAATTGAGCATGTTTGTTTGTCCCCAATCTTTTTAAAAATTGCTGCCAGTTCTTGCTGTCCAAGGCACATGGAGTTAATTCAGGAAATATGAAAGAAAGGATAATAATTATAAATAAAATGGAAGTTTTTGATGAACCTTCAGTTGAGCATCGGCAGAGGGGGTAGCAGCACCAGGTGGAGGATTATTCGCAGTCGTCTCACTCCACTGAGTTTGTGAAACGGGCACAGATGGTGTCAACATTCTTGCAGCTGCCAAAGTCTGCTTTGTTTATAGGAAAACGTTCCATGAGTTTGTTAATTAACCATGGTTAAAGAAAACCACGTAAACAATAACGTATGTGGTGCCAATCTTATCTAACCTGTAGATTAAGGTCAATGTAGGCAAGAATTATAGGTTGTGGTTGCATGTCTATTGGAACCAAGGAAA
Organism: Lindernia subracemosa; assembly: GCA_028392965.1. Taxonomy (NCBI): domain Eukaryota; kingdom Viridiplantae; phylum Streptophyta; class Magnoliopsida; order Lamiales; family Linderniaceae; genus Vandellia; species Vandellia subracemosa. The sequence goes on from JAQPCC010000070.1 coordinate 665,990, forward strand.
GATGGCCCTTAATGGCAGTTCCGCGGAGTTTAACAAGCTCGTGCAGAACAGTTTTAACCATCCTTAGTGGTTTGTCATCAGCACCCGCTCTTCAGCATTCAAGATGAAAGATATCAGAAAGGCATGACTGAAAATGGAAGCAGAGTACACAAACAAGGGAAATACGTAGAAAACACAAGAATGATTTTTTTTCGCATACTGCATACCTCTTTCGAATTTCATCCATTCCTAAATCTTGAAGATATATATGGATACTTTGAAGAATTCGATCAAGCTCAACTTCGTATATTGTATTTTGCAGGACCTGCAGTAGAAAAAATGCTTGTATGGATTCTTAACCATCAAGAATGAAAAGAAAAATCAGAGAAAAACAAATCAGCATACTATATCTTGAATTCAGCATACTATACCTTGGTAAGTTTAATTAGACATTTCACCACCAAATCTGAAAATTTCTGATTTCGAACAATAACCGACTCATTCACAGCTGGAGCAGGCCATCTTGACTGATCGAGAGGCCGCAAGAGATTTATAAGCACGACAAACGAGGATGTCCGATCGGCATTATCCTGAATTCAGAACAGAGTCAGGGCAAGTAGCAACAGCAGGAATATCTTTATATCAAACTTCAAAGTGTCCACTGAAGAAATGTTCAGAGGCAGTTACCAGAATCTTCAACATAAGGACATTCAGTGCTCTCAAAAGCTGACTGCCATCATCCATCAGTGGGACCCTTTCATCCAAAAGCCACAACAATAGTTCCGTAATGAGGTTATCCAGAGTGCTTTCCTTGACTGCATGAGCAAGTTTCTTGTTCTGGAAAGTCTGCGATAATATTCAGGCTATGTTATATCTACATATTAACATAAATTCTGAAAATGCAGGCAAAAGATGGCAAAGGGAAAAACTATCATTACCTGCATTAATGTATTCAGTACATATTTACACGATCTCGACGATGCTCCAGCCAGACTAAAATCAAAAGTCTTTGCCACCTTTCATAACGAAAAAAAAAACATTGGTAAGGAGTCTAATAAATAAAACTAAAAGAATTCTAACTAGAGGGGCAAAAGTGATTAATATACCTTATTTGCTAGACATGAAACAAGCCTATCAGCATCTTTCAGTATTTCATCTGTTGTGCCACTATATTCGGGATCAGCTGTTGCCTGCGTCAACTCATAGCACACGACTTTCATCCCCTCGACAGACTGTGATTGACAAGGATACCCTTTATTAGTAGCAGAAATGCGTATATTAAATGCAATACTAAAACCAGAAAAGAAAAGAAAAAACATAAAAGTGATGTCTTATACGCAGGCAATTTAGTTTCATTGCATATCCATTTACTGTCAAGTCAGACTACCACATCAACATGAACTTCGGAATACCTGCTCAGGAGATCCATAAGCTATGATATCCAAAGCTTCGTTCCAGTTCGTGGGTCCAACAACGGAATATGCTTGCGGCACAGGAATTCTATCTATGAGAACTTCAGAATGACCTTGGTTCTCCCTACATCAAAGACAAACATGACGAATCTTGACCACATAAAAGATAAATGTTGCCAAATTGACAATATATTTGTACCAAGGAAAAACCCTCAACTGACAACTTTGATATGCTTGTACAGAGCGATTTTCGGTCAGATACCTGTTAAACCTTGAAAGTTCAACACTTTGCTCAGCTAAATCAGATCTGCAGATCACAAAATTGAAGTTAACAAAAAGAAAAGTAATAGGCAATTGTGTTTCCTTTTTCCTCCAGGACATACAACAAACATTGCCTAGTTAGTCTGAGAGGGTTAGGATCTGAACAGAAAATGGGAAACTACCAATAAAGTCTTTTATACTTCAACTGAAGCTTATATGCAAGCATATCAAGTACGCCAAAAACTGATCAAAAGATAGCCTATATATAGATCCTAAAATTCTAGAAAACGAAAAAGAAAGGTACCCGTTGTCCCTCACTGAACGTCTTAAAGCAGCTCGAATTTCTCCTGGTCTTCCTTCCTTCCTCTTTTCCATCTCACGAGCCTGAAAGTTGCACGCAAAGTTTATTATTGGAATGCCAACGAAGTTGTTATATTTGAGAGCTTTGTCCTAAAACTAATCGTATTAAGTAGACTAGTAATATAACATTATGACGACTCCAAGCTCCGCATGAGTGGCATGGTTAAAAGAAAAAACTAGCGCATGGACACATGAAATTGGGTGAGTAAGGCATGTGTGATAGCACAGAGATTGAGCATCTTTGATACGTTGTTAAATTTGTGAGTTTCATCCTACACCCAAAAGATATTAGATGTAGTAGCCTCTTTCATCTATATTTTGAACCCCTTATGCTATTAGATTGAATAGCCTCTTTCATCAATATTTGAATCGGTAGATAATTATTCATTGTGAGGAGAAGTCGAAAAGAACAGAGTATTAACCTTCCATTTGAATCTATCATCTAGCATGCTTCTTTGTGCCTCGGTAAGCTTTCCAACATATCTCCAAATGTCATCACCTAAACCACAAATTATTCATGTCAATAACGCTAGAAAATAGAAATTGAACACAGTTGCTACATTGATCTTTCAACACGCAAATGGAAAGAATATTTTTTATTTCGAAGACCGGATATCTTCCAAAAAGAAGGGTTGGATAAAAACTATATAATATTGTTGCAATAACAGAGACAAACTCACCAAGAATCTTATATCCATTAGCCAAAGCATTTAAAGCAGCTTTTCTAGTATCACCATCTCTTTCAGCAGTTAAGCTTGCAACAACTTGCAAGTATTTTAGTTGGCCACTAATCTGGTAGTAATAAAGAGAAATTGAAGTCCAAATAATATGAGATAAAAATGAAAATATCATATGCTATGATAAAGTAATTCATCATCATTTTACCTCTGCTCCATGATTATCCAATAGAAATCCAACAAGATCCGCACATTCTATTCTTGTTCTGTTGTTTCTAGAGCGCAGTCCCTCCAAAATGAAAGGAAAAGCTTTTGCAGCCGAATACGTGAGGATTATTTGCTTCATCAGCTCACGCATTTTCTCGCGAACTTTCTCAATGTTATGCCCTGACTGCAATATAAACAAGTTGATCAACGGATGAACATAATAAATTAAAGAAAAAAATCTTACCGACGATTATTATTAAAATATCACTCACATTTAACAGAACGAATATCAAAATAGGGATATTACCTTCTCTACCAAACAAGGAATGAAAATGGCAGCTTCTGTTTCGTTCATAGTGTAACCCTCATTCCTCAATGTTTCAAAAAGTTCCGGAAGAAATTCCAGTACCTTATTAATGTTTATAAAAACCTCTGATTAGTTTCTATGCAATACTGGAAACAAGTGCCAAAAAATCCAGTATTAAGATATCACTTTAACAAGTAATCCAGATTCATTCATTCAACCGATCATATATATATATATATATATATATAAAACAAGTGCCAAAAAATTCAATATTAAGATATCACTTTAACAATTAATCCAGATGCATTCATTCAACCAATCATACTAACTATATTATATATATATATATCAACAATTTGTGTACCTTTAATAAACATGATGTATTAGATTCACAGATTCTCAAGACAAACCACTTCAAAAGTATATCTAGGACTTCAATTAATTCCTTGGCAATGGTTGGAAGAGCCTGGATCAAGAATGCAAGGTCAGATAGATCCCATTAAAATGTCATACCAAATACAACCAACCTTATGCAGCATCTCAATCCCATCAACTTGCTTCTTAAAGTCTGAACTTAACAGCCTGAGATGCAAATCCTCTCTAAAGTACTTTATCACGTCATTCTGTTGAGACATAACAAAAAAAGAAAAAAAAAATTATTTTCGTTCACTCCATTTTAATAGAAAGTAAATTATTATTACAATTCCATGCAGTGAATCGACAGAGATTGCCGGGACCTCGAATTAAGTCTTTAGGATAAAAACTTGATCCAAACTGTCTCACAGCCGATCAAAAACTAGATATATCATTAAAAAGCATCCATTTTTTAATCAGAAAAAAGTACCATTTCCGTCCATTAGACTTTCCGAAGGCTAAAAGAATAGTTATTTTTGCTAATTATCCAGATAACGAAGTGAAATATAAAATAGTTACATTCAGGAAAAGTTAAAAGAAGGAAAAAAAGCACAAAATAAAAAAGCAGGGGAAAACCTCAAGATCTTGAATTTGCTCTAAACGCAGTTCTTCGAACTTAAATCTCCTTACAAACATTCTCTCTCTTTCCTCCTGTTAAAATATCATTTAAGTTAAATTTATCAAGCATATAGGAAAAGGTCGAAACTAATTCAATTAATGCATTTTAATTAGGCTTTGAACAATTGTTACATAATCATCATCGTACCTTGTTTGAATCCTTCACATTAATTAAAGCTTGCGACTGAATGTTGATGTCTTGAAAAGACATAATCGACTCTTGCCGTGAGCCCCTTGCAAGAGCAGCCCTCTAATTACAAGAATTGAATGAATAAAAGTAAATGCCATGATCAAAACAAAGCATTTCAACATGACATGACATGTCACATGACATGACATACAGGAGGAGCAGCTTTGCTTCCATGGCGTGATGCACCACTGGCTTTTCCAACCCTTGCGCTGCTTTTAGATGCAATTCCAGTTGACATTGTTCTTCCAGCTTCAAAATTATCTGCAAGCAAGAGCTTCAATACTCTGGAAAATATCATAAATGGGACGTTTTGGGCCATAGAATATTTACCTTGGAAAGTCCCAGATGACTTCAGTCGCTCAACAACAATAGCTAAAGACGTCCCTTGTATATCTCTCAAGTTTTTGGTCACCTATTAGGGAAAGATGTCAGACGGTGAATCTTCTTCCAGAATCAAAAGAAATGTATGCAGCAGATCTATTAATTACATACCTGTTCCTGCCCACAAACCCTCAAAATTTCATTAAAGCATGTTTCAGCAGCTTTCCGGACATCTGCAGATTTATCCTGGAAAGTAAAGAGAGACATAATAAGAGAGAAATGCAATACGTGCAAACATCATAAATATTTATTTAATAAAATATTAAATATTAAAAAAAAGAACAACAAAAAAACATGCCGTCATTGCAGTTGCAGAAGGTTTTAGAAGATGAATGGCATCAGAAAAATCAGTCAATCCTGAAAGTTGTTTTGATAACCAGTCAAAGAGATCCTTGCGTCCTTCGGCACCAAGTTTTGCTTCAGTAAGACCAGTTGTAATGTAAGGAACCTAGAGAAAAGGAAAGACTTCAACTCATGAACTGAGAACCATGAAGGACAAGAACTAGAAAAATACAACAATCATGACCATTGTATCAAGATGAACAGCAGCAACCCAAGAGTCTAATGTACTCAAAGTGGATTCTCTCATGTTCTTCTTATTATCACTGAGGCACTTCAAAATATCTGAAAGAATTCCCTGCATTTAACCCATATTAATGTAAATGATATACAAAAACTCTGGCAGGAAATGTACGTGCAAACAAAAATCCCCAACTTATAAAGCCGATCAACAGATGCAAAAACTATGAATCAATGTACCTTGCTAGATTTCTCAACCGCCTGCCCCATAGCAGATGCAAGAACACCAATCGTAGATAATGTTGAAATAATTAAATTCTTATTGCTATCATGCAGCCGGCTTCTTAAGGCACCAAATAACTCTCCTGAAAGCAGGACCAATGAAATATATACAGAATCATCATATTTCGCCAAATTAACATGCAAATAACCTACCAGTGCCAGTGGGTTGAATTCTCTTGTTAGCATCTTCAACAATTTTATTCACACTTTCAATAGATTCTAACCGAACCTGGGGGAAACATGTAACCCTTCAGAATTTTTAAATGATATGATTTGAACCCTTATCTCTGACCATTCATTACCCTACCTTCCAGTCTGAACTTTCTAGGCCTTTCAACAGTATTGGAGTGATCTTTTCACTTATATCTTCGCGTGGAAGACCGTCGACTCCACCAGCTGCTATTGACGATGTAGAATCGGTCACTCTCACAGTTTTTTTAGGGGCTGCAGCTGCTCCCTGAACATAGTATGATGAATAGTTGAAGGCCAAATAATTAAGGGATACGGAAAATAAAAACAATTCCGCAGTATCTTGCCTCAAATGGATTTTTTTCATACTCCGCATCCAATGCACTTTGAAGAGCGGGCTTGACATCTGTGAGGAATCCTTTAATATCTACAGAGGAGGATAACATCAGTATTTGATGAGGTCTAAACATACTCAAACATGAATGGAGTAATCTAGTGTCACCTGGACCGACAAACTTGTGTAAAACACCAATAATTTTTATGGTAGCATTTCTCGTTGCAGCAGCACTAGACTGCAGACCAGTTTCCTTACTAAATTCAATTAAATCCTGAAAGATGTAAGGCCATATTATAAAGCTACTCCTTGAAAATCTTAAGAAAGGAAAAAATAAATAATCTTCCTCAGGGTATTGAAGCACCTTCAGTTTAATATATCCAATGCCAAAGTCCTCTATCGCAGAAACCATCCATAGTAGGCCTTCACTTAGCACTTTCGGATTTTTGTGATTCTTCATTATCGTGTAGAGCTGAAATGTAAACGTAAAGTTAGCCAAAATAGGCTTTCCTTTCTAATGAGAACAAAAATCTTCAATGCACTGATGAGTGGTTTAAACTTCATTAACAAGCATGAACCAAACCTGAAATTCTCTCCCTATCTCAATACGAAAACACTTCACTTTAATAAAGAAAATAGTTCAGTACCATCAGAGCATTCACAATTCATAATCATGACAGGGTCAAGGAGGCAAGTGTTTATGAGAATAAATATAAAGAAGGTGAAATGTCTGAGAGACGATAGGTTTCTTTCGTTTCCAAGAAACAACTTAAATTGCCAATACAAATAATGATTACTTCGGAAGAGAAACAAATGGAGAACTATATTTGACCCTAAGAATAATCAGGTAATCTAATAAATGAGAATATATATATACAAATATATATAATATATAACAGGAGAAAATACAGAAAAATTTATAACATTGTATCGTGCAACTGTATTCAGTAATGTTGCATATTATAATGATTGTTTCATAAAGGTCGCATAGCATACATTCAATACATAAAATTTACAATAGCTTATGAGATTAAGATGTAATAGCAAAGTAACTCTACAGCAATATCCTTCGCCAGATAATTACGTTGTGAGAAAAACAAGAAAAATGCAAAAATAAAAAAAAAGGCACTTACCCTCTCAAAAATAAACCCTGGACCCACAGCTTCACAGAATGTAGTAAGGCATTTCATAGACTGGGCACGAGTCTTAATGTCGGCAACTCTTTCAGAAATGCCTGTATCGTGAAAGCCACAGTAATATACGAAAATGCTAAAAGCTACTTGCCTGCCAGATTAGGAAAATGATGCAGTAATAATAGCTGTAGAAGAGTAACAGAAGCTAATTACCGAATAAGCAAAGCACGATGCATTTTCTAGGAAATTTCTTAGCTGTAGAGGCTATGTAAGTAATAATGTCAATAACCTGTTGCTGGACCTGGCCATCAATGAGTTAAATAATTAAGAGACGTACACCAAAGAAAAGCTCAAAGGATAATACTTAGACAGGACCAGAAGTGTGCACAGCATACCTGTACATTTTTTTCATTCCACCCAGGAACAGCACAAAGTAAACGAATCAAAATTTCAACAGATGCATCAAGCTCAGTTAGAGCCTCCACCTGCTCCTTAAAAGACACAATAGCTGCAACCAAACAATTATGTATAATCAACTCCCAGGTCTTAATAATAGCAAAATCACAATTTTCATAAGAAACCATCTCGATTCTCGATAGCATCAAAAGGTAATGAAAATCAACAAAAATAGGGTAAACTTATCTAAAGCATGTTCTAGAGGTAGGATATAACACACCTGATCCCATATTGCATTATCAATAAAATTCATCCAAAACACAAAAACTGACAATTAAAAGAATCGATTAAGCAAAATATCATCCAATTATGACTTCATTAAGAAAGCATCAATATTATAGTAAAAAGAAAGCCTTAGCGTCTCTAAACTGTATGTTTTTTTTTTCTCACATTAGGTAGTGAAATGTAAAATTCGCCTTTTCCCAAAAATATACCATTATCAGAATAAGAAAAAGCTTCAAATCAGTATTAAATATGTTCCTGCTGAATATTATGATATAGGCAAACGATCACACAATAAATTAGGAACAACGTGAACCTTCAAGTCTCTCTTTCCATACAGCACTCTTTAGCAGCGCAATTGTTTCAGCCTGAATCAAGGATCCTAGTCTGCTCTCGATCTCTTCCAAACTCATTTCTGATGGCTGTAGACGAAGTTGGTCGGTTGATTACAAACAACATCTTGGGCTTTGAACTTAAGCTTCAATATTAGATAGTAGAAGATGTAAAGTGAAACCAACTGGATAGTTTATACCTCGACATCTTCCTCTTCTGCAGCCTTACCAAGTTTTGACTGTCCTCCTCCACCATCACCTTTCTTGTTTGTGCCCGATTTCCCTGGGGCAGTTTTCTTGGGAGCAGCTGCTTGCTGAAAACCAAAAGCATAGAACATCAAAGAAAAAAACTAAGCACTGATGAACTGGATTTTTATTTAAAAAATTTCAGCATAAATTTTCACCAGAAGAGCAAAGAAGAAGATTGCAATGCAAAATTACTTACAGCAGTATGAACAGGCTTCTTTCCACTAAGCATACTAGCTGCTGATCTTCGGACAAAAGATCCCTCAGAAGCCTAAGTAAAAAAAATAAGAAAGCAAAAAGATTGTGAAATCCATCTCCCAATATGAAAAAAAGAATGATAGGGAAAACATCAAGAGAAAAGATAAAACAAATTCCTCTTGTTTGCAAAAAGGAATAGTCGAATGGATAAGTTTAAATAAAGGGCAAAGCGCGAGGAACACATTGGCCAGTGGCTTATTATAGCACCACCCAGACGACTGTTCAGCTTGAAAAAGACATCTTCGTTTTGTTTTAGTTATTCTTTGATAGAGGCAACTAGGTTAACTTTTCAGAGAGCTTTGGTCCTCTCAATATAAAACCATACACATCATCACTAATTTAACCCCAAACTCCAAAACTTAATTTGCTACAGTAATGTATATGTACAGTAATTATAATTTTACGCATTGCATTCAATCGATCAATAAATGATTTTTTTTATAATTCATGCATTAACCTTTTATTTGTTCAAAAAGGGAATCGTCCCAAAGATAAAACCAAATGACCATTATGTAAATGAGTGAAACGCCTAAAAAATGAATAAGCCAAAACTCCACGGCAGCAAGAAATCTTTAACATTTCATCATATGTGCATTTAGTTGAAGATAGGAGCTTAGGAAAAATCAGTGTCAAGCTTAGAAAAATCTAAATAGATCTTAAATATGACAATTTAGAGGTAAAGAACTAAAGTTTCTTTGCTTCCGAATTAAACTATGTATGAAGTTTCTTGTGAATATATAGAACTAACTAAAAAGGCTTATCAGCGGGAACCAAAGAAAAAAGTTAGTCCAGATACAAAATCTACTAACCTCGGCGCCAGATATCTTTCCACCGGAAGGTTGAACATTAACTGCCATAATTACAGTCAAGGAGCATACTTTAGAACCCTATTTTAGAAATAACATTACCAGCATTGAATCAATAACAGTAGTCACAAGTACAAACTAACCTGAGCTTGAAGGACCAGAAGGGTCCCCACTTGAATCTGCTATCATTTCAGATAATTTTTTCTTCCTAACATCATCAAGCTTCTCAAGCGACTTCTCCAATGGTCTCATTCCAACCATCTAAGCAAAAACACCAGCAACTTAAGAAAAGTTTCACCATCTAAGAATGCATGACAGATCTTTTGATGAAGAAAACTACCTTCGCAATAGCTGCCAAAGCTGAGAAAGCTGCATCCCTAACTTCAGGTGTTCCATCATTAAGGGACTGTATGATCGAAAGAATTAGTTTACCAAATGGGAAAAAGACACCAACAGTATAGATGTCATTATTAGGATATCCAATTATGACAGAATTGCAAGCATGGAGTCATAAAAAAACAATTATTTAAAAGTATTGTGTTTGATCAACGACATATCTCACAAAAAATTGGAAACAATTCATTATCAAGATATTTACAAAAAGAAAACAGAGATCAGTGCAGGAATAGTTATACATTGTTACCCTATCTTACCAAGTGCGGCACAAAAAGAAGAAGACCTACTGACCTCCATGCAGATAGAAACAAATTCTTTGTGCACTTTAAGAACAGCAGCCTTGTTGCTTGTCTCGATGCAATAAGTAACCCAGGTTAACGTGAGGGATCTAACTAAAGGAACTTTATTCTTCACGGCTATCTTAATATCTGGCCAAAAAAAAAAAGAGAGAAATATATTATCAGAAAATTTTCTCAATTTAGAGAACCTTTCAGATCATATAGAGACCAGAACTGGCCTTCCGGTGTATTCCACCTTATGCCAAGACAATGTTATCAAGGAAACAGTAAGAAAAAATATTGATTGTTGAAAAAGAAAATATATTCCACATTGGACTGCGCTGAGCACTTTGACTATTGGGTACCTAGGATAGGAAGAAATGCCGAACAAGAAGTTGGAGAAAGGTAAGTAAATCCATGGGCAGCATTATGAACAAAGAAAATATTGGGTACCAAGCATAATGTGCATATTAGGTATAGAAATGCCCGGAATGATTAAAACCTTGCCTTCAACAATGTCAGAAAGAGTAAAGCATCCAGACTTGTGCATTGCTTGAAGAGTTTGCACAAGTGCCTCGGTCAAAGTAGGTTTTTTCTCCTTAAGTTTTTCCTATAGCAAAGGTCGGAAAAAATGAACTCAACATTAGGATGCACAAACTTATCCCATATTTGACCTTGTGAAACCATTCAACAACTGAATGTGTAGGTTTTTCTTGATCCAACTCAATCAATTTTCAAGATTAAATACAATGAATATCGATCAGTTTAATAACATACGAAGTCATTGACGAACATTAGGTCCATGAGTGGACCATCCATAAAAGATATTTTATGTCCTTACAGCAGCACTATTGTAGGTCATAAAATATTCAATTTATCCACCCTAGTTTTTCCTATTACACACTACGGAAACATCATAACAAATACGCCAAGAATTTATGTCAGTGACATCCCAAGAGACCGAGCTCATGACAGAAGTTACCGATATTAAGAACAAATACAGAACCATCATAGAAGTATAGTACTAACCAGAAGTACAGGCAATAAGAAACGAGAGCTGCTTGAAAAATTTGTTCGCAGACCCTTAGCGAGATTTCCAAGGGCTTGAATTGCTTCAACGGCAACAGCAATGTTTACATCCGTAATAAGCTGCAATTGAAAAAAAATGCAGGAGATGCATTATAAGTCATTAATATAATGGCGGAATAGAAGGCTTGTATGTTAATACAAGAAATAAAAAGCTATGGGAAGAACTCAATTATGCCAATCATCACATGACACTATTTAAATAAATAAATAAAAAAAAACCAGCACCACAATTCGCCGAAACCCACCAACACAAACGATAGAAAACACTTGTAAGACATGCTTGAGTAGCTAGTGCCCGAAACAATTGCAACAAGTATGAATACTGATACAAGTGAAGAAAGAAGATAATATTCAACGTCTAATATTCGCCTTTAAAAGAAATCATAACCAATAACAAAACAAAAATACTTAGGCAGGTGAAATTAAAATGGAAATTGTACTAACTCCACTAGTTACCTTTTTCAATATTCGAGAGATTTCTGTAAAATCTCCAGGAGCAATTCTCTTAGTCGAAGCAAGTTTGGTTAATTCAGAAACAGCCTCTTTCCGTTCAGACCATTTGGCAGCTTTCTGGAATAACAATTAACATGTAAAATCATCAGAAGAAAACAACAATCTTCTCTTAGTGAACTTCTAATCACAAGTCGCATCAGAAGGTCACAAACAAGGCAATTAATTGTTTATCGGTTAATTAATGATCACTTACAACTCCTTCCCAAAAGTTCGACTTCTCCAATGGTATCAATATATCAACAGGATCGACAAGTTCATACTCATCTACCTCTTGAGGAACTGGGAGAAAATGTGTCAGGTTGGGAGGGCATAGTGATGCAAATAAGCCATAAGGCCTTGAAATAAGTTAGAGGCAACGACCACAGTCACAATAAATGCTACTTGCACACTTTGCTGCTGAGGTTATAGTCAAAACACAAGCTGCATAACAGGAAAATGTTTTCAACTAAGATCAAATGTTATCTGATGAAACACATACTTTCAGCAGTACTCTCTTCCGACGGTCCGGATCCGGCGGCCTCAGGAGCAGCTTCTGGTTCTGGCTCCTTGTCCTGCTCAGACCTGATAAACAGCAAATATAAATACAAATGGATTGTCAAAATAGAAATACCACAAAATTAAGGTCAATACAAAGAGTGTTGGTGCGGAAGAATTTATAAATGAAAAAAGCAGCTTATACAATCAATATAAAGGATCAAATCATGCTTGTACAGACTTATGCAAAATAGTTAGAAAACAAAAATGCCAGATAACAGAGAAAGAACCTGACCACCGATCCAAAACATAAAAGATAATTAGGCTCTAGGATTATTCCAACAAAATTATAGAAATCAAAAGATGCACAACAATTGCCAATTCATACTATGTAATAATTTCAGGAAAGTACCAGCAAGAACTAAAGAATAACTATATAGTACCAAAAACAGTAATAGAACATTTGGTGCGCAGTATAGGACATGAGAGAAAGAGAGAGAGTAACCTAATTTTACGGGTTGGTCTTGCAATTCCAGTGACATTGGCAAGCTCACCCTCCAATTCTTTTTTCTTGATATAATAACATAGATATAAGAAACTTGCACAAATGTCAAAATCCTGTTAAGCTCAAGATTCAAAAAATTAAATAACGCACCATGGTATCTCGCATTTTCTCAAATAATATTGATTTCACTGGATCTTTTCCTATCCATCGGCAAAGCTCCAGTGTGAGACCTTTTGAAGAGGCCCGGGCATTCTGATCTTGATGATCAAAAAGTTCAGGAAGCATCTTCAATATTCTTTTCGGCGGGATTATCTTTGACCCAAATACACTGGTGGTGGTTCAATTCCAGAAAACATACTTAAAATGTGCAAAAAAAAGGCTTTGGAAAGTTTCTAAAAACAATGATAACCACAAGTACTGCACACCTTAAGGCCTGAAACATGACATCTATTGCAGGAACAACTGCTTTGGCTACTTTATTTTTTATTGCTTTTTCCATAGCATCCTGGAAAACAGATAGATCTAATTCACTTAGTACCATAACACAACCAACACGTCATCTGTGAAGAATGAATATAAGGAAAACTAAGCAAAATCTATGAAGTAAGATTCAGGCTTATCCATAGCATATCACATTTTACTATGAAGGAATCAGTGAGATTTGCTACATGAGAATCACTGGGAACTCAAAAAAGAAGATAGCCTTGGCTTCAGGTTAAATGTTATGAAAATGCAAAACAGGTAGAAAAACATTGAACTAACTTAATCATATAAAACCCATTCAGCCTATGCGTAATAATTCAAGCCATGGAGTGTCACGACTCAACAATAGATATTCCATGGAATATGGAAGGTAACTTAAAAAACCCAGTCATTAAAATATACCTATGGACACTGCATCGGAAAGGCTTATTAATTTTCCAGGATGCACATGAACACAGCCACTTCTGGAACTAATTCCACTAGTTTGATGGCACATAAAACTCATTTGCTGCTTCATTTCTAACCATCTAAAGTAAAGAGGTATGCAACTATTCAAGCAACCAATATAAGCAATATTCAATAGACGTTCACTCTTATTTCCTTACTACTGTCCAACATTCGCAATACACAGACTTAGTGCTTTAATAATTAAATTATGTTGCTTGAATAAAAAAGAAGCATTCTTGAACCCTTCCCATACCAGGAAAGCATCGATGGCCTCCAACTCCACCCAAAGCATAAACACTGCCTGCGCCTTCTCCACAGTTTTTGGCCTTCCTGATAGACATTTTGCAACCACTGCATCACACACCTCTTTTGCAAATCTACATCAGTCCAAAGAGAAGAAACAATCAGGGTTCTAAATTTCTTGAATTCAAGCACCAACAGTATGCCAATCATGCCAAATTCTTAAAAGGGAAAAAAATAAATCCAGCAGCTATTCACCTGCCAGCTTCAGCATCAGCAGCCTTCAAGTATGCAATCAGTGCATCGAGAGCTTTCTCCTGAACAGGAGCATTTGAATCTGCTACAGTTTTCCGAAAAAATGGACCTAGCAAGTACCAACGACACATTTTTCAAATTTTAAAAGAAAGAAAGAAGTGCATATAGCAATAGCAAAATCCAACGGGATCCAAAATGCGAGTTCCACCATACACCCTAGCCAATTCAGCCATCGCAAATAAAACATAAATTATACCAAAAATCCTAAGAAACTCAGATCCGTCGCAAATAAAACAGAAAGTATACCCAAAATTCTCACCAAATTCACGAAGGCGAGGGTCCTTCGGATCCGTAATGGAATCGCAAACGGATGCCAAATCGATGTTGGCATCGTTCCTTACTTTCCAATTCTTGTGCGCCAATCGTTCATCCCAGGGCAGTTTCTTCGCCTCCTTCAACAACTTCTCGTCCTCCGACATTTTCCTAAATTATCACAAATTTCTCTGCCAAATGTAAATATCGCTTCGCGAAATGCGTGCAGGGAGTGATATGCGATCGCTTCAAGGACTTCCAGCACAAACGCTCCAGGCAGGGGAGTGCCGGCGATAATATCTTAATCGAGGGTTGAATGTTGCAGAGAGTTTGAAAACAAATCAAAATATTTCTTTTTTTCTTTTTTTGTTTTTTCACCTTTTACGTTATAAATCCCTAATGTTCAAAAAAGTAAAAAAGAAAAAGAAAATAAACAAACTGGCTATGTCGCTAGTTTTGAGTTTTACGTTAAGCGGGCCGTCGGCCAACTCCAGCCGCTCGATGGCGCGTGTTGTCCACGACCAGGACGAAACTAAAAGGAGATTCAAAAGTAGTTCCAAGGCGCGTGGGGCTCGCTGTCCGTTATGGAAATTGATATGTGGGGCCCATAGGAGGGAGAAAATGTAAGTGCTCGTTTAAAAACATCGTTTACTATATCCCTATCTTAATTTCCAACTTTTTAAAAATCATTTTTTACTATTACTTGGCATAAGTTATTTTTTTTTTTCTATCGAACGTAAATCGTGGTGGACTTGATTTAATCTCGAAGTTGAAAAAATCGAATCATTTTGTCGAAATTCATAAGTAGGATGGGCTGATTCGAATTTAACTTTATTTTATTTGCTCCGTAAAAAATTATTATAGGTAAAATGGTACATGATTTTTTTTTCTTGGTATAAAACTCTCGTAAATTAAATTATCTAATATCAGAATATGGACCAAAGCTTTATCATTTCTTTCTCTTGACGCCAAATATGAAATGAAGCTGGCGCTGATGAGTTTGGAGTCTTGGACCATTCCGTAATTATGTACTATTTTTTTTTATAAAATAATTGTATATATATATATATATATGTGTGTGTGTAAAATACACAAGATTATATAACACACAAAACTGACATAAATATGCATAACACATCATATAAATATCTCTTGAACAGAAAAACAATGCAAATGTGCACACCAATGTGGTTCAAGGAAAGCCAAAGTTCGACTCAATCCCCCCCACAAATAATCAATTATATTCCTAAGTACTCTAACCCTTTATAATACACATATATATAATATATATGCATTCAACAAATATCATTGCTGCAAATGAGTAAGTAAAAGCTCTCAAGTCTCTAACATTAAAACGCCGGTGGTAGTTTTCTTCTTTTTTTTTATTTCTTTTTTTTTTTTTAAGTTCACATCCATATGCATTATATCACTCCATCAATATCCTTGCTTAACAATAGTATGTTTATCATCACATCAATGGTGAGGATCAATTTCGATTTCGTGGGCCAACTCTTTCGTCAGCTTATCGGCGCGATCGTCGTGCCCGCCGGCGAAAGTGTACACCTTATATGCAAACTGAAAAGCCCTCCACAGCATTTTCGTGGCGCCGTTCTTTTTCTCCTCGGACTGCAATAACTCTCTCTTCTCCTGCGAATCAGCCCGCAAATCCACGATTGTCAGGTCGACCGTTTCGCAGGACTAATGAAACCCTAAACCCTAAACCCAAATGATGTAAATCAGAAAATCATTGAAACCCTATTTACATGCTAACCTTGAGGGCCAACTCCATGCAATGCGAAGAAACGTCGACCATTAGCTCCTTAACGCGCACTAGGATGCCGAAGTCGAACGTTATCTTTTGGGATTGGAACTTCTTTGCTTCTTCGTCCTTAGTGCGATCAAGCGCGTCGATTTCGACTTTGATCTGTACGTCACATTTGGATTAGTATTTAGGAAAAAGAGTGGATTTAAATTACATTATTTCGAAGGCAATCGATCGATCGAAGACCTTGTTAAAGTACGCTTCGGCCTTGTCCAGAAGTTGGCCGGCAGGCGAAACTATCGGCCAGTTCTGCAGAGTATTCACCATCGAATCTAGCTTGGAGTAAAGCGCTGCAGCCATCCTTATAGCTTCTAACCTTTTGCTCGGGAATTCTTCGAATCTCGACAGCACCTTAATTGTTTCGATCGACGAATCGATGATACATTATTTGGAGAAAAAACAACGCCTTTGAGACCGATGGAATATAGTCGACTTGAGCAAGAAATAAACGAACGTAACAAACCTGAGTTTCGTCGGTGAGTTTCTCGAGATGAGATTCGACGCGATTGTGGAATTTTATGAGCTCTTTCATATCAGATGTCTGAAAGGAATTGATGGAGATCTTCAACTCCTTGATAACTTCGGCATAGTTTCGAACGTCTTCTTCGATTTGTTGGAAATACGCTGATCTGAGACGATGAATGAAACATATAAAACATTCACGTAGAACAGTAGAAGTGCTACATTTTTTTGTCTTTTTACCGTTTTGTCATCTCAGCCAATGCATCGGCCATGCTCTGTCCCCTGCCGGAGGATGCTCCTCCGCCCTTACCTTTTCGACCCGAGTTTTTATTCTGTAAGCTCGATCCCTCGACTTTCCCCTTGAGAAGACGATACAGATTTCCCATCTGTGACGACCTCTTGAGCTTCGTCCCAGCTTTCTTCGCCCGGAGGCATGCCACCCCAGGTGGTGGCGGCGGAACGCCGCCTTTTCCCATCGCCGGAGGAGGAGGTGGCGGCACACCCTTTGCTCCACCCATCGGCGGAGGTGGTGGTGGTGGTGCCCCGTTCCTTGCTGACATCGGTGGAGGCGGGGGTGGCGGCACTGCTCCCTTCACTCCACCCATCGGCTGCGGCGGAGGTGGCGGAGGTGCCATTGTTGGTGGCATCGGCGGTGGTGGGGAGTTGAGTGTATCTCCGGAAGCTGCCTTCGGTGGGGGTGGCGGCGGCGGTGAGCTGATCGAAATCGCCGTCTGAGGTGGCGGCGTTGGCGGCGGTGGAGGTGGAAGTGTTTGTGGAATTTGAGACACAATCCCCTCGTTCGGCAACAAAGTGGGACCCAAAGAAGAAACAACCTTGGACTTCTCATGCGCTTCGTTATCACGATTGGCTTCATCGTCGATCTCCATATCCCCAAGCATTTCATCACCTTTGTCGTCGTCCTTGCCAACCTCAGACTTCTTCGACAACTTCTCGTCTCCATCGCTCTGTGTCTTGTTTTCCAAAGCAACCGCGTGAGGGAACATATGAAACGAGAGGCGCTTCACGTCGATCGGATTCAATTTCCCGATTGACTGAAGCCTGAGCGCCGATAACAGAGGCGGAGAATACGAAGCAGTAGAAGACCCTCTCCACGGAATCACCGAAGTCGGAGTCAAAGGCGATCCCGAGGAGAGGCTCTTCCTGCTATCCGTGTAAGATTCAGACAATGCTTTCGCAAAAGCGCTTTCTGTTGGACTATAATTTCCCATGTCGTCGTCGTCTTCATCGTCAGATTCATCGAACAACCTTTCTCTAGCTAGCTTGATGATGTCTTCAAGCATCCCAAGAGCTGCATAAATTTTTTAATAAATTTGAAGTAGAATCATCCCAATAAACGGTCGCAAAAAAAAAAAGAAAAAAAGAAAACGTACCGATCTGCTCGAGGTCGATGAGTTCGTATGTAGTAGACTTGTCGTATTTGCATTTCTGCAGCCATTGCTCCTTCGTCCACAAATCTCCTAGCGATTTGAGAGCATCGCAGAAGAGCTTGAGCGCCTATTACATATCAAATCTCGCATTAGTCTGTAATTTGTACGATGAATCGGGAACGTGAAAATATACGACGAGTATACATAGCTCACCTTTTGCATGGAAGCATTTTCGATTTCAGACGAAGAGACGTCGGGTTTGAGATTAGGATAGCGTTCGAAGACATCGTCCAGCGTCCAGACAACCAGCTGTTAAAGAATAAAATATATATAATTAAAATATAATAAGACTCCCTTCAAATTTAAACTTTTAGGCGAAATAGTCTTTCGACAGAGCATATTTTCAACATGAAAAAATTCGAATAATCGTTCCGCAACAATATCAGATAAGAAGAAAGAAAAAGGGAGGAATCGATAAGATTATCGAACCTCATTTACAGAAGCCGAACCAACACAGGGAGAGAAATCGAGCAAGTCTCTGAAGGCGGAGATCTTGTTCTTCAGCTCCGTCATCGTTACGAAATTTCCCGCTGCACCGCGTGAGTTACGAACCGCCGTGGACTTTATGTCCGCGGGCCCGACTTTCTTCGGGGCAGAAGGGAATTTATTGATTGCCTTGGAACGTCTCTTTCCCTGCCAAGTTTCGGACATTAAATCACAGCATGCAAGAAAATTATAGGGTTTTTTCATTCACATTGTATCCATCCATTAAATCATGAAAGTTAAAAGTCCTAAGTTCTATGCAATAACATGACATAAATTAAAATCACAAGCAGAAATTTCTTGAATAAATCTCAAGAAAATATCATATTATTATTACCTCAGAGCCAGAATTAATCTTCTTTCGAAACAAGAAAGGCACACCACAGAATGGTACAGTCGCCATTTCCAGCTAACAAAGGCAGAAACTTCTAAAGAGTATCAACAGTTTTATTTTATTACAATAATAATTAATTAAACCCTTCAAAAGTCAGCATATATTTGTCGAAAACGTGCAGTTTTGTATCAAATAACAGCCAAGAAAATAATAAAGACTTGATATTCTGTCGAGAACCGTTCAAATTACAGTTTGTTTATATGGCGGAACAAGTATGTTCGATCAGATTAAAAAAGAAAGAAAAAAAAAAAGAAAAAAAGAAAAAAAAAAGGGAAAGAAGGAAGACTTCTTCTGCAAACGTGCAGGCCAATGTTTAGAAGATAAAAAATAGGGACACCATTTTTTTTTCTTCCCCCCCCCTTAAGAGAAAAAATGAGAGCCAAACTGTAAAAGTCGAAGATTTTGGACTTTTGGAGGAAAAAAACAAATGTACCACCTTAATTTTCGGGGGGTTCTTCATTTCTCAATCAGTCATTATTAATGTTGTAATAAGATTGATTTTTTATATTTTTTATTTTTTATTTTTTGACTGAGATGGATTTGTTTTGGGCTCTTCAAATCCATGATTTTAGGTGGACTTGTGATGGATAAATCTTCAATGAAAGCTTGTATAATTAATAATTGCTATATTTTTTCGGGTGTTTGATGTTAAAAAGGGCAAATTTATAAATCTTCGTCGAAGATTATCGGGTCATTATAGCTAACTACTGCATGCATTTTAATATATAAATATATAATATTAATTAATTTATTAAGTTATTTTTATAATATGAACTTATAATATTAATTTTAATTGAAAATTATTTTTTATAAATTAAAAATATGATTTTTGGATATAATTGGAATAAATTTGAAATCAAGGGTAAAATAGTAATTAACGGTGTTCATACCAATTCAATTTGATGAAAGTTACTATAATGTGCTCTCCAATTATATATAACTAGCACTTTTACGCACACTCGATGTGTGTGCTAAATATATATCAATATATATAATATAATTATAATTTAAAATATTTAATAGATGGAATTATAATTTAAAATTGACATTAGTTTTTGTATTTTAAAGGATTAAATTGATATTTAAGGATATAATTATAATAAATGTAAAATTTGAAGGGGTAGTTTTTGAATTAAAATAAGGGTAAAATAGTAATTAATAATTAATTTAAAACTAAAATTGACACACCAAGCAGTTTCTATGAGGTTCTCACCAATAATAAAATAGAAAGATATAGAATATAGTATAGATAATAGCAATATTATCATTAAATTTATATGTTGGATCAAATTTGAGGGTCTATATCATTTTTCTTGACAAAATAAGTTGGAAAATCTTATTTTGCTACTCAGATATAATATTTTTCACCCAAATGACTGGAATACCATTTTGGTCTATTTTGTCGGAGAAAATATTAGGACTCAAATTTGTTTCCACATATTTTTTCAATTATTAAATATTTTCGATCCAAATTTTTTTTTTTGGAATATTTTATAACTCAAATTTATAGATTTTCCAAAATTAATTCATTATATTTGGGAAGACTAAGACATATTCAACAACTTAATCCAACGAAGCTTCTAAGAAGTTCCAATGCTCTTATGTTTGAATATTAAATACTTGTCATTTATTTTGACGACATAAAATCCGATATAAGCCCACATATAAATACAAAAAAAGAAAAAGACATCAAATTTCCAAACATAGTTTCTTGTCTTCCAAAAGGCCTAACAGTATGATCACATACTTTGACCACGAAGATGTGATGCTGACCCATTCACAACCTCGTTGAAGTTTGGCTCACAAGTATACTTATTATCCAAGTTTTCAGACATTCAACTCATACAGCTAGCTGGAATTTGCACGAATTAGTTTGGATGCTTCGTAGATAGTCTTTTTTATTTATTCTCTTCTACTTAGTTTACACATTCGAACTAAATTCAATATAAAACGAATATGAGACGACCATGGCTTCCAGCGGGATTAATCTTCCATGGTTCTTGTCGCATGCCTCAAATCTCACAAACAATCCGTGACCAAGAGAATTTTTATTCACATATCAACCACAAAGGACATTCATCTCATACCACCTAATATTTAAACAAATTAGTATTTTTTTTTCCTTTCGGCCAGGAAGTTTTCCCCACACAACGCCATTGTAGTTCATATACTCCGACTAAGTTCAGATTGAAATGAATCTGAACATCACTGTCGGCTATGATATGGCCACGACTTTCAGCGGGGCTAATCTTTCCTAATTCATGTGACCTTACCAAGCTCCACAAAGAATGAGAGACATCAAATTCGAATTTATGACCATGAGGATTATCCTCTCAACTAGTAGGATTGAATCTTGGGCAAGGGGGTCAACTAAGAAGTGATTTTTTTTTATTTTTTTTCAAGTGTTACTATGTTCTCCAAATAATGAGTAATTCTTGTGCGTGTGAACTAAAGGCCTCACATCAATTCACAGAAATTGAATACTACTAGTGCCTCGACAAGACAGGACAAATTGGACTATCAAAAGACATTAAACTTATTCATTCTAGTACTACTTTCGTTTTAGGATGGAATCATTAAATATAAGACGTGAAATTATGAATTTGAATCATTAAATGCGTCAACTTTCTATTTGGATCGCTATATTTAATAATTATAAAAATAAGTCACGAACTTTATTCGTTGGAAACGAATTTTAGCCTGCGATCATTTTTTCAGCAAAATATGTCAAAAAAATTTTATTTGGCTGCTGACGTGAATATCTCCTACGCGCATGACTGGTGACTGTCAAGTATGATTTTCGAGGAAAAATATTAGAGATTCATATTTATTCCAAGGTATGATATAAGTAATATGCTCGTGCAATTATTACACAAAGATATGCTCTTGCAATTATTATATATAGTGAGCCAAACATCGAAAATAATAATAATTACAATTGAAAATCGGTATAATTTTTTCAATATAACACACTACTTATTACTTCATCTGTTCCTAAAAACAAGTCGTTTAAATAATTTACACACATATTAAGAAATGAGTTAAAATGTCTTTATATCCTTCATTAATTATTTGATCATATAACAATTTTTTCACTTTTTATTTAACATGAGGGGTAAATTTGAAAATATACATATATTTTTTTCTTGATAACATCAAAACGACTTCTTTTTAGAAACAGAAAAAAAATACAAAGTGACTTGCTTTTAGGAACAGAGAGAGTAACTATTATAGTTAGATTGTAAGATGAAGCTCTTAACCAAAGGAAATCCTAGTAATATAATATTTTCACTGAAATGATAATTCGTTTTTATAGATAGTTGCAAACATTAAACTTAGAAAAATGTGTCACTCAATGTAATAATACGTAAGCACGTTTTAGACTACTATTAACTATGCATAAACCCCCTCTAATAATTTTAATTACAAATACATTCCAAAGTCTATATGTCCCTCATAAACGTCATCGCATATGTAAACAGGAATAATATTATTATCACTTTATTTTCCTTGACATTTTCAAAAGGTTTTTTTTTTTTTTTAACATGTGATACTTTTCATCGATTTATATTAAGTTCGTTTATTCAAAGTCCTTGCAATGTTATCTAAGGGGAAAAAATTGTTCATTTTCTTGATTTGTAAGAAAGAGACCAATTAATTTCCTGGGTGGATATTTCTAATATGACAACTCTTGGGGACCTCTTTCTAAATACTTAAAAAAAGGAGTGGAACACGTCATTACTCTCCAATAGCTTTTGCCTTTTTCCCAGGCGGCTTATTTAAGAGACTTGCGAACGTAGTCAATATTTATATTTAATCAGGCAAAATAAATAAAAAATTAATTAATAAAAAAAAGATCAATATTCCAATTTAATCAGGCAAAATAATTCAAAAATTAATTAATAAAAAAAGTTCAAGTGTTGGCTTGTGAACTTTGAAACAGTTAACATGCGAAATTCAAGTTTGAGCCAAACTTTAGTCTAGCATTATTGTCATATAGGACTATAATCAATTGCCAAAGTAGCCATTGAAATGATTGAACAGTCATTTATGAATGATTACCCTAATATTATCTTAAGTTATTTTGAATTAATAATATTATAAGGTGATGGTTCGATCGTTTGAATTGAAAATTACGACAAGACAATATAACTTATTACACAGTTGCCATTCTTTGATTTAGTTGCTGTCGGTCCACGTGAGTTTGATGCGACTCAATCCGTACACATCCCTCTTAAGTCAATACGCAAGAATTGATTTTTGACCGTACCTAATTTTTCTCTTTCTTTTTTTTTTTTCTTATTTATTTGTTTTTATATATTTTAAGTATTTTTAATTTTTTTTTACGGGGTTCTCCCTATTCAGCCAGCTATGGATTTGCGCCACATACTACATGGAGTGGACTAATTCACAAGTGAGCAAGTCTCGCTCTCCTCTCAACACGATAGTCAAAGTCACTAATAAAATTCGAGCATGTGGCCTCACGTTTGATAATCCACAAATCCAACCACTACGCCAAAAAAACTTCAGATATATAATAGCTAAAAAGAAACACACAATTTTGTGGTGAAATTTCTGAGTCCACTGTCTGCACGAGTTTGAATTATGACGGGAAAATAATGTACGAACACCGGCAAAAAGGAAATTACATATTATTTATATGTTGACCCTTTTATTATGGTGATCGATGTGATG
Organism: Lindernia subracemosa; assembly: GCA_028392965.1. NCBI lineage: Eukaryota > Viridiplantae > Streptophyta > Magnoliopsida > Lamiales > Linderniaceae > Vandellia > Vandellia subracemosa. Next base: position 689,869 of record JAQPCC010000070.1, read on the forward strand.
ATGACCAATGTATTCTTCACTGGTTTTTGTGATTAATATATTACGCACACTCGATACGTGTGATTTAATATATAAATATATAATATTAGATTATATTTTGAGTAATTTGTAATTAAAAATATTTAATAGAAGAAATTATAATATAAATTTAATTATGTTTTACTTTTAAGTATATAAAAAAAAAAATTGGTATGTGAGCATATAAATGTAATAAATAAAAAATTTAAATTATAAATGGTAATTATTCAAATTAAAATATTTATATATAATAAAATGATAAAATAATAATTTTAAATGATATACCAAAATTGATCGTTTTTATCCCCTCTCAAATATTACTTATACTAATATTGTATGCACACTCGATGCACATGCTCTTGTAAATATATATAATATTGGCTAATATTTTAAATTATTTTTAATAGATGAAATTATAATATTAATTGTAATTTTATACTATTTTAATTATATAAAAAATTGATTTTCGAAGATACAATTATACTAAATTTAAAAATCAAGACTAAAATGGTAATAATAATCGCCACACCAAATCAATTTGAGGACAATTACGTGCTCTCCAATTATATATAGTATAAATATTTTATTTGAGACGATAATTACGTGCTCTCCAATTATATATAGTATAGATACTTTATTATATATATAAATATGTATATATATATATATATATATTATATATATGTGTATTCGAAGGAATATTAAACACTCGCTTATATTGTATTAGTCGCCTCGACACAACACAAAGTAGTCAATCTAATTACGCATGGATCTTCCATTCCACCATTGTTCAAACTTTTCATAACATTCAAAACTTCTACCTTTTTTCAAATTCATACTTTCCATTCAAACAGCAAACCCCTCTCGTCGGTGCTTTGCCTTTTTTTCCATCACCCTCACCACCTTATATAAACCCCTCGGAGACGATTGATTTCTACGTTGAAAACTAATCTAAAAAATCAAGCATATATACAAAAGCTTCTATTCTTCGATTCCATCGGGGATATGCAACGTTCATCTTCTGCCAAGGTAAAGAATATCTTCCGTCAAATGGCCATCAAACCCTCACAAGGATCTTCGTGCGACGTGTTCATAAACCATCGAGGCGTAGACACGAAGAAGAATGTCTCCGGGCTTTTGTACCACCACCTACGGGCCCTGAAGCTCCGACCCTTTTTGGACAGCAAGAGCATGAAGCCCGGCGACAAGCTGTTTGAGAAGATCGATGTGGCGATAAGAGACTGTAAGGTCGGCGTGGCGGTCTTCTCTCCCATGTACTGCGACTCTTATTTTTGCTTGCATGAGCTTAGTCTCATGATGGAGTTGAAAAAGAAGGTAGTGCCTATTTTCGTTGATGTAAAGCCTTCGGAACTTAGGGTTAAGGACTATGGGGATCATGGCAGTGAGGAGGAGCTGGCTAAGTTTAGGTTGGCCCTCGAAGAGGCGAGGAACACCGTGGGATTAACGTTCGACACATTAAAAGGGTAAGTGGCCATCTAAGACTTTGTTTCAAATATTTCCATGAAAAAATTAATTCATTTAACTAGCTAGTATATGAGTTTAATTACATGTTTTTTTTTTTTTGAGGAATTTCTAATTTTCTCTTTGAATTTAGGGACTGGCCGGAGTTTCTTTCTAATGCGACGGAGGTGGTGATCAAGAACATGATAGAAGTGGAAGAAGAAGAAGAACTAAACAAAAAATTGACGTATCATAAATCTGGGCGTGGGGTGCCAAGTTTTTTAAGAAAGGACTATTTGCTTTAATATATAAATAAATATATATAAATCATTAATTCATTCATATATATAGTTGATTCTTTTAATTTAAATTTATGTTTTCTCCAGCTACAAAAGCCCCTTTTGGTTCTTATTCTGGAGTTCATAGCTAAGCTTGCTGACGAATTGAATTCATTTTTTTATTTCATTGTATCATAGTTATTCATTATTGTATTGATGGTGAAAGGATTACAATAAGCCTGTCTTTTAAGTAAGAAAGTAAGGTCTTTTGTAATGTAGTTCATTAAATAAATTAATTATTCTTGATTTGGGTCAAATGCCAAAATAGCCACCATGCCAGCCAACAACTCCACAAAGTTGAGAAGGTAGCTCCTAAGAAAACGACATAGCGATATTTTACAGTTTAAATGTACATTTGCACTGACGGAGAAACCTCCTAAGAAAATGAGACAGAGATAGTCAGCAGATATTTTCACTTTATTGCAAAGGGGTTTGGAGGGGCCAACGAGGTTTATAAGATATTAGTTAGGCTTTTTTAATTAAATAAATAGTTTTTTAATTTTTATTTATAAAATAAGTTAAAAAAAATACTTATTAATAAAATAAGTATTTTCGTATGTTAGACATACGAGTTATAACTCGTATGTTGGACATAAGAGTTATATCTCGTAACTCACTCGTATGTTGGACATAAGAGTTATATCTCGTAACTCTGACATACGAGTTATAACTCGTATCTCTAAGATACGAGTTAGATCTATTATACCAGAACGCGACGAACAGACGACGAACGACGCAGACGAGGACGGCGACGGCGACGGCGACGGTGCAAGGCAACGGTGCAAGGCGAACGGCGACGGTGCAAGACGAGAGTAACTCATAGCTAATAGGTACGGGTTAGTTTTTTTGTGATTGTATTAGGATTATTTTGTTGATTTCGTATGAAATTGTTGGGATTATTTATTGATTTCGAAGAATTGATGAATGTATTGTTGAGGATAATTGGTGTCGAAATTATTCATAGAATTAAGAATATTTGTGTTGGGATTAACGCGTGTTTTTGTCGTTCGTATTCATTGGATTTATTGGTGTTTTTGTTGATGTTTTTGTCGTTCGTTTGCGTTGTATTGTGTTGTTCTTCGTAGGATGGAAGACACGACTTTGTACGGCCCTATCGATGATTCGGTGTTGACGATGCAGTCGAATCATCGATCTCGTGATGTCCTGCTGGATGCGGACGTGATCGATAAAACGATCAAGATTAGATCGTTAGAAAATGTTGTATGGGGTACGAAAGAGCAGCCTATAATTCTACACGGTCGTTTGCTGAAGAAGTTGGATGACATGGGATTGTACGGCGTATATAGCCGCATGTCGCATAAAGTAGACCCCCACTTGATTACTGCGTTAGTAGAGCGATGGAGGAAAGAGACGCATACGTTTCACTTTTTTGTTGGGGAGGCGACTGTTACGCTAGCGGACGTCGGTATACTATGGAGGTTGCCGATAGATGGTGAGTCCGTTTCGGGTGTGATCGAGTCGAGGACGACGTCGCAGTGGCAGGATGAGTGTGAGCGGTTGCTTGGATATCGACCACCACAAGACAAACTTAAGGGGACGGCGTTAGCGATGAGAGCTCTAGCGGATTGGTATATAGCCAATCCAGTCACAGATGACAGTGAGGAAGTAGAAGTCGAGTAAGCTGCACGTGGATATGCGATGCTGTTATTTGGTGCAGTTATGTTTCCCGATTGTAGCGCCTGCACCGTCTCGTTCACATTCCTCCAGTTATTGGAGGACATCGACGAGGTGCACACTTATAGTTGGGGCAGTGCAGTACTCGCCTTTTTGTATAGAGAGCTTTGTTCGGCATGTCAGCCGAAAAAGCTTAATATAGGCGGACCTCTACGGCTGTTGCAGGTAATAATTTATAAAATTCAAATAAATTTGAATTTTATATTTTCGTAATCATAGATTTAATGTAATATTTTTTGTAGGTGTGGGCGTGGATGAGAATCCTGCCTTTACAGCCCGTTCGTGTAGTGGAGCGCATCCATATGTCGCCCCAAGTAATTAATGGGTTTGAGCTGCCGATGCCACCAAATGCTGCAAGGTATTATAATTAATTTATTATATATACTTATTATTATTTATATGTAGTAAATTATTTATTTAGTCGAATATTATTAAATGTTTATTGTTTCGTAGGTGGAACGCTCGATTGGATCATACCAGTTCGACGCGTTCGAATATACACACTATGCGCGAGGTGCTCGATATGATGCAGATGTCGCAATTTGTGTGGGCGCCGTACGACATTTCTTTACCGGAGATTGAGTCGTTACCTCCCGAGTGCCTGCCATTAGCTAGTCGTTCGATGTGCCCTTTGATCTTCTTCAATATCGTCGAGCTACATTATCCAGAGCGTGTTCTGCGTCAGTTTGGGATTATCCAAGGCATCCCCGCTCAGCCTAGCTTTCGCGAACGTCTAATATAGGAACATCAATTGACACATTTTCGAACCCTTTTGTAACTGTGACTATATCAGGCATCTCTGGACACGCATGACTCGATGAACCAAATTCAAATTGCTGAAACCCACTTCTGTCTTCAAAATTTGGATGAGAATCTTCATTGAGATCCACATTGCCATATTCATTTTTTTCAACAAAAACCTCAAGATGGTTGAATTCGGAATCAGGGTGTATGAAGAATGATAAGTCGCTGTCGTTGGAAATCTGTAGTAGTTGATGAAATATGCGAGAGTGTTGAAAGTATTCATTCTTGCCATAAACAATCAACGAATAAGAACTGCTATCAGCACCCGTAATTTCAAACAAGAATGACAGAAATTCGGAAAAATTGGTAGAACGACGAATTCGCCGGTACCCTATAGGATCAATATTGTATTTGATGGTTGAATTAGATGTGTGAATAATTTCACCACCGAAATAAACTAACACTTGTATATTATTGGACACCATTTCTGTATGTGATGTGAGTGATCGGTGATGTGTTTGATATAATATTTCGTTTCGAAGGCATGAATTTATAGAGATATAACTCGTATGTGTGAGATACGAGTTATGTTAACTCGTACTTTTAACATACGAGAAAACGTAACTCGTAACTTCAACATACGAGTTAGCAGAGGCTGTCAGAGTTTGTTGGTTGCAGAGTTTGTCGGTGTCGGTAGATCTAACTCGTATGTTAGAGATACGAGTTATAACTCGTATGTCAGAGTTACGAGTTATAACTCGTATTTCCAACATACGAGTTATAACTTGTATGTCTAAGATACGAAAATACTTATTTTATTAATAAGTATTTTTTTTAACTTATTTTATAAATAAAAATTAAAAAACTAATTATTTAATTAAAAAAGCCTATTAGTTATCCTTTGTGCCTTTTTTTTTTTTTTTTTTTTGGGCTTTCGTTTCTCATCTCACTTTGCTTAGAAAAAGAAGTTATGTGGGTTCTCTTAGAGTAATATTCTCCCGTTTAAATACACCAATAGAAAATTAATTTGTGTTAAAACTTAACTCTCTTCGAGCGAGAGGTAAAGAAAAAAAGTTGTGTGACTGTAAAAGTGTTGAGATTCCGGCCGCCTTAGATTCGTGATTTAATGTTTTTTCAAGTGTGTGTGTGTGTGTGAATCGAGTCAAGAAACTCGACCTTGAACGTGTTTAAATCGAAGAACAACACGGAATCAGAAAACTTAACACACTCGTAATTACAGACCAACAAAACTCTTTTATTCAATCTAAGGGATTACAAGATGGAAACTTCCTCATCAACTCTTTGTGTTTCAGCTAGAACTAAAGAAGATATGAATGGTCACTCGAACTTACTGGCTACTTGAAACTCAAGTCTAGTTTAAATACAACGCAGCTTTATATGCATTGACCAACTTACACCTTGTGCAATCCGAGTTGTACCACACGCTCTTCAACTTATAAAACCATAGTATAAGTTGTAATTTCAGCCTTTGGATCTTAATTCGCCGGATCGAACGGCTCTCATCAATCCAACCGTTTTTAAGATGATTTGTTACTTTTCTTCAGAGCTCTTTAAGTCATTTTCAGCGTTTGATTTGATCATATCTTCTTCAGCTGGGATCATCATCTTTCATAAATTTAGGTTCACATGATTCCACCAACAAGTTCAATTATAATTAACTAAGCTCGAGCGCAGGCTCGATTAACATTAACAATAAAAAAGGTATATGACACGTCCGAATACTAGCAAGTGTACTAGACTGTGCAAGCAGTAAAACAGATGTAAGTTCGAGTATCGATCCACGAGGACAACTCGATTAATTTTAAGATTTTCTTCTTAATTCTAATTTAGACTAAAGTAATTTTTTTATAATTTTTAAAGATTGATTTGATCTAAACAAAACCGCAAATAAGAAATCAAGAGAAAGATAATGGTTTTGAATCAATTAACGAAAACGTAATTAAAGCACATGCTCGGCGCGGATTAATCATACGTCTTCATGCATCCGATTCTATCTAACCAATATGAATCTAATTAAAGTAGAAATTCCTAACATACGTGCTATCCGTTATTCACGTAACTAGCAAACTGATGTGATAATAAACCAATTTCTATATTCTTATATGACTGTAGTTACTCCGGATGCATTTGTCTTTATGAATTTTCCCGAGTTTAGACGCTTTCGGCGCCTAAGGTCTCAGAAATCACACATACGAAACCGAATTCTATCTCTGGTCAGTTTTACATAGTGGTGTTCGATGCTTTTATTCTAACAAGTTCAATCACTTCTTCAGCCTCATGAACCAATAAAATATCGTGCATATGGTGATCAAGAACACGGAAGCATTAAGCACAAGCATGGAACACATAAATTAACTCATACGATTAAATAAAATACTAATAGCATTAATACGAATTTAAAATTCGGCCTAATCCGCCTTAATCACATTATAATTTAAGCTAGCATATCAAAAAATAAAAACAACGACGAGCTTAGTCTCGAGCTCGAGCTCCGTTAGCATTAGTCAAACTCGAGCCCGAAAAATGAGCCGAGCTTGGCTACCCCTAATTCAGAGATGTTGCATTGTCGCGGAACGGTCGTGGGCGATACACTTTATATATATAAAACTAACTGCAATACATACATATATATAAATATCTTTACCATGATATTATATTATTTTTATAATGATTAACATTAGATATGATTAACATTAGATATTATTTAAGACTTTGGATTTTGTCTTTTTTCGGCTTTTTTTCTTTTTTACTTATTTGGTTGTTTGGTGCTCCTGTGTGAGCTTTTATTTCTCTTTGGAATCGATGTTTCCAGAGAGACCCGTTGGGCAATTTAGCTCGTGTACTTTTTATAAATGAAATCAAAGCTATCGTTTCGAAAAAAAAAAAGATTGAATCGGTTATAAGCATAATAGATAATGTTTGTCAAAAACAACTTGTTTCAATTACGAAAAAAATTAAGTACATAATAAAAAAATCCATATAATTTTTCTTTCGCACGCAGCCCAGCCGGGAGTTTTGTTTTGCTACTGACTGCCCTACTTCCTCTCACTCACTCTCTTTCTTTTTCTCTCAATGGATTCCCTCCTTCCTCGCGCGTGGCTGGAAACTGCCTGGAAAATAACTTCACATATATATATATATATAATATATATATATATATATATATTGCATGTTCGTCGTTCGTCTACGAAGATACAACAAGATAAACCCAGGGCCAGCTAAGAGACAACAAGATGGGGTGAAAGGACGCTTTTGCCCTTGGGTTAAAATTCTTATCCAGGTAAGTAACTTATTCATTGTACTTAAAAATTACAATTTTACCCCCGTATATTATATTATAAAATCCCCCTTTTTCCGTCCCTATTTTTTTAACTTAACTCAAAAAATGCCTCAACTTCAACTTTCACTTTTTCACATTTATCACTCTATGATTTGGGTACGTCTGGGCTAGCATCCAGCTCTTCTTTGAGTACGTCTGGGCTGGCGTCGAGCTCCTCTTTCGGTACATATGAAATTTTTGTGCGTATGCTAAAGGTAGGCCCACTACCTATCTTCTATTTTTGAGTATCATTACCACAGAGTGCCTACTCCTGGCCGAGTCAGTGCTCATCTCAACGAGCCATTGTCCATCCATAGAATTCTAACGGAGCTCGAGCTTCTCTTTGCGTACGCCTGGGCTGGCGTCGACCTCCTCTTTGGGTACATATGGAATTTTTGTGCGTATGATAAAGGTAGGCTCGTGACCTATCTTCTATTTTTGAGTATTATTACACTAGCAATTGTTGTTCTAGTACTTGTTCAAGGCCAGTTGGAGGAAGCACACGGAGGTATGAGATTGACGGTGTTCATACTGTGCTTTGTAAGGTTGGTTTAAAATTGAGTTTTTGATTTAGGTGATTATGATGTTCCTAAGTAATTGTGTTCTGCTTAGGCTTTTTTTTTCGTGATGGCGATTGAACTGATTGTGAACGCGCCAATTGAACGTCGCTCAACTCCCACTCGGCACATATTTTCTTCAAATTATTGCTCATAAGTGTTGTTGTAGCTACCGTGGCTGGCTTAACTACAAAGTTTGGTTTGACACATAGCGCATCTGCTTGGTGCGAGAGGAACTGGTGCGTGGCCACGGAGTGCCTATTCTTGGCCGAGTCGGTGCTCATCTCAACTGTAGATGAGCAACTAGCCATTGTCCAGTCATATGAGCCTCGATGTGGATCATCTGTTGTTCGTTCTACAAGTCAGATTCTGTTTCTCATATATTGTTTTTGTTTCCCCTTTCACTTCACTGAATTAGTTTGTCTTTCTCTTTTGTTTGCTTATCAGCAAAGCAGAGGGAGCTTTTCGTCTGTTCGTCATTCTTCTATGAAGATACAACAAGATAATGTTGGGAATCCCCGTAGGGGCCCGAGGCCCTCGTTCCTTGAACGGCGGAATTTTAAAACTTTAAGGGATTCCCGCCTTCCCTTGGACCGCTCGGTAATAACACGAGAACATATGTACACGAAAGGAGAAGAGTTTTACAGCCATGATACCTTGACGATCACAGGACGATGGCGAGCTACGAACCCTTCTAATCTCCGGGATGTCGTATCCCTCTCCTAGCACCAAAACGCGCACGAACGGGGCAAGAGCGTCACGCCGGCACCTTTACAACGTCACGACGGAACCTTGCTTGAGACGGCTAGGCCAAGGCTCGGGCAGCAGGGTCTCCTCTTCACACGCGGCAGCGCGCGCCTTGAGAGAGAGAGAGGGAGAGAGTGCGCGAGAGAGATGAGAGACGAGAGAGATTTGACGGCTCTAGGGTTTTCTCTTTTTCCAAAATGACTTAGTTTTGATTTCAAAAATCAAAAACCTATTTATACCCACTAGGGTTGGCCGAAAATAGTAAGTTGTGTGCGAGAAAAATTCTCACCCACTTTTGATACCAAGTCTCCTTTGCTTACTTGGTTTTTCTCTTTTAAATTCAAATTCAAAATTCAAATTCAAATTAAATATTAAATAAATTAATATTTATTCTATATTTAATATATTTAAATATATTATATCCAATATAAATATTTAAATAATTTTCGAAATTATTCTTATATAAAATCGAAAACTATATATATATATCTAATATATATATTCTATTTAATTCCAAATTAAATATTATTATTTTTCTAAAACAATAATAAAGATTTAAATCACATTGAAATCGTATACTAAATATTAAATATCTAATATAATATTTCCAAAATATTTCGTGAGGTGAAAAGACCATTTTGCCCCTCATGCGATTTTACCAAGTTTTCGGCCATTCAGCCAAGCCCTAAACCCTAATCTCTCAATCCAGGCCCCAGCCTGCTCTATTCTCATATTGACGTTGTGTCGGTTGCCCTTTTTAAGCCAGACCCTCTTGGTTCGTCTCAACCGGCTCTGGGAGGAATCCAGGAGTTCGATATTCACCTAGCCAGTCCCGTGGTACTGAACCGATCCCGAGTTGAGTACGAATATGTATTATTCACGAACCAACTATAGATTATCGTACTACGTATAAACCCTTTACGTTTGTCCCGGTCGAGTGAAAGTCACGCGTAGTCGAACTTATAGGACTCGACTCTATGATGTTCGTGTCAGTGACATTTACCAAAACTGCCATCCACGACACTCGTGAGTCAGTTATATGCTCTGGCCAGAGGCTTAGGTAAATTCCCGCACATCGAAACTGCATAGGACGTTAACCCTGAATTTAATCAAGGCCGTAAATCCCGCTCAGCGGTATAACCGGCAATCACGTCGAAAAGTCAAGACCGCATTTCGCCGCTGACCCTTGCTTCATGCAATTTGGGCCTAGCAAACTAGTGACAAATCAAGACCTTAAGACCAACCCCGAGTTAAACCCTTTCGGTCTAAGGTTCACGTAGTCTACTATAGTCAATCGATCGATCAGCGACTTTACCAGCTTGTGATCGTTCGATTACGAGCCAGTGTCCAAATACAGACAATCCCCTGATTCGTCTTGTATCAATGTCACGAGCTCCCACTTCCCAAGTGAATGGTTGGCACAACCATTTTGGACTCATCGACAAACAAGTCGTACTCGTCAATCCAGTCACCCTACTGGAGACTAAGACTTGTGGACTTAGTTTAATATCACAGTATGTCAGCTTACTGGTGCCCCCTCTCTGTCCCCACAGAATCAGTAACTGAACTGTAAATATTGGGGTTTTATTAATTCGTCTTATTACCCGACTGCGCAAGGTTAATTTATTTAGACGAAATAATAATCTGCCTTTGTATTGTTTGTTATGCTAATATCGACAATAAACAAACAATAATAATTTCATTATCAAATAATTCAATTACAAATGTTAAACACATCAAAATTACACTAATGCCCTCGTACTATCTAATCCTCGTACGGCATTTAGGGCATAAACCTCAACAGATAAACCCTAGACGGGCCAGCTAAGAGACACAAGATGAGGTGGAAGAACGCATTTGCCATTTGGCTAAAATTGGTATCCATGTAACTAACTTATTTACTGCACTTAAAAGTTACAATTTTACCCCTACATATTCTATTATAAAATTTTTCTTTCTTTATTCCCTATTTTGTTAACCTAACTCAAGAAATGTCTCGCAACTTCAACTTCAACTTTTTCACAATCACTGTATGTTTAGGTACGCCTGGGCTAGCATCTCGACTTGCATCGAGCTCCTCTTTGCGTACGTCTGTGATGGCGTCGAGCTCCTCTTTGGGTACATTGGGAATTTTTTTGCATATGATAAAGGTAGGCTCGTGGCCTATCTTCTATTCTTTAGTATTATTACACTAGCATAGGATGTTCTAAGTAATTGTGTTCTGCTTAGGCTTTTTTTTGTGATGGCGATTGAACTGCTTGTGAAACGCAAATTGAACGTCGCTGAACTCCCACCTTAGCACATATTTTCTTTCAATTATTTCTCATAAGTGTTGTTGTAGCTACCATGTCTGGCTTAACTACAAATCTTGGCTTGACACATAGCGCAGCTGCTTGGTGCGAGAAAAACTAGTGCGTGGCCACGGAGTACCTATTTTTGGCCGAGTCAGTGATCATCTCAACTGTGGATGAGCTACTAGCTAGTGTCCAGCCATATGAGTCTCGATGTTGTCATCTAATGTTCGTTCTACAAGTCAGATTCTGTTTCTCATATACTGTTTTTGTTTCTCCTTTCACTTCACTGAAGTAGTTTGTCTGTCTCTTTTGTTTTGCTTATCAACAAACAAGAGGGAGCTTTTCGCATGTTCGTCGTTCTTCTATTAAGGGACAACAAGATAACCATGTGCGGGCCAGCTAAGAGACACAAGATGTGGTGGAATGACGCACATTTTTCCTTGGGTTAAAATTATTATCCAAGTAACTAACTTATTCGCTGCACCTAAAAATTACAGTTTTACCCCTATATATTCTATTATAAAGTTTCCCGTTTCTCGTTCGCTATTTTTTTAACCTAACCCAAGTAATGCCTTGCAACTTCAACTTCAACTTTTTCACAATCATTGTATGTTTGGGTTCGTCTAGGCTGGCGTTGAGCTCCTCATTGGGTACGTCTGGGCTGGCATCTGGACTGGCATCTAGTTGCTCTTTGGGTACGCCTGGGCTGGCGTCGAGCTCCTCTTTGGATACATATGGAAGGTAGTCTCGTGACTTATCTTCTATTTTTTAGTATCATTACACTAGCGATTGTTGTTCTGGTACTTGTTGAATGCCAGCTTGAGGAAGCACACAGAGGTATGAGATTGGCGGTGTTCATAATGTGCTTTGTAAGGTTGGTTTAAATTTGATTTTCGAGTTTTTTATTTCGGTGATTAGGATGTTCTAAGTAATTGTGTTCTGCTTAGGCTTTTTTTGTGATGGCGATTGAACAACTTGTGAAGCGCCAATTGAACGTCGCTCAGCTCCCACTCGACACATATTTTCTTTAAATTATTGCTCGTAAGTGTTGTTGTAGCTACCGTGGCTGGCTTAACTACAAAGCTTGGCTTGACACATAACGCAACTACTTGGTGCGAGAAGAACTTGTGCGTGGCCACTGAGTGCCTATTCCTGGCCGAGTCGGTGATCATCTCAACTGTGGATGAGCAACTGGCCATTGTCCATCCATAGGAGCCTTGATGTGGTCATCTGTTGTTCGTTCTACAATTCAGATTCATTTTTCATATACTGTTTTTGTTTCTCCTTTCACTTCACTGAAGTAGTCTGTCTATCTCTTTTGTTTTGCTTATCATCAAAGCAGAGGGAGCTTTTCGCCTATTCGTTATTCTTCTATGATGAGACAACAAGATAAACCTTGGGCGTGCCAGCTAAGAGACACAAGATGGGGTGGAATGACGCATTTTTTCTTGGGTTAAAATTGTTATGGATGTAACTAACTTATTCGCTGCACCTAAAAATTACAGTTTTACCCATGTATATTTTATTATAAAATTTCCCTTTTCTCATTCCCTATTTTTTTTAACCTAACGTAAGAAATGCCTCGCAACTTCAACTTCAACTTTTTCACAATCACTGTATGTTTGGGTAAGTCTTTGGGTACGTCTGGGCTGGCATCTCGACTGGTATCGAGCTTCTCTTTGGGTACGTCTGGGATGGCGTCGAGCTCCTCTTTGGGTACCTACGGAATTTTTGTGCGTATGATAAATGTAGGCTCGTGACCTATCTTCTATTTTTTAGTATTATTACACTAGCGATTGTTGTTCTGGTACTTATTGAAGGCCAATTTGAGGAAGCACACAGAGGTATGAGATTGATTGTGTTCATACTATGCTTTGTAAGGTTCGTTTAAATTTGATTTATGAGTTTTTGATTTCGGTGATTAGGATGTTCCTAAGTAATTGTGTTATGCTTAGGTTTTGTTTTTGTAATGGCGATTGAACTGCTTGTGAAGCGTCAATTTAACGTCGCTCAACTCCTACTCGGCACATCTTCAAATTATTGCTCATAAGTGTTGTTGTAACTACCGTGGCTGGCTTAACTACAAAGCTTGGCTTGACACATAGCGCAAGTACTTGGTGCGAGAAGAACTGGTGCATGGCCACGGAGTGCCTATTCCTAGCCGAGTCGGTGCTCATCTCAACTGTAGATTAGCAACTAGCCATAGGAGCCTCGATGTGGATCATCTGTTATTCGTTCTACAAGTCAAATTTTTTTCTCATATAATGTTTTTGTTTCTCCTTTCACTTCACTAAAGTAGTCTGTCTGTCTCTTTTGTTTTGCTTATCAGCAAAGCAGAGGGAGCTTTTGGTTGTGATCAAGTATAAATAAATAAATTGACATTATCAAGGCTTTACGCAGAGTTGTTTGGGTCAGTTCCTTTATTTCTAACCAATACGTTTGTTTGTTCCTTCATTGTTAACCATGGTTGACTTGTGTCTTTGAGCCATGCCCTCGTCTTGCTTGATATATGTTGTAATACTTACATATAGATAGATACATATAATGTAAGAAATCTAGCGATTTTTGCACATGCCTCGAAGTAAATAGTACAATTGAAACCACTACATAAAATGAGCTTCAATGTAGATAGAATCATGTTGTGTGTTGGAGGGAGCATAATATTCATGGTGCTGCATGTTTGCTGTAAGAGTTCAATGTTCTGGTTTTGCTGTAATGACTTGAGATCATATTCTTAAGCAGGAAATGAGGTCGGTCATTCGTCAGTCAGATCATTACGAATGACCAACCTTCTTATTCTCACTCACTCACTCACTCACTCACTCTCTCTCTCTCTCTCTCTCTCTCTCTCTCTCTCTCTCTCTCTCTCTCTCTCTCTCTCTCTCTCTCTCTCTCTCTCTCTCTCTCAACGGATTCCTTTCTTCGTTGATCGCGTGTGGCTGGAAATTTCCTAGAAAATAAAACCACTTACATACATCGCATGTTCGTTATTTTTCTATGAAGAGAAAACAAGATAAACCCTGGGCGGGCCACCTACGAGACAACAAGATGGGGTGAAAGAACACATTCTCCCTTGGGTTAAAATTGTTATCCATGTAAGTAATTTATTCACTGCACTCAAAAATTACAGTTTTACCCATGAAAATTATATTATAAAATCCTTCGTTTCTCCTTCCCTGTTTTTTTAACCTAACTCAAGAAATGCCTCACAACTTCAACTTCAACTTTTTCACAATCATTGTATGCTTTGAGTACGTCTGGGATGGCATAGAGCTCCGCCTTGGGTACGTCTGGGCTGGCGTCTGTGCTGGCATCGAGGTAGTCTTTGGGTACATCTGGGCTGGAATTTGGACTGGCATCGAGCTCCTCTTTGGGTACGTAGGGGCGGCGTCGAGCTCCTCTTTGGGTACATATTGAATTTTTGTGCGTATGATAAAGGTAGGCTCGCGACCTATCTTCTATTTTTTAGTATTATTACACTAGCGATTGTTGTTCTGGTACTTGTAGAAAGCCAGTTTGAGGAAGCACACGGAGGTATGAGATTGACGGTGTTCATACTGTGCTTTGTAAGGTTGGTTTAAATTTGATTATTGAGTTTCTGATTTTGGTGATTAGGATGTTCTTAATTAATTGTGTTCTGCTTAGGCTTTTTTTGGTGATGGCAATTGAACTGCTTGTGAAGCGTCAATTGCACTTCGCTTAACTCCCACTCGACACATATTTTCTTCAAATTATTGCTCATAACTGTTATTGTAGCTATCGTGGCTGGCTTAACTACAAAGCTTGGCTTGGCACATAGGGCAACTACTTTGTGCGAGAAGAGCTGGTGCGTGGCCACGGAGTGCCTATTCCTGACTTGACTTGTGTCTTGCAGCCCTGCCCTTGTCTTACTGGATATATATGTTATACATACATACATACATATAGATTAGATGAGAAATTTTATGGTGCTCACCTATTGTGAGCACCACTCACATTCTCTCACAATGAGAGAATGTGAGGGTGCTCACACATGGTATAGATGAGAAATTTTACCATGTGAGAGAATGTGAGTGGTGTTCACACATGGTCTAGATGAGAAATTTTACCATGTGAGAGAATGTGAGTGATGCTCACACATGGTGCTCACAATAAGATGGAGAATTACTTACCTATTGTGAGCATCATGTGTGAGCACCACTCACATTCTCTCACATTATGTGTGATGATGTGTCAATGAGAATGTGAGTGGTGCTCACACACGATGCTCACAATAGGTAAGTAATTCTCCATCTTATTGTGAGCACCATGTGTGAGCACCACTCACATTCTCTCACATTTTCATTGCCAAATCATCACACATAATGTGAGAGAATGTGAGTGGTGCTCACACATGGTAAAATTTCTCATCTAGAGGAATTTTATGGTGCTCACCTATTGTGAGCACCATGCGTGAGCACCACTCACATTCTCTCACACATAATGTGAGAGAATATGAGTGGTGTTCACACATGATGCTCACAATAAGATGAAGAATTACTTACATACTAGATTAATATATATATATGTAAGAAATTTAACGGTTTTTGGACATATAATGCATCGGAGTAAATAGTACAATTGAAACCACCACATAGAAACATCTGGAACTATTATTATTATTATTATTATTGTTATTATTATTATTATTATTATTATTATTAATTGTATTATTACTATTATTATGATATAAACGTGACAAGAAAACTTTATAAAATGAGGATTTTTTTTGGTACAAATGAGATTACAAGCCTATTTATAGGCAAAAATTCTAACAAACAAAATTAATGTGAGTATGAGGAAAATTAAATTTAAAAGAATGGACATATATATTTCATAATTAATACTATAAAATCAGCAAATTCTTATAAAATTAGGAATATTTGACATTGATTAAATTGTTCGAACAACGAATCATACGCAAGAGGTCTCGAATGTTCCAGCATATAGGTCCGAGCCTAATCACCTTAGGCACAATCACATTGTCACTGTTATACCTTGAAAAGATTCCTCACTGCAAATCCCTCAGAAGCTCCTCACCTCAGCTTCAGCTACAATTCCTCTCACATTGCCCTTCTTTCTCCTCGACCCAGAGGCAAGTATAAATGATTTAAATAAAAGGGTCTTTTTTTTATTATTATTATTTATTTCTATGTTCTTGATTGATAGTGAATTGGGTATATATTATTGTAATAGGATGATGCACTAGCCGTTGGTGGGCAGTTTGGGATGATACACCCTACCGTTATGAGTGGGCTCTTCGTGTTCACTTCACTATTTACTTACACTACTGTTTATCTCGGTTGGCTATGGAGAAGGGTGAGGTGAGGACTACTATTCAAGAAGAGATCAACGAGCTGAAGAAGCTGTTGCACCCGATGATTCGTCAGCTGATGAATCGACAACTCCATCGCCTGTTGAAGCCAAGATCCAGCAACTTACTGAGGTAGTAGTTAGTTAAATACATTATGTTTTGCTTAGCCCATATGATTACATTACATACATATTCAGTTATATGTGCGTGTGTGTTTAATCTAGCTACGGATCAGAAACGATCGATTGCTGCGAAAGGATGTAGCATTGTAAAAAAGGGATGTTACTGTAATTATTTCATGTTGTCTGAAACAGATGGTGATATGGTAGGTTTGTTATTGCCTTGGTGTAAAGATGGTAGGACGACCCTAAGTATTTGGAGAGGACTTTGTGAAGAAGATTGTTTATTCAATCATGACGGTGAAGTTTTTGGGAATCTTCTGGACTTATAAAGATGAGAAAGTCGCAGGTTTTTACAAGGATGAACTGAAGAAATGCTCGGATGAATTGGTAAAGAGAAACAAATGCTTCATTCCTATACTATACTCACTCGTTAAGGCTTTAATAGTCTGTGGTCTGAAACTAGTTAAATTGCTGTTGATGTGCCATTTCGTCTCTGTGGTTTTAGTACTTAGTATTCCCATAAAATGAGAAAAAGGTATTAATATAGCTTGGTTTTGGCTACAGCCATAACCGTAGTACTATTGGCTGCTGGGCAGCAACCCTGCGATGAAGCAGCGAAACGAAGCCGCAAGAAATCTTCACATCGCTCTGAATGCAATCCTCTTCCTTCCCCGCTGGGATTGAAATCGTCCATTCGGTATGACTAGCTCTCATTATAAATATCTCATCGTTTGAAGGTGAAAAGTACGCATTCTCTGTCATTTTAAAACGCACAAACATACACACACACACACATACTCGAAAAGAAAGAAACTAACTTGAGCGTCAATGGGCATCGCGGCGACGGCATCCGCCCTTCTAACAGCCTTTTTACATGGTGTTTCAGGAAAGAGCACAACCGAAAAAGAAGCAAGAGGAAAGAGGACGACTGAGAAAGAGGCAAGAGGAAGAGCGAGACAGCAGGCCAGAGAGAGACCCTATTATTCGAACGCATCATAAATATTACTTTGAATCCTTCAAGAGTAATGGTAGTGAGTTTTCTGAGTCACATATATTCTCCGTATTTCTTCTTAGCACTTATGATTTTTTTTGAGTACATAATTATGTTTGATTGATGCTTGTCTAGTCTCGGCTTTTATTTTGTAGGTTAAACACATTTCATTGCAACATAAACATCAATATATAGACCTTACATATCTTCTGATCTTAGACCAAGCTCTCCTTGCCCAATATATATATGTCCGATCGGTGACTTGGATGCATACATACATACATATATCTCTACATATGACCAAGAGGCATCCACAACAAAAAAAATCTCAGATTATTACCATAACAAAACTTTTCTCCTTATGTTTTTTTTTTTTAATTCATCTTTGTGAAGGAAGAGATACTCCCGAAAGAAACGAAGCGAAGAACACAAGCGACTCGCTCGGCTTGAATATAGGCACGGCGTGCCCTGCTCCTCTAAACGTCGCAAACGTCAGGCCGTAGTATTCTTGGATCCACCCCGCAACCTAATATATATATAATTCCAACACAAGTGTGTATATAGACTTTCTTCCATAGCGTTTAAACTCTAATTCCATGATAAATTATTTGATCAATCAAATACTATACTTTTTTTTCTTGGGTTAAACTCAAATAATATATATTAATAATGGAATGGAATTTGACCTGCTTCTGTTGGTACCAAGGACTCCATGCTTTCTTTATAGGAAGCCCAAGTGCACTTAAACTGTATCTTGTCGACAGAAATGGAACTCTACCATCTGTGTCTCCGCTGCAATAAAATATATATAATATAATTAAATTAAAATAATTCATCATGCACATATATATATATATATATACATATGTAATAAATATTATGTACCTATAAACCCAAATCCTAAGTCCTGCTGCTACAAGCTTCCTGTATATAGGAAGAACAGATTCTTTCGAATCTGACCATCGGTTAAAAACTGTCATGCTGCCATCATATGTATGTAATAGTTCAATCAGTATCTAAAAATGTGATATATTTAAGAATGTTTAAAAACTCCATGGAAACAGTTCGTACTTGCAGATGCTCCAGTTCTTCAGTCTTCTCCCGTCGGAAACATGGAGAGCCTTTTGGACATCGAGCCGATTGTAATATGATTTTGCATAGTCGTCCAAGCATGGATCGTAGCCCCCCATGATTCTCGGCATCTAATATTATATTACATGGATCATATATTATGGTAGGCGCAAGTGCTTTCTTTCTTTGGATGACTGATCGATCTAGCAGCTAGCTTACCATCTTTGACGAACCCTTTTGTGCCGCGAAAGTCGTCGCCGTCGACCCCTCATTTGATGCGGAATATAAATCCACCAAGCAAACCGACGTATAAAGGCTGTAGATGTCTATCACCTTGTAGTGATCGAGCATCTCTTTCACGCTGCTGTAGCACGTGTCGTTGCTCCACGGATCGTCGCTGTAGAAATCGCACGACCTGACGATGATTTTATGGGTTTCGTCCGAGACTACGGCGTGGCTCCATGCGTAGTCCACCATGCCTTTCCAGTCCTCAGCATCGTATGTCTCGGGATTACCCAACTGCCAGCGAATAAGTACATAAAAAATACGCCGTATATATGCAATTTAATCAGCATATAGCGAGGGAATTATTACCATTATCCCCTTGAGATCGATGAATAAGGAGGGGTCGTCGTTGTTGTTCTTGTCATGAATAACCTCAGCGAGCTCAGGGATATACTTGCCTAGTTGATCAAGACGAAGGTCAAGAAGTATACTATTCGAGCTATTAAAACACTTATGGATATTAGCCATAGAAATTTACCAGCATAGCTCTCTCCTGCGATATAAAACGCCCTTTTTCGATACGACGGAAACTTGAGAAACCACTTGTGCAAGAAAGCGTAAGCATCGTTTGCTGTTCAATAATGGAGTGATGAGCGAGGAGTAGATTGGATGTGATCTTTGCACTATACAAAAAAGGGATATAGATTCATTACATTTATATACCTGTAAATTCATCACCAAGGTTATCATAATCCCCACTGACGTTCGAGTATGAAAAGCCAACTCCAATAGGAGACTCCAAGAACAGTAGGTTGGCTTCTGTATATAGTATCACATGATAAGATATAATTCATTATTTGTGCTTTAATAATATATATATATATATGTGTGTGTGTGTGTCATGTGTGTATATATATATATATATATATATATAATAATGCATATATGATATAGAAACATAATTCACCTTTATTCCATGAGAAAGGGTTTAATTTCAAGCCATGTCCTTCTGTGCCGACAAGGAAAGGACCAATCTCTTGTGTTGCTCCATATCCCACAGAAGAACAACCTGGGCCTACAGGCAATAAAAAACGCAGCTTTATTTGTCTCCTCAATGGTGAGCAAAACAAAAACCTAAGCACTAAGCTATAACTAAATGTGTATGCGACGTTGTTCTCTAAATTTAAAGAAATAAAGAAAAGCCCATATGCCCAATAATGCAAATAAACTTCAAGAAAAAGCAAATGCGACGACCTAATCCATTACAACAACTTGAATGGATTTTTCAAATGTGGCATCCCATTAAGACGACAAAATAAAGCTAGACTTGTATTTTAATCAAGGGTTTTTGCACTCAAGCTACACTTTGAATACTATACTTATTCTCTTACCTCCATTAAGCCATAGAACAAGAGGTTTTTCATCAGCAAGGCTCGCGGCTTCGTAAAACCAGTAAAAGAGAGCCCTACCATTCGTTTCGTTGACTGTAACATAGCCAGCATAATGTAAGAAGTTTGTTGTACTAGGTTGGCCTGGAAGGTTAGTGACAAGATCCTCATGAATGGTGCCGATATTAGGTTTTCTTTGGTTAGACCAATAATCTTGCTGGTTTCTAGCACCTTCTATAAGTGGTCGTTGTTCCACGTATATTACAATCAGGGAGAGGAGGAGGATGAGCTTTTTAAATACAATATCCATTTTAAAATTCTCAACAACTCAATGCAAGAAATGGTTATTGGCTCTATATATGATACAAAGCATGCAATGACAAGTATGCTCTATTTATACAAGTAGCAAATCAATTGTAATATAAAATCATTGGTCTAAATTTCGTTATTTGTCCTCTAGTGAAAGTGTCCTACGTGGCATAATTTGATCAGCATCTTTTTTATTTTATTTTTTATTTTTTATGACATGTGAATCAAAACTCAGCCTTTAGGACCTACTGGTATAGTGGTATGAACCACAGTGGAGTCTCCATTAGATATGTGTGTGTGTGTGGGTAGTTGGATCAAAATCACATGCAAATATAAGGAATAACTGTATAAAAGTTAAAAGTTACTTTGCTGTCCATTTTGATGACCTTAATGTAGATTTCATGAGTCAACATTCTTCTTAACAGCTTTTTTGGTTATGGATAAGCATTGTTCCTTTTATTTAATTTTAGTTAATAGTTGCTTGGAATACAATATTTTAGGTTGTAAAATATGCTATTAGACAAGCACAACGTTAGTATTGAACTTATTATGAAGGTTCCATTTGAGTACTATACCTATATTTTTGTTTATATTTTATGGTAATTTTGTCGAATACTTTTATTATTTTTGGTATTGTCTAATTGTTTTAGAAAGAAAAATATTACACACAAAAAAAAATTGCTATTTTGAAATGAGTATAGAAATACTCATCTAAATATATAAAAAGGCATTAACTAGATTATAAATATTAATCATAAGTTGTTGCCCACCAACTATATGTCTTAATCTTGCTAAGCATGCATTATAGTGCGAGCTGACTTTATAATTACAAAAGACTACGTCAAAGTAAATTCATACCCAAGTTTTTTATTTTTTCTATAAAACATCAAAAAGAGAAAATATATTCCTTTTTCTCTATATTACATGCCTGCGGGACTATAGCATCATTGGTCACTTTATAACATTAGTCAACGAAATCAATATGAACCATTCCTTTATGTTGGAATATGACATCATCTTTCAACTCTGAAAGACCTAACTTTTGTTGTGACATCAAAAGCCACTGTGTGTAAGGAGATGTTCAGATTTGAAGCAGAACCGATTTGTTTAACAACGTGATGTGTCTTCTTCTTCTTTCTTTTATGGGTTGGGCATATATTCCCACAGATTAATGAATGGAGGTGTACTGTGCATTGTTTTTCAGATAATTTTGTGAAATGTTCTTTTGGAATAATCTCATCATCATATCGAAGAAAGTAGTTGTTGTATTGTTTGTGGCGAAACTTCAAGGTTAATTTTGTGCGATTTATTTTTATTTTTATATTTTTTTAAATCTCAGATAATATAATATGAGCCATAGCTAATGGTAGCCAACCTATGCTGTGTGGCTTATGACCAGGATTTCAACTTTAGGTTTAGTTGAACATCAATCCCAGCAAAAAGCAGACAAAAACTAATTTTTATATGAAGAAATAAAGTTATACTGATTTATTATAACATGGCTAACTGATTTTGAAAACATTAAACATGCCAACTTTTTTTATCAAATTATAAATTTGGGTCACTATGTATATCGGATTTTTTTTATTAAAGGACAATGTATGTTATAATTGCAAGAATTGGTCACTAAAGTCGTAGTTAGAACTTGGAATAAGTTTGAGTCTTTCATGTCATTGACCAAGTGGGTATGAAGTATTTCAAATAAATTAACAGCTAAGTAGGATTGCCAACTTATTTTTTTGAGGAAAAAAGAAATCGAAGATCGAAATTTATTCCGACGTATGAAGTTGTGATCAATTTTTTCAAAGGCCATTCAAGCCAGCCAAATCTTCTTAGTTTCCAACAAGCAGTCCTTAGAAGTAAATTAGAAAAATTCTGATTAAAACTAGGAACGTATAGTGTGTTGAACAATATGCTTTACAAGAGAAATGAGGAAAGGTGAAATAATAAAAAAAAGAATATTATATCTTATATCATATTGGAATGAAGATTAGGTATGCACTCCTCATAAGCCAGAGCACCACCATTCTTGCATAATCTAAATGCAAAGGTCGTATGGCACTTTTGTAAGATCAAATGATATCAAGGTAAAGAATGTGCATGTGCTTGTGCATAGATATATTTTTTTAAGCCACAGTATTTCATCATATGGAGTTGAACCTCCTTAGAAGATAAGATGAAATGAAACTCCTTACAGTCTTCAACACTAATGAAATAATAATGATATGGTAAGAAGAAATCTGATGCGTATTGCTGGCAGTCAAAAGATTGATGGTTGAAGCAATATATAGGTGGAAGGCATAATAATAATAATGATCATTATATCATCAGTGGCAAGCAACGCAAGTCTTTTGACTCCACGGTTGATTAAGAAAATTATTTGCCTCCACAGTTGATTTACTTGTAGTAGTATTTCTTTTATGCATGTATGTATATGTGTATTTCATCTTGAACTGAAATATCTTATTTCCATTTTTCGAAAAACAATTACTCCCTCTAACACATTTTCTCTCCGCATTATAAGAACCCTAACTGAAAAACTCCATCTCCCTTTGCCTCTATTAGAGAGCACATAATTCTTGTTCTTTTTTTTTTTCCTCCTTTTTAGCTGTGTTTACTTTGATTTTTGTTTGTTCTCCCCTTGTGGGAGCATTACTCTTCCATAATGGAAGTTTTTCAATCAATTTATGGGGTCTAGTATCAATTATTGAAGAGTTTCTCATTCTCAGTGGGGGTGAAAACTTCTTTTGTTTGGATATTTAGGGTTTCACTTCGAGAATGTTGCAGAACTTACCAAAAGAGAGGTATTTTCATCAAATCGAATACATGATTATTCTCGGGTTTGCGCTCATCGTCATTTGCTGAAAATTTTTATAGTCTACGGCATTTTTTTATTAGCCACCATTGTTATGGAGTTTTAAATTCAACTTGCAGTAGAAGTTCACTTTTAGTTAGTGTATGTTTGAATAATTTTATGAATTCAATTTTTTGCCTAAGTTCGATTTGTTTGCTCATTGTTCGAGTTTTGTCTCTAATGGTATATCCAATTGTGACAAGAGAGAACTTTTCGGCTATTTAGCCTTGTAACTTTTGCAAATGAAATGGGATATATAACTATCGTTTGAAAAAAAAAAAAAGGAAATATCTTATTTCCACTTATTTTGTCGGAAATAAGTGTTTAGAGAGCAAAATTTATCCTGACATATGAAGTGAGTAATAACGTAGTTGTTCAATTAATAAATATAGTGATCATAAAAATTGTCGGAAAAATACTTAGAGACCCAAATTTATTCTAACATATGGATTTAATGATTTAATTTTCATTAGCAAACATAGTGATCCAACATAAAAAAATTATTACATTCAATTATCCAAATTTATAGTTTTTCCCATGTGGAGCAAAGGGATAAATAAAAACCAAATGAGTCTCCTTAAAAGGAGCTAGGATAGGTTTTTTAATCTTTCGAAATGCTAATGGATAAGTTCATATAATTTTCTATTCATATAATATTTCAATAGTCAAAAGTGCCTATATAATATATATATATATATATATATATATATATATTCGAAAGCGAGCATTATTATTCCACCACCTCTCTAAAAAAAGCAAGCTCGCCTTTGACCAAACAGATCACAAAGGGAATTTGTGCTCACATAATACACAATTTTGATGAAATTCATATTCTATCTATCCTCCTGCGGCTTCGAGAAGCTGCAAGGAATGATATGGTTAGCCTTGTAATAAATAATTGGAATATAAAGTCCGAGGTTTTATCTTATAGCAGCAAGTATAAATTTCCAAGTTGTTACACAGCTTGATCTTGATAGAAAACTGAATGCATCTTATAAGAAGAATACATTTGTTATTAGGGATAAAACTCAAAATGATCCATATCATATGAACCAATTTAGTAATCGGTGTTTCTCCTGAACCAATTTTGTCTCCGATGTTATCGATTTTGGATCACTTTTGTCCTTCCGTCACGATAAACGTCAATTTTAACGGAAATCTCGCACGTATCCCACAATGAACCATGTACGGATCAATAAAATTAAAAGTGTTACAGAAATCAGGGCACGAAACTAAAAATTTCTCTTCCAAAATTCGAACATGAACTCTAGATCGTCGAGCTTCATTGACAGTAGAAGAAAACAATACGAACCCCCAAACCCTGCAAATGTTCCAAAATTCGATCCAGACACAATTTAGTGTGTAACACGTGCGAGATTTCCGATAAAATTGACGTTAATCATGACAGAATGACCAAATTGATCCGAAATCGAGAATATCGTGGATTAAATTGGTTCATACGAAATATCAGGGACTAAATTAGTCCATAAACATTGAATTTCTCCATTTATTATTACATCATTGTTTTTCTACAACTCTGATGTAGTTTGGGTTGAAGTTGATAGAAAGAAGCAGGCCAGGCCTTAAGACCTAATAATTTATTACAATTTGGTCTGAAAATAAAAAAAGGGGGAAAAAAAGGCCCACTTTCCTATATCATTTAATTCCTATCAATCAGTAAACAAAACTCCAAAAAAATCCACCACCACAAAACAATGGAGGATGAAGAACATCTTAGCCGCCACGCACAGTCCCATTACTGGGGAGACACACCAGAGGAAGATTATTACAAGCAACAAGGCATCAGATCGACTAGTTCCTATTACACCTCGCCAAGGGGCTTATCCCTCTTCACAAGATCATGGCAGCCACTGAATCCAGGCCCTCCACGTGGCATCATCTGTATGGTCCACGGCTACGGCAACGACGTCAGCTGGACTTTCCAAGCCACGCCCATCTTCCTCGCCCAGAACGGCTTCGCCTGCTTCGCCCTCGACCTCGAAGGCCATGGCCGATCGCAGGGCCTCAAAGCCTATGTACCAAACGTTGACCTCGTGGTCGACGACTGCCTGTCGTTCTTCACCTCCGCGGCGGCCCAAGATCCGATTTTTAAAGGCGTGCCGAGGTTCCTCTACGGCGAGTCGATGGGCGGCGCGATATGCCTGCTGATCAGTTTCAAGAAGAGGGACTTCTTCGAAGGCGCGGTTTTGGTGGCGCCCATGTGTAGGATCTCCGACAAAGTGAGGCCTAAGTGGCCGATTCCTCAGGTTTTGTCGGCCGTCGCGAGGTTCCTACCTACGCTGCCCATCGTACCAACTGCTGACCTTATGGAGAAGTCCGTGAGGGTCCCAGAGAAGAAGATCGTCGCCGCCATGAATCCACTGAGGTATAATGGGAAGCCGAGGCTGGGGACTGTTTTGGAACTGCTGAGGGTCACTGATGACGTCACCGGCAAGCTGGGTGACGTGGAGATAGCTTTTCTAGTGGTCCACGGCAGCGGCGACGTGGTGACTGATCCTTCGGTGAGCAGAGAGCTTTACGATCTTGCTAAGAGTGAAGATAAGGGCATCGAAATCTACGACGGTATGATGCATTCTTTGTTGTTTGGGGAGAGTGATGAGAACGTTGAGATTGTTCGTGGGGATATTTTGAAGTGGTTGATTCATAGGTGTTCATAGATTGGATTGTGCTGTGATGTGATTAAGCTTGGCAATGAGGCGGTCCCCGCCCCATCCTAATTTGTTTTTTTAGTGTATAATTTATTTGTCTTTCTGATAAACGGTGGGGCAGCGATACTTTTCGTGGGAATGAATGTGAGCGAACGGTAGAATTTAAGATAAAATTGCGACTCTACATTGAGATACGAACGGTGAGGCAGTGACAATTTTCGTGGGAATGAATGTGAGCGACAAGTAGAATTGAAGAGATAAAATTGAGACACTACATTGTGACAATTTTTTTTTTCTTGGGTATAAAATGGTAAACTATCATTTGGACCAAGTTAGCCCATCGACGACTTACGTAATAGCCTGTAAAACGCCAATCAGATAAGCTGCATTAAGACAGGACCATGTGTGAGAGACACGGTCACGCAAGATATTTGGTAGCCAGGAGATTGGATATTCCAACCTAATATAATTTTTGAAATAAAAAAGAATTTTGGATTCGTGACAAATCAGATACATAAATCAAATGTATCCCATTATTTCTATTTTATCTTAGTTAGATTTGTCGAAAGCAAAATATACTAAATTTTCCAACATATCTTGAGGGGCCAACGTTCTTACAAATTCGTAGGTCCAAAGGCTGCATGTGATATTATTCGATTGTTGCTTTTTCTTGATTGATGAACGCTTTTCAGCTGCACTTACTTTAAAAGAGTGTCGATTGGCCTATAAAAAATCTCATGGACAATCAATAATGTTCGTCTCTTTATTTAGGCCTCAGCAATATTATTGACCATGCATGACATATTGCTTTTACCGTAATTCTTATTTTTTTTGTTAAAAATAAAATAAAATGAACATTTAAACTTGACTCGGTATTGTTAAGACTTAATAAACAAAATATTCATTACCGAATATAAAACATATAAACATAGAATGAATAACATAAGCTATGGTCTAGCAAATCTGTTTCAAGTTAAATCCTTCGTCCAAAAGCTTTGTATAAAACCGATAAATATAATAACGACTGTGACATATCACCTTTTTGCAAAAGATAAATTGAATGGTATTGGTATTTTCTTTTTCCTTATCTTTTTGTACTCTTTCCATTCATTTCCTTATTATAAATTACAATAATATGTACAAATTTAGCTATAAAAACCGCCGCATAAAATCCTTATTCGCGATTTCATAGGATTCACCTCTTTTGAATAATTATCGAATTTTAGATGTTATATTTTACCCCCCTTGATTTCTTTTCCACATTATTTGTATGCACTAGTTTAGTTTGTCTGACTATTTTTCTAATATAACATAAAGATATACATATATAATAATGTTTAAAAGCTTAGTTCATATAAGGAATTAATGGCCCAAAATCATTGGCTTTATATTCTTTTAGGCCCAAAACAAGTTTAACGCCGCCTAACGGCACGCTCGTGTAAAAATTTCAAAATAATTTAAAATAATTCTATGAAAAACGCTTCCCAGCGTGGACACCTCATCATAATTACCCTCTTACAACAAAACATATTAATACCTAAAATAATAATCTCGGATTTGTAATCTTTTTTTCCTTTTGCTTTAAGGAAAGTTGCCTTAGATGTATGGTCATTTATCTATAATTGGATATGCACTCACCATTGGAAATTAAAATTCTTGTTTATCTCCAAAGGAAATTTACAGAGTATTTTTAATACCCTTTGGCTGAACATCTCCCTCAATTAGAACCCTTGAGAATCACTCTGTATGTTTCTTGTCGCTGGGGTTAAATTTTAATATCACTTAATTTCCTTGTTGAAGGAGTGTTATTATTTGTATTTTTGTTTTTTCGAATTAAAGATGTCACCTTTAAGCCTTTTGAACTTCCATACCTTACTGAGTAGTGCTGCTTGACTCAACTTTTAAAAAGAACAGAGTTTTGTGTCTCTATATCTCTGCTGAGCGAAGCTGCTTGAGAATTATAGCTTCCTTTCAAGTTATCGTGAACGGTATTTTTCTCTTGTAATTGTTGGTGGTTGTCTTTCGCATCTGTACTTCAGATTCATAAGCGCTTTTGGTGAAGAAAACGCAGCCCAGAAAAAAAATATTAAAAAAATAATCTTTACTGCTTTTTTTTTTCTTTTTGGTGGCAGCAAACGATGAAGAAGATCATATGGGCTTTAGTTTCGTTGGTTGTGTGCTCGGCAGTTCGATCAGCATACGGATATACTGACCCTCGTGACGGTAAGTATAAAGATCTTTGTTTTTTTTTCTTTTTTTGTTTTGGGTATTTTCTTGTGGTTTAATCTTGTGTTTCTATGGTTTATGCTTATCTGCTTCTCTTACACATTGCCAACGGCTATTTTTTTATTTATTTTTAATTGGTTTAAGGACTTTCCATGGCTCATTGCTTTCTTTATCTGAATTATTTTTTTTTTCTCCAGTTTATGCTATAAATCAATTGCATACTTCGTTGGGCTTCCCTTTACTTACGGGGTGGATTCCATTGGGAGGAGACCCTTGTGGTCCACCTAGTTGGCAAGGAGTAGAATGTGTGAATGCTAACATAACTGCAATGTAAGGTCCTTACATACTCGTTCAACCATATTCCTTTTGTTTTGATGTGAATTAAGGCTTAGTTTGGTGAAAAGTTGTTGAGGGACAGTAACAAAAGCATTCTAATGTAACGTTTTTCGGCCATTTGATACTGTTTTTCTCGCCTTAGAAAGTTGAGCAGTGCAAATTTGGGTGGAACTTTGAGCGATGGAATGGTATATTTCGCCTCGATTATGAAGATGTAAGTCCATTAAAGTAGTATGCTCTTGTAGCTTTTTTGTTTTTTCCTAATGATTTTGATCTTTTGGAAGCAGAGACTTGAGTGACAACCAAATCGGTGGAACCATTCCGTCTAATTTGCCCATTACCCTTCAGGGCATGTACGTTTTTACATTCATTCAAACTTTGTTTTAGCTTTGCTTTTCATACGAACACATTCTCTAACTTTGATGTATGAATCCCAGTTTTCTGTCTGGAAATATGTTGGTTGGAGAAATCCCAAACATTTCTTCGTTAGGCCAATTAACCGATTTGTAAGTTCTTTTCCTCTGTCAAGATCTTCTTGCAGTTACGGTGTAATGTTTCGATGTTGAACTATTACACTTTCGCAGGTCTCTAAACGGCAATCAGTTGTCTGGAACGATCCCTGATGCTTTTGAGCCGCTTAAGAGTCTGATCAACATGTAGGGTTCTGTTTATTTACAATTCTTGATGAAAAAAATGTTTTTTTTTTCTTGTTAATCTTTCGGCTTGCTATTAAACAGGGATTTGTCTGGGAACAATTTGACTGGCGAGCTTCCGCCGTCTATGGGAAACTTATCATCTCTTGCCGCATTGTAAGTAGCCTTAGATAATCAGTCCAACTGATGTCATGGTTCTGCCATTGACGTTGAGCTTGTTAGAACTCACACATCTCTGCACTCTCCTATCGTTCACGAATCTCTCGCCTTCATTTTTGTAGGCATTTGCAGAACAATAAGCTAACGGGGGTGCTGGACGTTCTTCAAGATCTGCCTCTCATAGATTTGTACTTGCTTTTTTTCAGCATTCGAATTCGATATTTTCATTTCCATTCGACTAGATTTTTTGCTTAATTTTGTTTCTTTTTGTCTGATTTGATTTCGATGCTCTTCAGGAACATAGAGAACAACCTTTTTTCCGGCCCCATACCCATCAAACTGCTCAACGTTCCAAATTTCAGGTTATATATCTAACGCTTATTGGAACATAGCCATATTTTCAATCTTCAATATGTTGTAACCGATTGCTTTGTAATAACAGGAGAGCTGGAAATCCATTCAATACAACTGTTCTTGAATCTCCACCTTCTTCATCATCGTCGTCCCCTTCCGAGGCACCTTTACCTCAGCTAGCGCCGTCGACTCAACCAGCGGTGTCCCCAATAACCACTCATTCAGGCCAGAACGTCAAGAAAAACACAAAGAGTAAGGTGACGTGGTTAGCTATCACAGGGTTATTTGTAGTCGTAGTACTTCTCTTGGGGATATGTCTTTCGATGTCAAGATGCTGTAAGAAGAGATCGAGAGATAAAACTGGAAAGAGCCTCGAAAAGGGGTCGGGATCGTATGATGCCTTTTCAGCGCCTCCTCACAAAAGCAATGCAGAGAAAGGTGGTAATAACGACCCCGTCCTTGTTTCTAATAGTTGATATCAACGTTTGATGGAGAATTGTATGTTTCAGATACCTTAGCATCTGGTAATAAGGTGACTTTGCCGCCAAGTGCTGGAGGTAGCCATTCGAAGACCGCCTTAAAACCCGAGAAAGATCACAGTATAGATATGAGCAGATTGGACGATACTAAAGCACCTCCGTTCACACTTCTACCTGCCGAAAGAATCGTCAAGGATCCTACTTTTTCTCCCGTAAATGTAAACAGGGCAAACCCTCCAAAAACCATCGAATCTGCGAAATTTTTCACGATCGCATCTCTTCAGCAGTTCACAGATAGCTTCTCTCAGGATAATATCATCGGGAAAGGCACCCTTGGCACGGTGTACAGAGCCCAACTCTCCGACGGAAAGGTTAAGTGCCTTTCGATTCGTTTTCCCGAGTTTTTTATGCTATTTTGTTTACACAAACCTTTGCATGACGAAAAGCTATAGCCTTTATTGAATCGATTATCCTCAATATTGGTTTTTGTTGAATTTAACTATCACTATCTCAACGTTTACGCCATCTTCCTAAAGCCGCAAGACTCAATTTTTTTTTCAGGTCATGGCAGTCAAAAAGCTCGACAAAACAGCATCGGGGTGTATAACCGATCGAGATTTCCTCGAACTCGTGGCAAACATTGCTAAACTTAGACATTCGAATATCGTTGAGCTCACGGGCTACTGCTTAGAGCACGGCCAACGCCTGCTTGTCTATAGCTACTGCAAGAACGGGACGCTCGATGAAGCACTAAACGTAGACGATGAGATCAACCACAAGCTCTCGTGGAACGCTCGCATGCGCATGGCCCTTCAAGCTGCCCGAGCCCTCGAGTATGTCCTTCAAAATAATCCCTTTATTAGCCGATTCACAAGTCAACTTCAAAAGAATTGTCTCATTTTTTCCTCGCACTAACTCGTGCTTTTATCAGATACTTGCACGAAGTTTGTCACCCATCTGTCATGCACCGAAACTTTAAATCCTCCAACATTCTGCTAGACGACGATCTCACCGTACAAGTTTCTGATTGCGGTTTGGCCCCCTTATTACCCCCTCATTCGATGACTCAGGTTAATATCGTTTTCTTACATAACTTCACCCACTTAAAATTACCATAGGAAAAAAAAAAATCAAACCTTTTTCTATTACAGCTGCAAAGTTCTGGCTATGGTGCGCCAGAGCTTGAGTCGGGAAGCTACTCATGTCAGAGCGATGTTTATAGCTTCGGAGTTGTTCTATTACAGCTTCTCACCGGGCGAAAGTCTTACGACAGGTACGATGTTTTCCCCTATGTTATTTGGGATCAGTTCAATTACTATATTCTTTTTGTTTCGTTTAATTAGGTCTCGTAGTCGAGGGGAGCAATATCTAGCCAGATGGGCCTTCTCGAGGCTTCATGATATAGATGCATTGTCGAGGATGGTCGATCCTTCCCTTAAAGGGGCGTACCCTTCCAAATCTTTATCGAGGGTTGCAGATATAATTTCGCTGTGCATTCAGGTAAAACTCGTTATCTTTCGATTGTAATATCACGACGAAAACGTTCACTGCTATAATGTTTACGACGTTGTTTCTGCTAAACAGCCCGAGCCTGAGTTTAGACCGCCGATGTCTGAGATTGTCCAAAAGCTCTTGAAGATTACATGATATCATGAGGCCTGAGATCAAGGCATGATGTTAAAGATTCAACAGCTTTAGTTATATCGAAATATTCCCTATTGTTTCTTGGGTTATACTTTGTGGTTTTGTCTTCTGATAAATAACAGTTGCTTGGTTTCTCTGAAGTTTTTAAGGTAAAGTTTTAATGGGAGTTTTCTTTAAATTTAAAGGGGGAAAATCACATTTATTTGTTTTCAGCATCATATATATTATGGTCATCCTCATTCACTATTTCTGTCCAAAATTCACTATTTCTGCCAAAATCAGTGTAATATATAACACCAACACACCAAGTTTACCAGAAAAAAAAGAAATAATAATTATTTACCATTATCAAAAAACAAGTCCGACATAAACCATGGGAGGAAGAACTATAATCAATTTATTATGTGCTTTTAGCCTTCTTCTTGCATCCTTCTCTCTACGGTTCTTTCCCCTACTTGGCGCTGCAATCACCACCACTCCCCATAAAGGCCTAAGCATCAAGCTCATCCAAAGGGACTCGCCGGAGTCGCCTTATTACGCCGGAGAAACCAACCGAACCGAAAGAATCAGACGCAACATCCTCTTGGCGAAAACCTATGCTAACAAACTAATCCGCCCGAGGGTACGCAACGAAGGCCTAATGTACCTCGTCGAAGTAGGCATAGGCACTTTCAAGCCGCCCCGATCTCCTTACATAACGTACTTCCTCCACATGGACACTGGCGCCGACACGACGTGGGCCCAATGCGAAGAATGCAAGAAAACGGGCCATTGCTTCTTACAAGCCCCGCCCTTATACCCGGCGAGAAGGTCGCTTACTTACCGTCCCCTTCCGTGTGATAAGCACCCGCTTTGTAGCCCCGGTCGATGCATCAACGATACGTGTGGGTACATCCTCTTGTACGGCGACGGGGCGCGAACCCTAGGCTACCTCGCTCGGGAATCCTTCACGTTCGCCTCGGACAGTAGCAAAAGGGGCGAGACGGTGGAAGACGTAGTCTTCGGTTGTGGGATAGACAACCGAGGGTTTGTCGAGTCCTCGAGGACTAACGTGGTGGCGGGTAATTTCGGTCTAGGGTTTGGAATGACTTCGTTTTTGAGCCAGAAGAAGTCTATTACGCAAGGGAGGTTTTCTTACTGCCTCCCGCCTTGGGACGCGGCTCGTAGTAATGAAAGCGTTTACCTTCGGTTTGGATCGGATATTCCGCAGATAAAGGGCTTGAGCGTTACGCCTTTGTTGAGGAGCCGCGACTACAGTGCGTACTCGATAGTTTTAAAAGGAATCAGCATCGGGAATAAAAGGCTCGACATTCCGCCGGAGCGGTTCGGTCGGAGGGACCGCCGCCCCGGCGGGTGCGTGGTGGATTCGGGTTCGTCCGTTACTATACTGCCGACTCGAATCTACGGCGTTTTAAAATCGACGTTGGTCAAGGATGTCTTTGCGCGGAATAGAAAGGTGAGAAGGCTCGGGGAGTTTGACTTTTGTTGCCACTTTTTGAGGAACCAATCGATCGGAGACCTTCCGAGTGTTACGTTTCATCTGGAGAATGGCGTCGATCTCGGGCTTCGGCCCGGTGTGGTTTTTATGAACCACGACGGCGCCCGTGGAGCGCGGTTGGTTTGCCTCGGGATGATTAGGGGCTGGGAGGATAACGGCAGTGTTATACTCGGCGCGCTGCAACAGGCAAACACGCGCTTCGTATTCGATACGACGAATCGTAAGATGTATTTCGGCTCGGAAGATTGCCTTCGAGATGGTTAGCTTTCATTTCTGAATCATTATGTGCCCCATTTAACTAGTGGATGTTATATTAGTTCAAGTTTTAATGGTTCTGGCACATGTTGAAGCCTTGTAAGAAATTTATGACATTGTAGCTGATTAGATGCATACAAAACTGTTGGTGTTAACCTAAGCTCCATATTGATTAGATAAAAGAATTGGGAGCTGTTTATAAACTTCTGGCCTACTCTCTTTATTGCCAATTGATTTTAAAGTGAAACTCTATGGACTTAAGAATTTGAGCTTCTGGGATTGAGCTAAAAGAGATTTTAAATCCCAACAGCTGGTATCAAAGCCAGGTTCTTAGCCCAATGAGATGTGAATGATGTGTCATCGATACTTTCAACGATTTGTGCTCATTAGAACGTGTGAATTATGTTGAATTCCATTTGATGTCTTGTGTTGAAAGTATTCCTGACATTGATTGTGGTCAGGCAGCGTGTCCCATTCAGCAAAAACGGAGGTACATGATGATATCAGCATCGTTATGGCCTTTTTGTTTGGACACTCCTTATAAATATGTCCAGTGCCTTGGCAGTTGCAGCATTCGAAGTCACTGTTTCGTTGGATCGGTGTGTTCGGCGTCTTTAAAGTGGCAGAATCCATCTGTAATGTCATTATGCTGTCAAATTGCTCGGTTTTGTGACCTCTACATGCAATATGCTATGGGTTTTTTTTTGTGTTTGAGGGGATGTTTGTTGGGTGTAAAATCTAAGTCCTACATGAATTAAATAAAAGAATTGAGATTTGTTTATAAACTTGTGCGCTATTCATCTTGTCAATTAATTTTAAAGTGGAACCTCGTGAGGTTATGAATTTAAACATTTAGAATTGGATTAATGAGATTTTAAATCCCAACAAAAACTCACTCATAAAAAATTTAATTACACACACAATCATAATCGCCATAATTGATCAAACTTAAAAGCAACGAACCAAAGTCAAAGCAACAAAAATTCACCGTGGAAACAAACTTGAAAGTACAATATAGTTGGTAACGGCAATAAATACCATTACTACCTAAATCAGTGTACTTCCACTTATTTAGTCACATAAAATATTATATATTTATATATGATCATCATCTATATCATTTTGATCAGCAATAAGCAGTACACTTGGTCTGACAGTCCATAGTGCACCCACCACCACCGCCGCCACCACCGAACCCTTTGCCCGATCTGCTGTAAGATTTGAAGCACTTGGCCGGACACCTCAGTTTCTTTCCATAGCACGGCCCTTGATCTTTGCACACGACGGTGGGCCTTACGACGCCTCCCTTCGAATAACCACCCTTCGGGCCGCCGAACCCTGACCCGTACCCGCCTCCCCAGCCCGGCCCGAATCCAGGTATGCTGCCGAACCCCGGGCCGGAAAACCCTGGAATTCCAGAAGTCGGGTCGTTGTTAGGATTATTGTTGTTGTTGTTGGCGGCTCCTTTGTTTGATTTGGAGGCTTTCAGTTCTTGCTCGGGTTCGGGCCGGGCCGAGATTGATAAGGCTATGCATGAAGAGAGTACGAGGGAGATTATTAGGAGGCAAGTAAGAGATTTCATGATTCTTTTTTGTTCGTTCTATAGAGCGGAAAATGGAATAATGAAGAGAAATGCGAATGAGACAGTGCTTATATATATGTATATATAGATATAGATATTATGTATATGATAATATATTTCGGGTGATTGATGTTTTAATTAAGTTTCAAGTGGAGGTGGGGTGTGAAAGGTATTGAATGTCGTTTGTAATGTGTGTTTAAAGAGTAGATGGAAGTTGAAGTGGGAAGACTTCGAGGGTTTTTTTTTTTATTATTATTACGTTTTATTGAGGATAGGGTCTTGGGTAGGTTTGGGCGCAGTTATTGCATGCTTCATAAATACTTACACCAGCATACATACACATAATGCACTAAAAGTCTTCAAGAGAGCAATGAATAGAACACCCAATGATATTTATAAGATTCGGCTAGGTTTCCGTTTATGTAGACGTTACATTAATTTCGTCGTGCCATTATGTTAATATTATTCGTCAATAGTTCATAGGCTTTTACATAATAATGTATGCCTAACTATTGGTGTGTCCTTTGATTTGTTTTTATTTTTCTAGTCCGATGATGTAATGATAGGATCATTTGAGTAGGAATATATTATTAAGGTAGGTTATGGATCACTCTATGCTGATATTGGGATACATTGGACCATGTTTAAATGCTAGTGCGTGGTCATGGGGTGGGATATATATAATATATTTGTAAAGATTTATATCCCCACAAACACCATATAATAGGCTGATGAATATTCTAAAAATAACACAATATGCATCTCTGTATTTTTTTTTTTAAATTTAAACCAATACATTACATGTGCAGATCGGTCTAAAGTCAAAAGTAATGCTATAAGATTTGGCCAGTGTGTTGTTAGATTTCGTGAGATAAGGTCGAAGTACATCTACCATAATATATATATATATATATATATATGCCAAATTAATATTTCTAATGTCATTGGACTAATGTTCCATGCATGAGAAGAGAATCAGAACCATTGAAAGAGGAGGGCCAACCACTTCTTTAATAGAATGCTGAATCCAAGTAATATATATTTATATATATATATATAATACAGAAAAATCTAGCAAGCATGTTACACTACACTATATTTTGTTTTCTTGAAATCCATTGATTCTAAACGCGTTTGTCTAGAGATATATTAAGTTCCGAACTGTTCTCCATTAATGCATACATACGTATGTATGATATAACTGTCGAGTTGAGGTGCTCCAATTGAATTTTTTTCATTTTTTATTTTTCCAAAAAAAAATAAAAGAAAGAAAAATTATCGTATAAGGTTGGAGCTGAAAAATGCAATATGAAATTGGGCCTCTATTATGGGGAGTGGCCCAAATTAAACTGCATGGATTAGACACAATGGGCCTATCAGTTTTTATATTGGGCCTAATTGTCAACATTTGTTTGTCCGGCCCATTAAATAGAGGAGAATGCGATATTATATTAGAGGTAGCTCACACTAAGGAGCCTTTAAAGGAGAAAAGAGGTCAAGATCTTGCCTTAAAATTCAATAGTCCTACGATAATTTTGTGAAATTTCGTTATTGGGCCTCTACGCACGGGCCCACATAGGAGGAAAGTTGAACACATAAGCTTTGAATTTCAAGGTCTTAGGATGGAAGCCCACAACTTATGCGACCAACTCTCATCCTATGCGGGCACGGGGGTGTAGGCCCAATAACAAAATTTCACATGGTATCAGAGCGTAAGATCCTGATGGTTCGTGAGGTTCGAAAAGAATGACGTTCCTCGTCCGACTCTAGTTGAAAAAAAAAAACATATACGGCGGGTTCGAAAAAAAAAGAGTGGCGTTCCCGTTCGATTAAAAAAAATGGGTTCGCATGTGAGCGGAGAGTTTTAAAAGAACATAACTCACATGCCATACCACATCGATTAATTTGGGAGAGCTTGACTAGTATATAAGTTGATGGGTCACTCCACATATCACTAATTTATTTTAGGATGAAAATCCACAACTTATGCGATCAGCTCTCCTCCTATACGCGCCCGTGTGTAGTTCCAATAACAAAATTTCACAAATTTGCAATCATTTACTTAAATGTTATTACCAAATACGAATTGAGTTCGAGGCGAGCTACTTCTGTCACGATCCCAATAATTTCGATTTTTTTCCGACTAAGTTGGAAGGATCATACTGACAATGACCTAGCCATGCCCGCCGCAGTCCTCGCTAACTCACTCAGCCCACTACTTATGGGCTTTTGCTCTCAGCGCGAAACCACCGCGAGAATACTGAAAGAAAAAAAAATAATAAAAAAAAAATAAAAATACAGAAGAACTCGTGAAAATATTCTTTAGATGGACGTTGAAAGCTTTTCAAACATGCCTCTACCACAATCAAAAAACCCTAAAGGTGTTGATTGATATAAAATAATCGGCATTTGGAACAATTTGAACTTCTTAGAAGGTTTGATCATTCCGAAGTGCTCTTTTATTCTATTAGACTCACCACCACTTGTAACAAAACAAATGATGAGATGTTACATCTAAGGAATAAAGCCACCATTTCTATAATGTCCACTTTAGTTAGTGCCAAGCAAAGCAAAGCAAAAAGCCAATCGTCTCAATGGTTAAAGATTTAGCCCACGTGATCTTTATGTATGAAAAAACTCAACTTGAGTTAATTTTAATCTCTCTTTCACACCTAGCTTTGCTTTATGTAAAGAAACCAATTATTACAGAATCTTTCCCCAAATCTATTCATTATTACCCTCCACAAAGCCAGTGAGAGTTCACATTCGAAAAGGACTTAAATTTTAGTCTTAAAAAACAAGGGGCAATCTTGTAACTATGACTGCCTATCTATATATATATATGAGTTGACACGACGAACGTTTCATTCAAAAACAATACAGTAATAGACGACATAGGGAAAATGGAAGAAAAACGAAGAGAAGTGATGAACATTGAATCATGGAAGAGGATGGAGTATAGCCGTTCGATTCCGAGGAGGGGACAAGTGAAGGCTGGGATTGTGCTCGGATTAGCTGATGTTCTATCTTCTATGTTTTCTCATTCTTCTCCTTCGAAATTTTTCGACAAGTAAAAATTTAGATCTTTGTCTAGAATTTGCATCTTTTTGTCTTCTTTGTGGGTTGTAGATAAGATGATGTATAGTTTGAGTGAGTCTTTGAGATGTTGATTCTGCATTTTTTCTTTTGTCTTCCTTTTGTATTGAATGGAATGGAACTCTTATTTTTCTCGCAAATTTACCTTAAAATCGTTAAGATTTTGATTTAGATGTGTAACAATCTTAGTTAGTGCTGATCCTATATAATCATGATGTGACTCTTCAACTTAAAATTTTAATATTCAAGATGTTACAAGTATATAACACATATTATTATAAACATTTCTTAGTCATTCTATGGAAATTGCTGCAAGAGACAAGATTTTATTGAAATTCCTACTACAAATCGAGGAATAGATTGATATATATATATATATATATATATATAATATAGTTCAATTGTCTATTATACATAACTTTTACATTATTTAATCAATCGAACTAGAAAATATATATATAGTAGAAACTCGGACCACCAAAATTTATTAGTTAAAGAGTTATTAATTTAATTGATAAATTAATAATTATTAATTTAGTATATTAATTAATATTGTATTAATTTATAAGTAAATA
Organism: Lindernia subracemosa; assembly: GCA_028392965.1. NCBI lineage: Eukaryota > Viridiplantae > Streptophyta > Magnoliopsida > Lamiales > Linderniaceae > Vandellia > Vandellia subracemosa. The sequence goes on from JAQPCC010000070.1 coordinate 728,881, forward strand.
TTTAGTTTACAAATACATTTCAAACTTTTATTTAGAATGCTAAGGAAAACTAGAAACGATATTAAAGGTGAAATTGATTTTGTTTTTTTTAAAAAAAAAAGAGAGTCAATATTTCAGAAAACTTCATAGATCATTATGTAATCGTATGTAATATATAAGAAATTATAAATTTATATCTTACATGATAATATTGGAATTATCAAGAATGTACTAGTGGCGCTATACATGCGAAACGTAATGGCGCTTCGGTGGGTGTTGTTGCTCGAGATAAAAATGGGAAAGTTAAGGGATGGCGTACTAGGTTCTTTCTGGATTGCTCCAATCCGGAGATTGCCGAGGCATTGGCGGGACGTGAAGCGCTAAACCTGGCTGCGAGTATGCATTGGTCTGATATTATCGTTGAAGGCGACTGTGCTACTGTGATCGGAAAGCTTATGAATGGAGAAACTGAATCAGCGTTAGTGGGCGGCATCTTAAGTGACTGCATATCCATGATCCCTTCCTTCGCATATGTCCAGTTCTCTTTGGTTCGACGTAATTGTAACTCTATTGCTCATTACTTAGCCAAGTTTTTGGGTTATGATGGAGAATGTCTATCTTCGCCTACCCAATTTATGGCTGATGCCGTGTATTCCGAATCTTGATTAATACAACGGCTTACTTTCGAAGAAAAAAAGAATGTACTAGTGAATTATCAATTTAAAAACCTATTTCTGAGTCAAACCGTCCAAAAATATTATCTTATAGAGTTTATTAAAGTAAGTATTAATTTATGGAATTTCTAACTTTGGTATCAAACAAAACATTATTGGTCCATTAGTTAGGAACCCATGTTAAGCATCAATATGGGCCTTTTTCTGAAGCCCATACAGAAAAGCCCAATTTGTACTAAGAAGTGATTGTCGCGAATCCCAGGTTTTTCCATATTGACTGATTACTACGTAAGAGTTAAGATTAAGATTAAAGATTGAAGAAGAAGAACACTATTCGGTTTCTTTCGTCTTTACTCAGTTCCAATCTGCAACAGCGAACGCCAAAACGATGGCATCTGCGAACGGCGGCGGCGGCAGCGGAGTAGTGAATGAAGTCAAGTCTAAGGCGGAGCTCGATGCCGCCGTAGGAGAGGGCAAACCGGTGATTTTGCACTTCTGGGCATCGTGGTGCGAGGCGTCAAAGCACATGGACCAAGTCGTCTCTCATCTGGCCTCCGACTTCCCTCTCGCTCATTTCCTAAGGGTATGCATGTATGTATGTATATTCGTTATATACTTCCTTCCTTCGTCTCCCTTTTCTTGTGTGTTTGCGTCAAAATATTTAGCTTATTGTGAACTGAACGCTGTTGATTAAAACAATTATTTGCTTAAATTATATTCCAATTTGCTATTTGGTTCTCACAGTCGTAGTGCTTGTGATTTGCTTACAATCTTGAAATTAGGGTTTATTTTTCACCTGGGATTCCATTTGTGCATTTAACCTTCCCTCTTTGTTCGACCATTTGTTGCTTTCCCATGTATTGGGCTTGCTTGTCTCCTTCATTTTTTAACAGCAAGTAGTACGCCTACTGAGATTGCAGGTGGAAGCTGAAGAGCAACCTGAAATTTCCGAGACATACTCGGTTTCTGCTGTACCTTACTTCGTCTTTCTCAGGGTACGTTAGCTTCTCAAACGCATACTGTAGGCGATACACTAAGCTATAACTGCATGTTATTCACAACACTATTAAATTTAAATATGTCAGGACGGCAAGGCAGTTGATACATTGGAAGGTGCCGATCCATCTAGTTTGGCGAATAAGGTTGCCAAAGTTGCCGGATTGATAAGCCCCGGCGAACCTGCTGCACCGGCCAGCCTTGGCATGGCTGCTGGGCCCACTGTTCTGGAAACTGTGAGAGAGCTTTCGAAGGAATCTATTCAGTCGCCTTCTGCTACTACTAACGATCAGCTAAAAACAAGGCTACAACAGCTTGTTAGTTCTCGGCCGGTAATGCTTTTCATGAAAGGCAGCCCCGAGTCACCAAAGTGCGGTTTCAGTCAAAAAGTAGTCGATATATTGAACAAGGAGAAGGTTAAATTTGGAAGTTTCGACATATTATCAGATAACGAAGTTCGTGAAGGGTTAAAAAAGTTTTCCAACTGGCCAACTTTTCCTCAGCTTTACTGTAAAGGAGAACTGCTCGGTGGTTGTGATATTGCCATAGCTATGCATGAAAGTGGAGAACTTAAGCAGGTGTTCAGAGATCAAGGCATCAAACTGCTTGATTCTGATGCTAATCAGCTTAACGAAAAAGATATTAAAAATGGTGGCACTATCGATCCTTCAGGCCTGAGTTCAGCTGCAACCGATCGTTTGAAGGGCTTGATTGATTCTAGCCCAGTCATGCTGTTCATGAAAGGGAACCCAGACGAGCCAAGGTGTGGGTTCAGCCGCAAGGTAGTCGACATACTCAGACAAGAAAAAGTTGAATTCAAGAGCTTCAACATTCTTACAGACGACGAAGTTCGTCAGGGTCTGAAACTATACTCAAACTGGTCCAGCTATCCGCAGCTGTACATCAAAGGGGAACTCATCGGCGGATCAGACATTCTACTCGAGATGCAAAAGAGCGGCGAGCTCAAGAAGGTTTTGGCCGAGAAAGGGATTTCTTTCGGCACCATTGAAGATCGGTTGAAACAATTAATAAATTCCAAGCCCGTGATGCTCTTTATGAAGGGCACGCCAGATACTCCACGGTGTGGCTTTAGCTCAAAGATCGTCGGGGCTTTGAAAGAAGTGGGCTTGGAGTTTGGTTCTTTCGATATACTTACGGACGAGGAAGTAAGACAAGGGTTGAAAACTCATTCGAATTGGCCCACTTTTCCTCAGTTGTATTACAAAGGGGAGTTGATTGGTGGATGTGATATTGTGATGCAGCTGCGTGATAATGGCGAGCTTAAGGATACGTTATCAGAATAAATCTTGTTATGTTTTCTTCTCTTCTTGGTATTTTGATTTGTGGTTTATTTCAAAGGAAGAAAAATGGTGTACTTTGCCTTTTTCTGCTCACAATGGTTTCTTTTCTATTACATCTCCACTTGAATCCTTCTAATAATCTCAAGCTCCTCTTCGTTAAATTTGCAGCCATTCGACTTCAAGGTATCTAACAGTCTCTGCACATCCTTACCATTCTCACTATAAGCTTCGAGCAACTCACTGTGCATCTGTAGTGTAAGTGGCATGACAGACTTCAACGTGTTTATGACTTCCACAGCGACATCGATGGACCCATTCTTACCAACGAGTCTCATCATCTGCATCTTAACATCGAGCTTTATACATCTGTCTGCGTCGTCCAAAGAAACGGCTAGTTTTAGAGAATCCAAAGACTTCTCCATCTCGCCTTTCTCCAGGTACCCAACGGCCAACTTGGCCCATATGTTCGATGTCACTGCCATGCCCTTCTCCATCAGATTTTCGAGCAGCTCCTCAGCTTTCTCGCAAAAGCCCTTGTCTATACGTCCACAGATCAACGCGTTGGGAACTCGAAAATCGTAGCAGTTATCAGATGACTCCCACTCCTTGAACAATCTCTCGGCTTGTTCCAGCTCGCCAAGCCTCACCAAAGACTCCATCATGTTTATGTAATCCTTATTGAGGCATCTCTTACACGCATTCTTTTCAAGATCCCATAATCTACATACATCGTCTCTGTTCCCTATACGGGAATGGAGAGAAATAAGATGGTTGTAACATAAACCGTCCTTTTGCTTACCATTCAGCGGTTGCTCTGCTTTCTTGAGGACGACGTTTGCCTTATGCACGAGGTCAGCCTTTATGTAGAAATTTGCCACTACTGCATAAGTGTTCCAGTCCATCGTAATGTTGGCATCATCTTCCATTTCCGTAAGAACCCTTTCCAATCCTTCGATATCAGATCTCACTCCATACGAATTGATGCAGATGCGATAGCTCAGATTATCTGGACGAACATTGTGCTCTTTCATCTTGTTTAGGACATGAGGGACCTTCTCGATCTCGCCTGTGGCAGTGTAAAGGCACATGATGTCATTGAAAGCTACTGCGGATAAAGAAAGGCCCTTCTCTTTCATTTCCTTGAGATGCTCAAGGGCTCTCTTCGTCTGGCGCTGTCGAACGTAGCAATGGAGTAGAGCGCCGTATACTTTCTCCGTCTTATCTTGCTCGCTCAAGCTACTGAAATAGCTTTCCGCAGCCCTGAATCCGTGGACTTTGCCGATGAGATCTAATTGCACGGCGTGCTGAGCAAGGGTAAATGTGTAATTACCGCTGCTCTTCGTCCACTCGGAAACCTTCACCATCATGTCAATTGATTGATATCAGTATTCAGTATACAAACATATGCTGGCAATTGATTTCTAACAAAAAACAAAAAAAGGCAAATTAACATCAATCCGATTACTGTGAACTACTGGGCTGAGTTCAATTCGACGTGAGGAAATGCAGAAATTGAAGAAGGGTATGCTATGTTTGAACCTGCAATGCTTGAGTGAATCGTTTTCGCTTGCGCAGATCGAGAATTATGCGTTGGAGCTCGGCGAATCGAATCTTCTTTCCACTTTCCACCCATCTCTCGAGCTCTGGCGTTACGTCGACGCTAGGGTTTCCCAAGGGGCTGATTTTCGAGTACAGTGATGGGTTGTTCTTCGTCTTGCTCTTAGTGTAGTACGTTCTGCTGCTGATTGCGTACAATCGGACTATGGATTTCAGAGATCGAGCGTTCAATTGCATACTCGACGCAGATTAATTAGATGAGGACGATGGTGGTGTGTAAGGTTCTGTTTTCAAGGTTTGTTGTAGGGTTTTTCAGAGAGAGAGGGTCCGAAGGAAATAAACTACAACTTGAAGGAAGAGAGATAAATTATTGTTTCATCTTACATGATTATTTTTCCAATCCTTCCTACCAAAGGGATAAAACAATCCAAATTCCTAAAGCTTCTTACCTATCCTAATAAATTCAAATTTATGATCATATGTCAAAATCTTAATAAAGTTGGTTTACCACCTGAGGGCCTGTTTGGTGTCTCATATAAGCCAAATATTATATAAATTATATTATTATGTTTGATTTTTATTATTCCAGTCCGCTTTTAATATTTCAGTCCGATATTAATACTCATGTCCGATACAAATAAACCGTGTAAAGTGGGGTTATATTAATTATCCTGGGCCTGTATTAAATAAATTAGAAGTGGGTTTTTATATTAGCTTTATAACCAAACGGACCCGAGTGTGTAGGATAGAAGGGATCATTTCTATATGCTTCACCCTCTACGTAAAATTATAACCTTTTCAATTTTAGATTACTATATTTAATAATTACAAAAATATATGACAACTTTATATATCGGAATAAGTTTGAATAGTCATCGAAAATCATATTTAGCATTACTCCATGTCAACAGTCAAATGACACTGGAAATATTTCATGTCAACAATTAAATAGAACGCCAGTGACGCTTGGTCTAATGATCGGGTTGAGGCACTCAAGGTCTTTGAAGGGTATGTCTTAGGTTCGAATCTTCTTGGCTACCAAATAGTTTGGATCAGCCTGTCACACATGGACTTGTCCTATGAAGCATGTCACACTTGAACTTGTCCTATTAGTGGCTTTGTCACACATGGATTTGTCCTATGAAGCATGTCACACTTGAACTTGTCTTATTAGTGGCTTATCTGGTTGGCATAGTTTGCAGGCTATTATGCCAGCCATCGGGGTTTACTTGGTCCAAGGACCGAGGTTTACCGGGTTACAAAAAAACAGTCAAATATTTTAATGAAAAATATCAAAAACTCAAATTTGTTCTGAATACGAAGATAATTACCTATTTTTCAATTATTAATATTGACCTATAATCGAAAATTGATATATTAAATAACCCAAATTTATAGTTACGCCACAATTCATTAAAAACCTTTTTACATAGATAATGGAACATTACCCAAATAAACTAAAAGACAAGTATATTTTGAAGTTTTTTTCGTCTCCCTTAAGGTATCTCTACTCAATCGACGATGTGCTAACGTCACACACTTCGATGATGAAACTAATGGTGAAAATGCTCCAATTTCACCTAATAACTTGAAGTCGAACCCGTGATCAAAATGGTCTATAATTACCCCTTCAACCATTAGGCTAGGCTATCCAAATGGGCCCTATTTTGAGTTTCAATCTAATGCAAACAAACACGCATATTATATATATATATTATATATATATATATATATATTGTTATAAAAATATTAATTGTGATTAATATTATATTAAGATTATTTTATTATAATTATACTTATATTAAGATTATAATGATAATATAGCTTATAATAATAAAGAGAGAGAGATTAAGTATTTCAATACTTGGTGTATTTTACAATGAACTCTAATCACCTATTTATACTACTAAAAATTCACTATTACAACTAATCACATTAATTACAATTATACACCTCACACTAAAATACAAACTCTTCAATTAAACACCTCATCTTATCATCTTATCATCATTTAATATAATACTTCCAAATCCATCAATAATCCAAAAACATCCACATCTTAATTATTTAACCATCCATAATTAACTTATTTCATAATACTCCCCCTTGGATGTTTTTCAAAGAATATGCCTCATTAAAACCTTATTAGGAAAAACCCAATGGGATAAAAACCTAATGAAGGAAAAAGAGTACATGATTCTTTTAGATACGCTTTCAATTGTTGCCTCATTAAAAACCTTACTGGAAAAACCACATGGAAAAAACCTCAGTGAAGGGAAAAAGAGTGCAACGCGTATTTACTCTCCCTGATGATGACGTCATTTAAGATCTCGAAGTTTTTGAACTCCAATTGAATATACTAATCTTTTGAAAATTATTGGGGGAAGTGCTTTCGTGAATAAATCTGCAAGATTTTCACTTGATCGCACTTGTTGTACATCAATATCACCATTTTTCTCTAAATCATGTGTAAAGAAAAAATTTGGTGAAATATGCTTTGTTCTATCTCCCTTAATATATACTTCCTTTAACTGACAATGCATGCAGCATTATCTTCATATAATATCGTCGGAAGTAACTTTTCCGATAATAGCCCACTAGTTTGTTGTATATGCTCAATTATCGATCGCAACCAAACACATTCTCGGCTAGCTTCATGAATAGCTAGAATTTCCGCATGATTAGATGAAGTAGCCGATAAACTTTGTTTAACTGACCGCCATGCGTAAATAAATAGCCCGTTTGTGATCGAGCATTATGTGGGTCGGATAGAAAACCAGCATCTGCATACCCAATCAAATCTGCTTTTGATTCATTTGGATAGAACAATCTCATATCAGTTGTTCCTTGAAGGTATCGAAATATCCGTTTAACTCCATTCCAATGTCTACGAGTCGGTGACGAACTATATCTTGCCAATAGATTTACAGCGAATGCTATATCAGGTCGCGTATGACTCGTCAAATACATTAGGGCTCCAATAGCATTGAGATATGGTACTTCAGGACCAAGTAGTTCTTCACCGTTTTCGCAAGGTCTAAACGGATCTTTATTTACATCTAAAGATCGAACAATCATTGGAGTATCCAATGGATGAGCTTTATTCATATAAAATCTTTTCAATACCTTTTTCGTATAAGTCTCTTGATGTACAAATATCACATTCTTTAAATACTCGATTTGGAGTCCAATACAAAATTTCGTTTTACCGAGATCTTTCATTTCAAACTCCTTTTTCAAACAATTAACTGCTTTTGATAACTCTTCAGGGGTTCCAATTATGTTAATATCATCAACATAAACTGAAATGATGACAAATTCATATCCAGATCTTTTCATAAATATACATGGGCAAGTTTGATCATTTTTATACCCCTCTTTCGATAAATATTCACTTAGGCGATTATACCACATACGCCCAAATTGCTTTAATCCATAAAGCGATTTATTTAGCTTGATTGAGTACTCATTTCAGGGCCCTGAATTTTCAGGCAACTGAAATCCCTCGGGAAGTCGCATATATATGTCACTATCAAGCAATCCATATAATTAAGCGGTGACAACATCCATTAGACGCATATCGAGTCCTTCACGTACTGCCAGACTAATTAAATAACGAAAAGTAGTTGCATCCACCACATGAGAATACGTCTCCTCATAATCAATACCAGGTCGTTGTGAAAAGCCTTGTGCAACAAGCCGTGCTTTGTATCTCACAATTTCACCGTTTTCATTTCTATTTCTGATGAAAACCCATTTATATCCAACCGGCTTTACATTTTCTGGTATGCGGACTACATGTCCGAAAACTTTTCGTTTCTCAAGTGATTTTAATTCTGCCTCGATTGCATCTTTCCATTTTGGCCAATCATTTCTTTGTCTGCATTCTTTAACAGACATTGGTTCATGATCCTCATTCTCATTCATCTCATTCATTTCATGTAGCGCTACGTTAAATGAGAATTTACCGTCAACGTTGAGTTTTTCTCGGTTCCATCTAATTCCATTTTGGGCATAATTTATCGAGATCTCTTCATTATCATTATTCTCAGAAATTTCAGGTACCTGATTTTCATTATCATAATCATTAATGCCCATTGACTCTTCTAGAGTCGATAAATCCTCGACTGTACCATTCTTATTATTTGCTCCTTTTTTTTTTCGAGGATTTTTATCTTTGGAACCCGAGGGCCTACCACGTTTTAGTTGTGGCTTAGGCTCGATCATTATATGTTCTCCAGGAACATCAACTTTTGCAGGAGCATTAACAGCTGGTATATGTGACTTAGTCACTCTTTTAAGGTCAGTAAAACTATCTGGCAGTTGATTAGCTAATCCTTGTAAATGAATTATCTTTTGAACTTCTAGTTCACATTCTTTCGTTCGAGGATCATAATGATTCAGCGATAATTCATTCTAACTAATACTCATTTCCAGCTGTTTCTTTTCTCCCCCTAATGTCGGAAAATTCGATTCATCGAAATGACAATCGGCAAATCTAGCCGTAAATAAATCTCCAGTTAGATGTTCTAAATATTTTATTATCGATGACGATTCAAATCCGACATATATTTCCAAGCTCCTTTGAGGTCCCATCTTAGTGCGTTGTGGTGGAGCAATTGGAACATATACCGCACATCCAAAAATTCTCAGATGGGAAATATTTGGTTCCTGACCATAAACCATTTGTATCGGGGAGATATCATTATAACTTGTTGGCCTGATGCGGATTAGTGCCGCTGCATGTAATATAGCATGTCCCCAACAAGATGAAGGAAATTTCGACTTCATTAATAATGGTCTAGCAATTAATTGCAGCCTTTTAATCAACGATTCTGCAAGACCGTTTTGCGTATATACATGTGGCACAGGATGCTCAACATCAATTCCAATAGACATGCAATATTCATTTAATGCCTTGGAAGTAAATTCACCAGCATTATCAAGGCGTATTTTCTTTATTGGATAATCCGAAAAATGTGTTCTTAATCGAATCAACTGAGCAAGCAATCTCGCAAAAGCTACATTCCGTGTTGATAACAAACACACATGAGACCATCTAGTTGATGCATCAATCAATACCATGAAATATCTAAATGGTCCACACGATGGATGTATCGGTCCACAAATATCACCTTGTATACGCTCTAAAAACCTTATGAATTCATTCTTTATTTTTACTGGTGATGGACGAATAATCAACTTCCCTTTAGAGCAAGCAGCACATAATAATTCATTAGATTGAAGAATCTTCTGGTTCTTCATAAAATGTCCACGTGAATTTTGAATTATTCTCCGCATCATAATTGAACCGGGATGGCCCAACCGGTCATGCCAAACAACAAATGTATTATCATCAGTAAACTTCTGGTTTACGATAGCATGCGATTCAATTGTTTTAACATACGTGTAATACAATCCAGAGTCAAACGAAGGTAATATTTCAACAACTCTTTTATCATTCGAAACCACTTTTGTAATGTGCAAATATTCAATATTTCTCTTTTCTGCTGTCTCAATGTGATATCCATTATGTCGAATAGCGTTAAAGCTCAATAAATTTCTTTGAGACTTAAGAGAATATAAGGCATTTTCAATTATCAGCCTTGTCCCTCTGGGCAGTATAACATTAGCTCTTCCGGAGCCCTCAATTATATTTGTGCTACCCGATATAGTGATAACACTTGTTTCTTTCATTTCAAGATGGGAGAAATATTTCTTATTTCTTAGAATCGTATTAGTCGTTGCACAATCTGCAAGGCATAACTCCTCATTGCACATGCTTGTATCTATTGTATTGATAAATATATAATAACTAGTATTATTAAATAAATAAGCGTCAAAATAAAATTATATATATAAAGATAAAATAATAAATAAATAATGCTTAAATAAAATTTATAACGATGTATCAGTTTTCTTTCTTTGGATCTTTAACAAAAACCAAAATATTCAAATGAGCGTAAGATCTAGCACCAATTTTCTGAAATATCGTAATCTTGAGCAAAATTTAATTTCATCGACACTTCACTTTTAATTGATCTTTGTAAAGATCAACGGGATCTTTGGGTGCTAATAATAACCTTTATATTGCTCAATACATCTTTCTCAATCATTTACTAGTTTTCCACTTCAGGGGAAATATTAATAATACACACGATAAATATAATGTTCACGACCACTTTATTATTTGCGAATACATTCACTTCAGGAAATGCAACATAGTCGGACTTATGCTTTTCATTCATCCATCATAATATTTTCTGATCATTTTCTCACGATATTTATTCGTATTATATCCGATGGATTGAACGTGGTGAATGCTTTATAATATACCGAAGTAATTGTGTAAATCACTAGGAAGTATAAAATCGAGAGTGATATATCAAAGTTTGCCAAATTCAATATATTGATATCATAAAAATAAACTCATCATTTAAAAGAAAAATTATAATTAATCTTCTTTTATATTTTCTTTTGTGAAAGTTCTTATGAAAAACGATATCCACATCCAAATAATTGTCGACGTAATAATAATCATAAGTAATAGATCAAACATCAGACAAATCGTCATCCTTCAAAATAAATATATTTCAGTAATTATAATATTAAAGAAAAATTATAATTAATAATTATATTTTAAAAACATTGGTAAAAACAATATCCACATAGCCGTAAGGATCACCGTAAATAAAGTAAGCAACATAAGATTCATCTTTGTATAAAACGACATGATTCTATAACATGAAAAAGAACGTAATAATCAGATAACATATAAATCAATGATAAAATATATGAATTGTTTCATAAAACTCGTTCTTTATTATTTCATAATTATTGTCCAAGTTCCGATAAGGTTGCTGTAATAAAATTTGTCCAGTGTCCAAAACTATTCGGTCCAATAATCACGTCAAGATTGTTCAATCAAAAAATCAATAATATGCCGCTACTGAGGTGGGAATAACCACAAGACCTCGTGGGCTTTTGGTGTTGTGTACGTGAATATATAAAAAAAATAAATCGTAAATAAAAATTCCACACACCACCACGGGGTATGGAAATCTGGACCTCTCGTCACTTATAGTGAACGATATTCCACGAAACCACTCGGGTATTGGCGTTAAGTTATAAAACTTTTAAAATATACTTTTATAATATATATTTTTAAATTAATCACAATTAATATATGATTAGTATAAATTAAATATTAAATTACCGTACATCGACTAAACACGTACGAGATCTTCGACGGAGGTTGATCTTGACGACGGAGAGCGGTCGTGCTGATAACATGTTATAAAAATATTAATTGTGATTAATATTATATTAAGATTATTTTATTATAATTATACTTATATTAAGATTATAATGATAATATAGCTTATAATAATAAAGAGAGAGAGATTAGAGAGAGATTAAGTATTTCAATACTTGGTGTATTTTACAATGAACTCTAATCACCTATTTATACTACTAAAATTCACTATTACAACTAATCACATTAATTACAATTATACACCTCACACTAAAATACAAACTCTTCAATTAAACACCTCATCTTATCATCTTATCATCATTTAATATAATACTTCCAAATCCATCAATAATCCAAAAACATCCACATCTTAATTATTTAATCATCCATAATTAACTTATTTCATAATATATATATATATATATATAAATCTATTACATATTGGGATTTAAACTCCACTATAATTGTTAGAAACAATCATACTCATATTTCTTGAATCATCATCTTCATATTTGATTATAACATCAAGATATGAAAGAGAGAGTGCTCACATTGAAATCCACGACAAGACAACAAAATTGACCAGAAAAACACAATCTCTCGAAAGTCAACAATTAATCCCACGTGACTGAAGACTCTCAACTCCCATTTGCTGAGGAAGGAAGACATTCCATCAACCTCGTCATCAAAGTCTTGAAGTGTGCTATCTCCATCTCCAATTCCATCTTCTCTCTCCTCAAGCCCTCATTCTCCGCCATTATTCTATTCTTAATCCCTTGAAAGCATATATTACGACAACTACCATCTCTATCTGTGTAAGAACTAGGTTTTAGAAACGATGGAAAAACGCTCGGCTCGCATTTCTTGCGGCTGATCTGAGTAAGGAGATGTCTGTATCCCCTTTTGAATTTCTCGTGCTTGAATTCCCATCTCTTCGACGTCGTTTTCTTGAATCCCTGCTTTTTTTTTTATTAAATCATAAATCATTGAACAACTTTCCGATGTAACCCTATTTTTATTACAATATGTCATTCATTCGGCAATATCATCGAGTGGGTGGTCAAAGTTCAACACTATTATAAATTCGAAAGGGATAATATTATTGCCGATATATTTGACCGACTAGTCATCAGTGAGCTATCGTTTTTATCTAGCTAAAAGTTCACAAAGGAGGATGAACATTGAATATGGCGTTCCTATAGTTGGAAAATTAAATAAACCTGATTAAGACACATATAAATCTGACATGTTAATCCCACTAAATATCGAATTTAGGTTGAAGATGAAACCCTTTTAATCTAATAATCTACGAGAGAAGGGTTCACGATATTACATTTTATATAAAGATGCATAATGTAATGAAAATTGAGGCACACACATAAAATAATAGTAATAATAGGACTTACATAAGTGTTTAACTGGCGAATGAAGCTGGAGAAATTATTGTGCTTGAAGTACTTGGGCAACATGAGCTCAGAAAATTCGGCTGGACACCACACAACAAAGCCATCGCCCTTACAATTCCAAGAAACTACGCTAATTGTCGTTGATCGCTGGTGATTATTCTCTGCGTTTCGTCCGTTGATATCTCTTCGGTCGTTTTCCACGCTCTCTAAAAGATCGTAAGTCTTGCTCAGAAAAGGCGCCGGGCATTTGGTTTTAGGGCTCATTGTCCTCAAGTGTAGCAGTTACTATTGCAGCTGGTTTTTTTTATGTGCCAGGGAAAGAAAGTTTAGGGAGAAAGAGAAGTAAGGAGATGCATGTATATGTGTTGGTAATATTAGTCACTATATATGCTTTTTATTCAAACTTTTTCTAGGAAAGTACAACGAGCTTTTTTTGAAAAAGGAGTCATTTGTATGTCATGTCTTTTCATTATATCATATGGTAGAAAAAGGAGACCTTTACATATGTCATTTGTTATATTACTGTCACGGATGGTCATATTTTTGTTTTTCACATTGTCCAATAATTGATATCAATATATACTTATTATTGTTGATGGTATGTATATTTTCAAACCTTTGATATTAGAGACGAGACTCGAGAGGGTTTATTGTGTAGGACCAAGTCTTGTTGATAAAATATTACAAAAGTTGAGATCTTTATGAAGATATGTAAGAAAAAAAAATTAATTGTATGTTTTCTAGCTAGCGATCAAGCTGTTGGAAATTCCAACATTTCGTCACGGATAATAACTCGCTGGAATTATTTATTTTTCTTTTTTTTTTTTCTAGAAATTTAACATATTAAACAGCCTAAAATTTCCACAAACGACGTATGAAATCTGTTGTTGGCTATATCGATATATTTCAGTAGTCAATTTTAATTTTTATTTTAGTGTGTTATTATTCTTTCTTAGACCGTCCAAATTCGAAGATAACAGTAGGGGTGCACAAATTCGGATATTCGAATAGCTAAAAATAGAAATTACATCCAATCTCGTTTCATTCGGATATCTGAAAACCGGATATCCGATTTATTTATATATTTAAAATTGGATATCCGCATTCACTTTTTAAATTTAAAATTGAACTTTATTTTTTAATAATTGATTTTTATTTATTTTTTAAAAATTGCATTTTTCCTATTTCTTACCCAATAAAAAATATATGTCACCTAAAAATTTATTCAAATAATAATTCACACAAAACATAAACACAGTAAAAAATATACAAGTATTTTATACGCACTCGATGCGTGTGCTCTCATACAAATATATATATATATATATATATATATTATATATTATTTTATAAGTTAATAATTATTTTTAATCTATGCATTATAATAGATAAAATTTAATTTTAAATGTTTATTATTTATAAAATAAAAATTGATTCGTGGGAATATAATTGAAATAAATAAAATAACAAAGAGTAAAATTGTAATTAGCAATAACATACCAAATTATTTAATTAGTTGTTTCTATAGGGTGCTGAGCATTTATAAATAGTATATATATGATCTAACAATTGCATCACGCGATGGTTCTCTAAAAGCCCGTTGTCTTTCCTACTCACTTGCGTATAACTCAAATCCTATTAAATTTTGACATGTACCACTTTACACCTATCCTATACAGGTTGGTACACCAACAACCTCGTTAGATTTTATATAATGTAACACATGTCAAATTATAAATGGAATTGAGTTATACCCAAATTTACAGGATAAAATAAACCTTGTTATATAGAGGTGTCTTGTATTCAGCTGTAACTTGTAATATTGAATGTGTAATTATTAAAAACTTGAGGGATTAGATTTTTCAATTACACTGCTCACGCAAGTGAACTTCACGAGCCTCACCAAGCGTGTCTGAACACATCTCTCTCCCATAAAGTCTTTCAAAACAAGCGAAACTTTTTTCTTACCAACTTCGAAACTAATATACGCAACAAAAATCACTTCGCTTCATTGTGTGTTTGGTTTGTGGAAATTAGTAAGGAAAGGAAAATAAAATGGAAAAGGAAAATTAATTTTTATGTTTGGTTGATTGAAGAAATAGAGAAGGAAAAGAAAAAAAAGACAAATTTAGTTAAATTTACACTTAAAACTAAAGAAAACTAATTTCTTCGCCAAATGGTGAGGAAAATAAAAGAAAAACTTATGAAAATTATTTTCTCTTCCATTTTCTTTTCCCTGCTACTTTCTTCATTACAAACACACAAAAAAAAAGAAAGAAAAATCTCAAAACTAAGGCAATTCCCATTTCCTCTTCATCATACACACTCTCTGTATTTCATCTCTCATCATTGTTCAACTTAGAGAGAGAGAGAGACCATTACAAAAACCCATTATGGACAGCCTCATCATAACAAGATCCGAACCAAACAACAACCCTTGCCCCACCACCTTCGTCCAAGCCGATTCATCGTCGTTCAAGCAAGTAGTACAGATGCTGACCAGCCGGTCCGAATCGCCACGGCCTCCTAACAATAATGGCGGCCTGATGAGGAAGGACAAGCCCACTCCCAACAAGCTGTTCGAGCGGAGAAACGGCACCTCGAAGAACTTCAAGATCAGCCCTTTAGCGCCTGGGCCGGCCGTGCATCGGACCGGGTACCTCGGCTCGCCCGGACCGGCGACGCCGGAGGTCCTATCTCCGAGCGTGCTGAATTTTCCGGCGTTGGCGTTGAGTCCCGCGACGCCGCTTGAGGCGATCAGGGAAAAGGGGGTTTACCTCCATCTGTCGCCGGGAAGTACTACGAAGGACGTCGAGCCCAGATTGTTATCGCTGTTCCCAGTGACGTCTCCGTCAAATAGTGGGTGCTAATTGTGAAAGTTATATTTAATATATCATGTATTCACATAAACATGATTCACATACATTAATCCACGATCTTGAACTTCATGATTTTCACAACTTAAAGGCGTACCTTTCTCCTTAGGATTGATGAATAGTTGTCTTTGATAAGTTTGAAGTACCTTTCTCCTTAGGATTGATGAATAGTTGTCTTTGATAAGTTTGAAGATGAATGGTTTCTCTCCCTTGACCCATTCAAGAATGATGGAAATTAACACTACAATTCTTTATTGTTTTGACTTGATGACGTGGGTAGAGAGAGGACCAAACCCTTTTTTATAGATGATGAAAAGATGTCTTCCATCAAGGTATCTATTCAAGAAGATTAATATTCAAGAGTTATATCTTATTTCAAGACAACAGTTACAACTCTTCATTAATCAATAATTTAACTTCAATAATATATAGGCCACATTAATGTAAATCATTAATATTAGAAAATATTCTAACATTCTCCCACTTGGCCTTTATATTAATTTGAATAAATCTGAATAAACGTAATGTGCACAATAAGGTTATTCCAAATCATTCATCTCATCGGCTATTCTTTAATCTATAATTAAATCAAATATTAATACGAGTCGGTCGTACATCATTATATTGACATAGTTCCTTCCATGTACTACGATATTAACTTCAATTATATGTCTTATCAAAGAGAAATCATAGGTCCAACTTTAATGTCTTTATCAGACGATTCCTATTGCTATAATTCTACTAAATAATGTATACAATGTAGAAAAGTAGGAAAAATCAGAAAATGCTTTAATTGAGCTCAGAGTGTCAAACATTCGAACTTCATAAATTATATAATTCAGTCAGAATATTCTACAATGTCCATCCATTCAACATACTGACGAAAATTCTTGAGCGGTAATCCTTTGTTAAAAGATTAACTTGGTGCTAATATGTTCTATTGACACTCTTTTTTTTTCTGAACATCTTCCTTAACGACAATTAGCACCTTTAAAATACGTCGTTTATTTTAAGAAGACTTTTGCAGAATTATCACAATAAATTTTCAGCGGCTTGCTAATATTGTCGACAACTTGAAGCCCTAAATTAAAATTCTGCAAGCATAAACCATAAATAGTAGCCTCAAACAATGCTACAAATTAAGTTTTAATAGTGGATGGCAACAATGACATACTGCTTCGCATGAAGTCAGGTCTCGTACGAGTTTGAAGATACATCAAACTCCCAACAACAGAAGTATAAGGAATTGTTTCCATCTTTTCTCGTTCCAATTTACTTTTCGAATTTTGCATAAGGCTAAATTTATCTCCCTTATGAATTGGAAGTTTTAATAGTGGATGCAACATATCATCAACGTATAGAGCTAAGAAAATAAACTTGCTCCCACTGACTTATATGTATATATATAATATATACAACTGCAAATTTTTATTCCAAACGAATCCATATGAAGCTATGGTATCATTAAACTAGAGGTACCATTGACGGGAAGCTCGTTTGCAACTGTTATTTACATAAACATCATGCTCAATCTTTCCCAAAGTTTATAGAAAGACGTTTCCTTATTACTGCTTTCATCATTAATAGCAACATGTTTCTCAACTTGAAGTGCTAAACACTTAGGTGAAATTGGACTTGTTCACACCAATCCGAGAAATTTAATCCATTAAATAATGGAACAGATGAAGCACGTGAATGCTGAGAAACGAGAACAAATATTGCAATCATAGCGATAATCCAACTATTAATACGAGTTTCAAACTAATCACGAAATTAACATTAAATATATATATATATATATATATATCAAAGTGTTCACCTTTGGGCAATACTAAGACATATATAACCTTCTATTAACATTCACGTGTGTATTTATTAGACAATTTTGTTATCTTTGGATATACAAAAATCTAATGAACATACTAAATTAACATTCATGCTTATGAATTATAAGAACACTTAATCAACCTTTGGGCGATTAACGAATATCTATGATCATAAGACTCAATTAGAATCCACAAATATATCATTATATCATTCATAGGATTCATACGTAATTGAAAACTTTTATATGAATCAGAATTTATAATTAATGATTAGATCACTTTGGTGACAAGCTAATCATTCTTGCTTAAAAATATCACAGTAAACATGAGTATTTATATATAAAAATATCACATCATCAACATTCCCCATGCAACTGATACCTTTTACGAGGATAACTTTTTCATAGCATAATTTAACCTTTTGACCTTTAACACATATCCTTTAAATCGAATGCCTTATTCGGCTTTCTCGCAAGTCACTTTCTCGAAATCGTTTCAAAGCTTTTCATATACGGCTACTTTACATATATATGAAATGAAACATTATAATGCTAATGCATGCCTTTAGAAACCTTGACTTCCGTATCATTAGCAACACATAAACGTTTATTAATGCTTCAACATGACTCGACAAAATTGCAGCGGAAACAATTACAAAACACAACTTATCACATTTATGTTTGTTAATCAAATATCGAGAAGAAAACTCTAACAATAAATCATTCTCCAAAACCACAGCAAGATCGTGGATTAATGTGTGTGAATCATGTTTATGTGAATACATGATATATTAAATATAACTTTAATGATTTTCACAACTTAAAGGCGTACCTTTCTCCTTAGGATTGATGAATAGTTGTCTTTGATAAGTTTGAAGATGAATGGTTTCTCTCCCCTGACCCATTCAAGAATGATGGAAATTAACACTTCAATTCTTTATGTGTTTTGACTTGATGACGTGGGTAGAGAGAGGACCAAACCCTTTTTTATAGATGATGAAAAGATGCCTTCCATCAAGGTATCTATTGAAGAAGAGTAATATTCAAGATTTATGTCTTATTTCAAGACAACAGTTACAACTCTTCATTAACCAATAATTTAACTTCAATAATATATAGGCCACATTAATGTAAATCATTAATATTAGAAAATATTCTAACAAATTGATCTCGTGTGGTTGATGACGTACAGAAGGCGTTACTTGGCTGTATCTTCGTTAATTCCCTCCCACCAAGTGTAATTTGTATTTTGTCCACCCACCACCCGTCGCCGTCCGCCGCCCACCAAACCGCCCGCCCGCCGTCCGCCACTGCCGCACGAGTCACCATCTACCGTCGTTCGCCGTCCCCCCACGAGTCTCCCGAGTAGGGAGCTCGTGTCTTTCGGCCCCCGGATCGGGAACTTTGTCTCCCTCGTGCTTTCTTCTCCCTCTGTGGAGCCCTTTTTTTTTTTTGGATTCCATTATATTGGGGTGCATTTTTTTTGTAGTTGAAGACCGAAGAAAGTGATGAGTATTGTAGATTTAGCTTAATAGCTATTTGTGTGGTAGGTTCTTTAGTTCTTCGTGTCCAAAACCGAATTTCTCGTTTTCTTTCGGCCTTTTTTCTTCTTTTTCTTTTTCGTGTTTGGTTATCCATGCTCCTATGTGAGCTTTTGTTCTCTACCGGCGGATGATGTTAGGAGAACCCCTTGAGCTATTTAGCCCCGTGTATTTTGTTGTTAATGAAATTCAAGCTATCGTTTCGAAAAAAAAAAAAAGAAAGTGTAATTTGTATTTTGAAACAATTTCCATTATAATGTGAGTAAAATATAATAAAAAAAGAACACTTTTATCTTAGCAATTATGTGTTTGATTAAAACAACAAAACACTGTGTTCATATGAAACAACGGATGCATATTATGAAATATGAACATGACCCAACGTGGTGAGATTAGCTTAGCTTTCCATAGTATAAGTCAAGAGGCTTGGCTTTGAAATCGAGTTTTCGAATGAGATGAAAAAAATTAGAGTTTAAGGTTTAATTATTTAATCGGTATAAAATCGAAGTAAAAACGGTACATTTAGATATCATAAAATTATATTTTATGAATAAATCAATCATATAAAATGTATTGGATGATTAGAAAGTAATTATTAAATGGAGTTTCAAAAATTAAATTTATAAATTGAGGGTCAAAATTAAATAAAAATAAAATGTATTGAAAGAACAAAAATTAATTGTAAAATGAGGGGTCAAATATTAATTTAAAATAAAAATTTAATATGTAAGACCCATGACCTCGGAAAACAAAGTCTAAAGCTATTACCATTTATGCTGGAACAATGTATTTGACTATTAATTTATATATTTATTATCTTGTTATATTTTTTATTTATTTTTCATATTTTTTAATTAAAGCTTGAACTGGACCAGAACCGGATTGGAATTACGACCGGTTCATGGTTAACCGATCCGAACCGACCGATTCGATCCGATTTTAGAAACCCTGTCAAGAGGTGTCCAATGGAATCTATTGGTAGTATTATTTTCAGTTTTTCTTGCCTTTGTTGGAAAATGTAAATAGAAAATTAATTATTAATGAAAAGAAATAAATCGGATCTATAAACGTAAAGACCGACCTAAAGATGGGTCTTTTCTTAAGGTAAAAAATTGGTCACTTATCGTTATTCACAATTTTTCAGTAGATTCCAATCATTATCTATACATTAGGAAGTCTCATTCTTCATTACAATACATCAAATCGTCTTCTACAATCCCATAAAATTTCATAGCTTTCTTTTTCCTCTTGACGTGAAATATATTTCGTATATTTCTTATTCAAAATTCATATGGTAGTACGAAAAACGGCAAATAAGTTCGCTGATATCGAAATTAGATCGTTCCTATTACGAAACGTTTTTCGTTGTACCATGAAAACGATTAACATATAACGTAAACACCATGACAATATCATTTTAAGGACATATGATCTAATGTTAGCCTCGACAGCTAAATTAGTTCTGGTATTATATATGAGTTATATATAAACATATATATACGAAAATCTACCTAACAAATTCCAATGAAATGATCCCACGTTATAACATAAGGTTATATTTTAAGACAAATGGGTGGTTATTAAAAAATAATATGGTCTATTTGAGTTGATTTATTTAACAATGTGAGACATCCATTCCGACGTTATCTGTCTATTTATTTAGTTTCTCGAATATAATCATAAGAAATCAAAGGACGTGAATTGGATAGTAATTTATATTACATCATAATTAAGTGTGTGTGTGTGTGTGTGTGTCAAATTGTTGATTGATGATGGAACTTTTTATTAATCAATTAGTTTCTCCGCTTAATTGTCCTATTCCCAGACAGTAGTACTATGTAACTTGTGAAATTTCTTAATTGTCTTTATATATGTTTTAGTGGCTATAATTAATGATATTAAGCATAGACTACTACATCATCTAATATATACATATACAAAAGAATAATAATAATAGAGAGTGATCACACTTTAGGTAGCCCGCATGCCTGCTAAGGTATTGGGAATGCCCTATTTTGATGGGCTGCCCAAAAGAATTGAGCCCAACTAAATGAGGCCCATTTCTTACCCAATAAGAAAGGCGAAGAGCCAGGACAAAAACTATGTAATGACGAATGAAGCAGTTGTAACGTCCAAACTACTTCGTATAATGTGCGACAAAAGACCAAACTTTTTCTCATATTTAATTTTGTTATTTAGTATTTTAGTTTTAATTGCATGACCTCATGGTATATAAAATGACAAAGTTACGGAGGGGCATTATCGTCTTTTCAATTTCGAACCCAAGTCCAGGTAGGCCTCCAAAAGTGACCCCCACCATGAGAGAACATTTCGAATTAATTTTTTTTTTTCTAATATATTAAAATTCTCGCTCGTCATAAACGAAGAAAAAGTTGAAAAAGAAAAATTGAAGGGGAATGAAAGAGATATCAATTATATTATCAGCAAAGCCACATATTTAATGTATAGGTATAATATGCTCACAGTACAGCCACCGGGCCACCCTCCCACCACCCCCTCCCCCCGCAGCACTTCTTCAGCCGCCGCCGGAAAACCTTCGCTGGTCATCTTATCGTCTAGCTAAAACCTACTCGTAGCTCTGATCCGCCGCCCCGCTTCTTTTTACCATTGTGATTCGAGGTCAGTTTACTTTTAAATTTATATTCCAATTCGTTTATATATTATCATATGCATGTCCTTTTAACCTTCTTAATTAATGCGAAAGCTATACAGTAATCTATGATCGTTTGATCAAGCTAGCCTTCGTTGACACAGCGAAAGAGAGAAAGACTTTTACTTTTTCTTTTAGATTCATACATACATAACATACACAGAAGATGATCATATCTGTGTTTGTGTGTTCTTCCTCTCCTTCATGAGCTTAATAATTATCAGAGTCCGTCGTTTCTTTTCTATACTCTCTCTTTTTCGTTTTCTTTTTTAATTTTTCTTAAGCGTTAAGATTCTATGTTCGAACAAGAAATGGGCAGGTGGCTCGCTCTTACTGTCATAAATTCTCTCTCATCTTCTTTCACTTTATCTCTCTTGTCTCTTATCTCTTCTTAGTTCATTTCTTTAAACCATATTGTTTTTTGTTCCTCTTCTCAGTTCATTTCCTTACAAAACCCTTGTTTTCTTTTGCTTGACGCGTGTGTATGTGTGTGTTGGTTGATGTGGAAGAAACTGACAAGTCAAGATCACATTCATATCCACAGCGTTGAATTAATATCATTTTTTTTCCACCAATCAAAGAGCTTCATGATGCACTTGTTTTAGGTTTTTTGACAACTTCAAATCTCATCACTTCATCTCTCTCATTGAAACAGTAGACAGGCATACGATGAACAACGACGGCCATCATCATCATCATCATCTTCAGAGCGGCCAGCCACCGCCTAATAGCAGTCGCCGCGTGATGAAGCAGCAAGAGAGCGCCAATCAAATCCAGCCGCCGGCGCTGCAGAAGTGCCCTCGTTGCGATTCGACGAACACCAAGTTCTGTTATTACAACAACTACAGCTTGTCTCAGCCTCGTTACTTCTGCAAAGCGTGTCGGAGGTATTGGACGCAGGGCGGAAACCTAAGGAACGTTCCCGTCGGTGGTGGCTGCAGAAAGAGCAAGCGGCCCAAACCCTCTTCGTCTTCATCTTCTCCGGCGACGCCATCAGCCCATATCGATCAGATCTCAAGAACCAATATTCAATCTTTAGCAGCTAATTCATCTTTGTCATCATCGTCAATAGCAGCAGCAGCAGCATCCGCCCCACCTGCTTTCTTACCTCAGAGCTTCAGCGGTTTGTTCAATCATCACAGTCTTGTTCATCAGAACTTCAGGCCAGCAGATCCATTATTGAGCGGTAATAGTATTCCAGCTTTGTATTCTTCATCAACCGCTGGAGGATTTTTCTCTCCTTTGGGCATGGCTCCTCTTCCTCAGCCTTTGCCTCCACAAGGTGGTCTAGTGAGTGGAAATGATCAGTTCAGTGGTGCTAATCTGGCGCTTTTTCAAGGAATGAACTTTCAGAATTTGAAGCCTGGCCATCATATGAGCACACCACAACAAATGATTGCAAATTCTCAGGAGCAAAACGGCGATGATCATCGTGCATATGTCGGGTCCCATCTTCAACAGAGGCCGTCGAATTCTTGGGCTCAAGGCTTCATCAACAACACAGCTGCAGCAGCATCAACTGGCCTGGCCGCGGGTTTTTGGAACGGTGGACCGGCAAATGCTGGAGAAAACAGTAGTAATCAGGCGGGCACTTCTTCAAGCAATCTTAATAATCAGTGGTCGGATAGTAACAGCACTGATGATAAAAATCAGGGTTTTGACCCTTCTCATTGAATGTTTAAGACAGATAATGAAGAGATTGATGGAGTGGTTTTAAGGTTTATGTTCTCTGTAATAACTTGCGGTTTTGGTATACTGGCTTTCTTCTGAAACGTCATTAACAGGTTTAAATTGATGAACATATATTTATATTTATAGGTCATAAGCTTCTTATAGAGGATTAGTTTGAGTTTGGGTGAGCTATATAAGCTTTGATTGCTTCTTTATTACAAACCTTTTGCTTTCCATTAGCTTTGGTTTAGAAAGTATCAAGCATTTGCTTTCGATGTATACTGAGTTTCAGTTACATTTTAGAGAGATTTTGCATGCTTTATTATTCTATGTCGTCGTCGATGAGTAGGGTTTTCTTCGAAGAGTGCGCAAAGCCATTAATAAAGTGGTGAAAGGATAATAATAATATGCATGCAATGAGCTAATTGTCAGGATAAAGCTATAAAGCTAAAGCTGATGAAATATATATATATATATATATATATATATATATATGTATATTATATACTAAATATCTGTAAATAATGTGCACGTAGTTGATCTCTAATTCGACCGACAGACGAAATAATAACGCACTTATATTAATTGATTGAATGCAATTTTTTCTTCAAATGACCATTCATCTTTTGGTTATATTGTTATTCATTTTCACATGAGAGAATAGTATTAGGAGATCATTACATGGAGTTATTCTACGATCTACATGCGACTTTAAACAATAATGTCGCACTTGATAAGCATTACGAGGTCGTTTCATTAGGATATGTGGTGAAGTATTAAACATATACTTCATTTCAAACTCCAAAAATTATGCATACTAATATAAAAATAAAATAAAGAAATTCTTTCAAAAAGAATTCATCATGAAATTAATTCACATTTGGGTTTATATAAGTAATTTAATTCATGCAATATCGTTACACATATCTCGAAAATTTCGTATCAAATCTTCAATTATATATTGCAAAACCGAAGTCATTATATTATCAGTGGTTTTGCTAAGATATTCACATCCGTACCATTAAATCTTTTGACTACGGCCAACCACTTCTAATATATTAATCCATAAACTTCTTTTCATCTAAAGCATTAAGATCAAATTAAAGCTCATCATCTTCACAAACATTACTTCACGTAACATACGCCTTTAAAGAAAGTTCTCTTAATCACATAGTAGACGTAATTTTAGATAAATAATATAAGTTGAATCACAATTTCATATAAATATTCATACTACAAGGAATCCATATATGGAAATATATATTATGTTTATGTAACAAACGTACATGAAAAATTAAATAAACTTTGCAAGCGTCGATCAAATGAGATAAAGATCCGAAAGTACAAAATACATTTAAAAAAAAAATGGATAGTGGAACATACTAATTAGAAAAGCATAGTGGGACATAGCTAAATAATGCCGGAATAAAAGGTAAAGCAAGAAATCGATATGATCGTTGGGCATAAATCCTACCTTTTTTTTTTTCCTTCAATAATTTAAATGTCCTTTCTTCGCAATGCTTCCATAGGATTGTTGACAAGTGCATGCAATAACAAGCCATTGTCTGGCTTTATCACAACCTCGCCATGTACATAGAGTATGTGTCATTTGATTATCTTTCTCTCTCTCTTCCTTTTTCTAAATTGCATATAATTTATCTGTGATTTAAAAAACAAATATCAACCACTATGGCTTGTAAATAGCATAAAACACTCTTATAGTTTATTTAATTATGTACTTCTGGTCATTTTTACCCCCAAGGTATAATGCTATGTTTTAGACACCATAAAGGGTACGATGCTAAGTTTTAAAAACCACAAGGGGAGTTTCACGCAATAAAAAAACATAAGGTAGTAATGCATATTTCAGTATATTCACATGCGGGTATAGCCAGGGCCATTTTTTTAATTTTGGTGGCCCAGTGAATTTTTAAGAAAATGAGGCCCCATATAAGAACATAATAAAATTTTGACCCAAAAATGTGGCACTGGCCCTTTAAAAAATTGGTTAAATTTTCGGTGGCCCTTTGCAGTGGGCCAGAATGCACAGCCCCAAATGCCCTGGTATAGCATAATTTACTCCTTTTTTTCTACTATTTCATGGCATGCACAAAATCGGGTCCCAAATTTCAATATAAATTGATTGTTCCGTGATTATTTTCATCACCCATCTTTTATTAGAATTATAACGAATTTTGATATATTTAATAATTATTTGGAAGCCTAATGAAAGAAAAACTCATGACTTTGAACATCTTTAATATCCGAAGAAGGTGCTAATCAGCTGAAAAAATCTAGCAAATTGAGCAAACAAATTTGCATATATCTAAAGAAATATCCAATTATGAAATTCTTCATTAACTCCTATATGTATACAGCATGATGTTATCTGATCTCGGGTTTTTTTATATTTCACTAAAACAAATGAAGCAAATAAATTTGGACTGGTTTGAGCGTCGGAGGAGCATCGCCTGCGCCCTTCTAATGTCTATTTTCATGATATTTCAGAGATCGACGGAGGAAGAAAACACTCGCTTGGATGATCGATAGATTCAAACACATCATTGAAGCGAAAGATTTTTTCTGATTTTGTGGAATCTAATGGATTTCATAAAAACCCTAGTACTAAAGAACTGCTCGACCTTTTCACTTTCATATTAATACTAATCCTTAGTAATCGATATTTATTAGGATATCAAACTCATGTAGAATATTAATACAGCTCAAATGACCTTTTTTTTTTTAAAAAAAAAATTGAATTTGAAAATAACAAATGATTGAGAGCTCTCCCAATAAGTTCTCCATCATCATTAGGTCGTCGGTCTTTTGCTAAATTCGATTCCATTCAACGATTTGGCCAATAAAAAATAACCTCTTTCAATATATTCAACACTTATATCTAAGAGAAATGATTGTATATCATAACTATATACCTTTGACTCCTCAAGTTGACCGTCACAGTTACATATATTGCTTCCACGTGGTTTTTGGCTTCAAATTATCTTCTCCTTTAAGTTTCCCTTCATCATATATTTATCAAATATCCACGATGATTGGTAATATGAGATTCGATTTAATTTATGTATTTTTGAATATTTGCCGTTGAAGAGATATGGCAATAGTACATTAACTTGTACCCTACGGGGCCATGAATGATTGCATTTATTTTCATTATTGATGAATTAGCACTGTTTTCATTATTATTATTATTATTATTATTATTATTACATGAATAGTATTCATACGAAGAATTTTCAATTGGACCTATCAAGAAAGAGGCAAGAAAGGTCACTCGTCGTTTTCAATCTAAAAGGTTCCCCAAACATGTGGTCGCGTAAATCGAAAGTCTGCAGTAATTATGCAGTCGCACACGCAATATATATATATATATATATATATATATATATATAATATTGTTGTTGTCATTTTTCAAATATATTCATTCATGTGAAAATAAAATAAAAATTAAGAAGGAAAGTCCAACTTATTTATTAATGGACACAAAACAAAATTCTAATTTTTATTCTGGCTATATTCATGATATTTCTTATTTCATAGCCTAGCAAGGGATTGGCTTCTATATATATATATATATATAATATATATCATATAAGTTTATGTCACGCATTTAACTTTGTAATATTATGCTGTCATGGAACCAAGATTAGCATATTGATGTTACTAGCACCTAAAACCCACTAACATCACATTATGTTCTCATTCGTTTAACTCGGAAAATTTTAATGGTTTATGTATTTACAAAACCCATTAAAATTTTTAGTTAAAAAATGAAACTTGGGGTTGCATTTTGGATGACAGATACAATACAGTATAAACTCGATAAGTTAATACTCTATTATTTAATAAACTCTTTAAGATAATACTTTTTACCGGTCCCGACTCGGGGATAACGTACTAAATTAATAAACTCGCTAAAATTTTAAGATAATAGATTTTTGGTGATTCCTATAGGTCCCATATAAAATATAAATTAATAATTCCTAATATTACATAATATATATAGAGAAATTTTGACCAATAACTATGTGTTTAAGGCTTTTATAATTGGTGTCCAAACTAATTTTCGGTCCATATAGGTACACATGTATTTAAGGTTTTTCCAATTGGTACTCAAACTAATTTTTCAGTCCACGCAAGTATCATGTGTTTAAAGCTTTTTCAATTTGTGCACAAATTATTTTTTAATTTCCGCAGTTATCTATGTATTTAAGGCTTTTTATTTGATGTCCAAATAAATTGAGAAATTACTATGTGGCGCTCACGATTTATATAGTGATGGACAATGACGGATAATGACTTTTGCACGACAATCTATACTGTATATAAAGTGCGACCACACATGTAGTAACTGCCTAGTTTATTGGGATGTCAGGTGGAAAAGACTTAAACACCGGGGTAACTATCGGAACTGAAAAATATTTTGGGTGCCACTAGAAAAGCCTTATAAACGCATTGTTACCTATTAAAATTGAAAAATAATTTGAACGCCAGTTCGAAAAGCCTTAAACGCTCGGTTACCTACTGAAATTTCCCATATTTTTATTAACGTTTCTTGAATACTCAATTGTCTTTTGCTTTTGTTTAAACGAATTGAACTTTGAATCAGGTCTCTATTAAGGTAGTTGATTGAATAATTTTATCAAATTGAGCCCTTCATTTGATATATACACATTGTATGGTAGTTAAGTGAAAGTTTGAGGGGCTTTTTTTCAAGGATAGAGGAGTTTGAAAATTAAACATTTCATTATAAATTAATAAAATATTAATTTATCGATTAATTAATAACTCTTTTAATTAATAAAATTTGCTGGTCCCAAGCATATTAATTTATAGAGTTTCTACTGTACAATGAAATTAATTAATAAAAATTTTCGCATTCAGGATAAACTTCCCAATACTGTTGGGGGTATTAGAAGGGATTAGGGGGGTAAGGAATAATTAATGTGGTGTTTGGTTGGAGGGTTTATTTAAAGGTTGGGTTTAAGGAGCCTCCACCCATGTCTTTATTTAATCCCACGCAGTTTTGACCTATTTACCCTTTATCATAAAATATGTTTCCTATATTGCTCTTGATTTCTTGTACTTCGTCTTCTAGCATTTTCTCTATAAATATACCACGGAACTACTTCGGACGAACATACCACACACCCACGAAAGGTGAACGTCGATAACATTCGACCACCAATGATAATAAAAACCCTCCAAATACGACACGTAAACCGTGATTAAGCTTGAAAAGTACGATTCTATCTTTAACCAAATTTTCTCTTTCTCGCATATATATATTTTTCTAATCTCCTTTCACCGAGAAGTTTCCATGATTTATAAAATTTTTAATTTCAAAATAAGGGTAAAATTGTAATTGAGTTTAACTAAACCTAATACCATCTAAATCCATCTACCAAACATACCAAACATCATTATTTAATCACATCAACCAAACACTCCAAAGAACTCATACCCTCCATTATATAAACCCGACTAAAACTAATACCACCAACAAACGGACTCGTATGTAATAAAATGAAGCCATAATGCAGTAACAATAAAATAAATTTATATATATATATACGTCAATTATATCAATATATCACGTGGCCGTGATCGTGTCAAAAATTTCATGATCGGTTTATTTCTTGAATCTACTAAATAAATTTATATAACGTAACTCCAATCAATTTTGACGCAGAATTTATTATTATCAGTCAACATATTATGTTTAATATCCGCAACTTTAAATCACATCACAGTAATGTCCCATCTCGCATTAGTTGAAGATTTTGACATTCTCAACTTAACTCGCGTATAAGATTGCTCCATATCATCGAGGTCGACATTAATTTGTTTAATATTAAATATTAAATCGCAAAGCATTAGGTTTAAAAAGAAATTAAATTGATTGCTGGTTAAAATCATGTAAGTTACTACATACATCATATTACATATGAGTATTGTATGAACGCCATTGATCTATTCGAGGTGTTATGATAGCAAATGTATTATAAATGGAATAATAATATTATGAACAGTCGACAAGTGACTCATTCTTTAACAGTATACCCAAACCCTTACCTGCCCTAAATATTAATCCAATCCTTAAAATAAAATACATCAACTATATAAACTTTGGATTTTCTTGATGAAGAACTCGCAAATCCATGGTAAATAGAAAAAACCTCACACAAATAAAACAAACTCAAAAACACAAAGACCATGACATGAAGAAATCATATATACATATATATATTTTCAACACAACTATCATCAACCAATCCATCATTAATTAAAATAAAGATTTCACCTTTAATCAATGTGCTGCTGGTTGATGACGAAACCTTAGCCGATGAGGAAGAAGAGGGTCCAAGGTTCCTCTTCAGTGCAAAACTTATTAGTTATGATCATCATCCTCCCTTTTTTGCTGCTGACATGATTCCCTCAGATCCAAAATACAACCTCTCCCATCTATGATATATTCTGTGTGTAATAATATAAAGATGAGCTGATGTGTAATATCAACTTTTCCATGTTTACTGTCTGCATCTGCTGCAGAAAGAAATTAGAGAGAAAACTAGGAAGGAAACAAACACGAAGACCCTCGTGAAAAAACAACTCGGGCCCATGTTCATATAGGAAATTCAAGAGGAAGAAAAAAAAAACAAGAGAAAAAGCTGCGATTTTTGCTAGATTAGAGAAGGAACTGAAGAAGAGCCGCCGCCGTTCGAAGGATCAAACCATGCACTGCTGCCATTGGTTGTGCTCCATAAGAGAGATGAATTAGGATCAGAAGAGTTGATCGGCGGCACTTGGTACGGATTCGGGTTCGGGTCGTCCCAACCCGACCCGATTTGCCCGTTCAACTTGCTAGGCTGTGCACTGTTGTCTTCATAATATTGCATCAAACCCTGGAAACTATTTCTTGTTTCAAGATCCTTCAGATCGCCTCTGTTAGAGTAGTTGTGCTGGTTAATGGTTGGAGCAAGAAGTGTAGCCGCCATTGGCGTTGAGGTGGAAGTAGTGGCGAAGGCTGATGATGACGACGAGGATCCGAATAACATAGGATTGAGAAATGGTGACGAGGTTGTCGGATTATTGATAACATGATGATCTTGAATGATGAAGTCCTTGAATCCATTATTACTCCTCTGAATCCCACCGTTTTCAACGATCTTCGACGTCGTCGATGATGAAAACCCTATTCCAAGATCACTCATTATCACTTGAGGCTGAAGATCAAATAAGCCAGCGGTGTGATGATCGGAGGAACCCTTATTCGAAGTTAAACCATAAAAGGGAAAACTAAACTCGATAGGATTAATACTATTAGCAGTAGGGAGACTGTATAACAAGGAACTTGTGGTACTAATCGAAGAGGACGAATGAGGCAGATCTACACGTCGTGGCTGAAGAAAGCTAGGGTTTCCCACTGCCGTTGCTTTTTCCACCGCTTTGGAGACAACGCCTCCGCCGTTAGACGGCGGCGGACGCTTGACCCTCTTGTTTTTCCTACAACCTCCGCCGACCGGAACATTCCTCAGCGTTCCACCTCTCGTCCAATAACGCTTGCAGGCCTTGCAAAAGTGCCGTGGCTGAGACAGACTGTAGTTGTTGTAGTAGCAAAACTTGGTGTTAGAAGAATCGCAGCGAGGACACCTGAGAGGATCTTGACTTGGCTTACTTCCAACAACCATATTAGATTTGCACGATGATGAGGCCATCAATCTTTTGTGATCATCTACTAAGTATTCTTGTTTTGTACCGACAGCAAAGAGAGAAGACAATAGAAAAGAAGAAAAAGGATTTTGAGATGGTATGGTGGTGGTGGTAATAAACGTAGCTAGCTATCTAGCTAGATATCTATAATTAGGGTGAAAAAATCAACAACACGAAGGAGATATTCTAAGACAAGAGCTAAGGAACAAAAGATGGGGTATGCATGTTGTTGTAATAATTGACACGACGAGGAGTACTGAGATGAGAGTGAGAGAGAATGAAACTGTGACCATTCGTTATAGTGCTAGCTCAAGAAATGGAAGTCACCATCATCTCATCATCACAGTTTCCTAGCATTTTCTTTTATATTATTTTGTTTTTTTCATGGAAATAATTCTTTGGAGTAGTGTGAACACGAAAGAGCAAGAAGACAAAGAGGAGGAGGTTCTTTGACGGGTTTTGTAATGCTTTTCTCTACGGCGAGAGAATGATTAGAAAGGGAATTAATTGTTTTGTGTGTGGATATAATATTTTAGTAATTGAAGAAAATTGAATTAGTTAAAATGTACGTATGTAGTGAATTGGAGGTGACAATTATTCGTATAAGAAGTGGACAAGAAGGTAAAAGTCCAAATCGTATGATAGACAGATATGAATCGCGGGAAGTTCAAGAAAGAAAAGAAAATATTTTATTAACGATGACTAATATACATGAATCTACTTATATATATATATTTTTTCGTGGTAGATTAGATATGTTGATTGTACATGTATTTGTTTTATATCTAAGTTTAACATAACAACGCAGCCTACATAAAGTATATGATACTGTACATACAGATAAGTATTGATAAAGGATAACCTAAGGATCAAATATCGAGGCTGCACTAAGAATTTCACTTTTGGATTTTTTTATTAGAATATACTTGCTAGTATCTACATCAACATATTTTGAAAAATTATACTTTCTTTTGGCTTCATTGATTGAGTAATTCCCTTTCATTTCATAAACCTTTTATGTTAGAAGTTTACTGTCCTCGCAAAAAGATGTTAACAAAGATTAATTTTTTGTCGTTACTTAAAATAAAATATGTAAAAATATAGGTTGTCATTTAACATTAGGAGCGGAATGTGATATCACGGGCAATCAAATTCCACTTTTAATAGTACACAAATACTAAAGTTCTATCACAAAAATCAAATTGGTAATAGAAACTAAGGCAATCTTATAAATTTTTGTTGCTTATCGATTTTCGGTTATACGCTCCTGATAATTACAAAAATACATCATTAACTTCATATATTGGAATAAAATTGTGCGTTTGATAATTTTCTCAACGAAATAAGCCAAAACTCCTACGTTATGAAAAAGAAATTATGGGAAGCTCAAATTTG
Source organism: Lindernia subracemosa (assembly GCA_028392965.1). Lineage (NCBI taxonomy): Eukaryota > Viridiplantae > Streptophyta > Magnoliopsida > Lamiales > Linderniaceae > Vandellia > Vandellia subracemosa. The sequence goes on from JAQPCC010000070.1 coordinate 761,759, forward strand.
TTCCATTACTCATATATTTTACAATTATTAAATATAACGCGATTAAATCGAAACTGGTATATTTATTAACCCAAATTTATTACTCCCTCTAATTTTAAATAATAATCATTTTACATTTTTCTAGAGTAAATTATGTTATACCCCCACGTGAATATACTGAAATGTGCATTACTACTCTATATTTTTTTATTGCGTGAAACTACCTTGTGGTGTCTAAAACTTAGCATTTTGCCTTCCATGGTGTCTAAAACATAGCATTGTACCCTCAATTAGGGATTGAAAATGATAAGGAGCGCATGATTAAATAAACCACGAGGGTGTATTACGTTATTTACAAACTATAGGGATTTTGATGTTTAGTTTTTAAAACATGAGTGAGTTATATGCAATTTAGCCTTTTTTTTTAAATTAGAAGTCGTTTTGCTATTTACAAAAACAAATATGTTAGGATCGGTTACTGTGTTTAGAGGGGGGGTGAATAAACACTGGCTAATTTTTCGGTTTTTGGGTTTCTGGTGTGGCTGGTTACTGGTTGTTTGTGAGTGGTAACCGGTTTGTTAAGTGCAGTGTTTGTGTATTGAGCACGCGGAATTGTTTCTGGAAGTTCGGAGCAAAGTCTCCTACGTCTCCCCTTCTTCCCCTCAAGGAAGGATATCACTAGCAACTGGTTTTACAGGTTACACTGAGCACTCTACTCACTAATTGTAACCTACCAATGCTAATGCAACAAAGGCAGTTGTATGAAAACAATCCACCTAACACTTCAACAGCTTTTTACAGTCCGTTGAGTACAAATCTCTCAAACTTTCTAATCACTCTTGATGAACAGTTGAGAGAGAACTTATGAGTGTTTATGTGCGAGTTGTGTTGTTGATCGTTCAAAAGTTATGTTGAGTCTTCACGCTCTGAGTATTTATACTTGTTCGGAATTGAGCCGTTGTGTGAAGACTCTGACCAGCTTCCAGACATTATTAAATGACATTTCCCGAAATAGGCTGGTTTCAGAACCTGGTTCAGGTTCTCTGCAGACTGCGCCTTTCACCAAAATGGGCATGCATCAGGCCAACGTCTCTTTGGTCGCAGCCTTGACTTAAATGCATTTGTACTGCATTATTCTCCTTAATTGATGCATATTCGAATTTGGCTTCTGGCTCCTGGTTTAATGCTGAGTTCCTGACTCTTAAGTGTAAGTCACCAGTCGCCTTTGCCTTGATCTTCGGGTGCCTGACTTGAGAACTGGTTTCTGGTTCCTTAAACGTTCTTGATCAGATGCTCTGTCAGTTCCTTAAATTATCGGGCGCTTGTTTTAAGTTTTGGTCACCGAAACCATTTACGTTATGGGTTCTGAATTCCTTAACAAAATAGCTTGTACATTTACAATTTTACCAATAGTCTTAAATATATATGTGTAACTTTTAATTAGATTCAAACAATTAATTAATGGCATAAGAGTAATAGTATAAGAGAAAGTTTACTTTATTTATTAATAACAACATATCTATTTGAAATCAGTTGGAAATACTACTTGCATTTAACTTCTCCGAGTTTAATTTTAATTTAATTAGGGTTTGTAGGCTTTCTTCTCCCTCTCGTTGATCTCAAATCTCATCAAGTAAAAATATAACATAATGAAGTACGTCATAAAAAGTAAATCAGAGATTAAAAACCAAAAAGGTATATAATTAAGTACATCCACGTTACAAAAATTCTCAGTTCCACTGACCACTGAAAGAACGTGAGAATTTAAGTCTGAAGTGTATTATTCTTTTGGTCTATCTCTCTCTCTCTCTCTTTTTTTAACAGTGAGAGAAATGTCTGCTTTCACGTATTTAGATGCAATGAAAGAGTTCGTCGTGACATCTTATTCTCTCTCTGACAACTAAAATTCCATGTCTGATAGTGTGAAGTGAAGCAATGAGAAACTTGCATTAGTACAATGTAGTCTGTAATAAAATAATATCATTCATTTGATAAATATTAATTGTTGGACTAAGTTGACTGAGAATTCCAACAATGAAAGGACAAGAGAGAAGACGTACTTGTGTCAAACTTTCAACATTCTTATGTCTTACCTTGCGAAAGATATGCTTTGTATGGGGTTTATAAAAACGTTATAGTAAAATCAAATTTAGTGTGCTACAACATTTCATTCTATCCCTTTCAGCTTCTAATTATATTCTTATATGCCTAACTCAAATATTTTGATAAATCGTCAAAGTCAGCTGATGCTCTTAATAAGTTTCTCGCGTTGATGACATAGATTGAATATTTGTTCAATACGTAGTAGTTCGTAGTCGACCTTTGATTACTTTCGACATTTAATGTCAATTGAAGATGATATTTTCATGATATAAAAAGAAAAATGTACGCACGAAAGATCCAAGTTGTAAAGAGAAACTTTGGGGGCCAATTTCATAATTTCTCATGGTGGGGGTCCAAACTGTCAAATTCCAACCCACCAACTTTCATTCCAAAACAAAGCATGTGCAGACAAACCAAACATCCCACAGCCAAATTAAATATATTATATATATATATATATATATATATAGACATATGAAGTGTGTGTAAGTCATAAGTGCATGCGCACGTTGTATTTCTTTTTTTTTTTTCCTTCCATATTCTCTCGTTGATCTGTTGTAAAGCGAGAAATCTTGTTAAGCGTGTTGAATATTAGATTCACAATCACAGATTCAATAAACTATGCAGCCTTAGTTGATTTACATATTATTATTATTATTATTATTATTTCATTTCATATTCTATCAAAGCCTATTATATTTGAGAAAGAAATACTACCTAACTCCTCTCTACACACACAGTACACATACATAATTCTAAATTATAATTGTGTTAAAAATAATTTATATATGTAAGGCATGTGGCTAAATGAGTCCACATGCTACCCCTTTCAAGCACTAGCATATGTGTGTGTACTTGATAGATATTAGTTATTACTTGTTACCTACCCTCGATATAAATATATATATATATATATATAAAGGAGAAATCTTAAATAATAATGAGTCGAACCATTTATTATTTCCTTTCAAATGACGGTACATTTATTTGTTTCAAGGGTGGGGGTATTGAGAAAGTAAATTGTCGGGAAGATAGAGATGAAATGAAAATTCTTGGAAACTGATATTCATTAGATCTTCAAAGATACATTTATATTATTTATGATAGCTACTACGATGGTGGAAGTCACAAAGGGTCGTTATCCAACAGTAACACAAATGCTGCCCACCTTCTACGTTGACTTAGAGATATTACTTCATCACCAAACTAAAATGAGATGTAATAGTCTGCGTAATATAGTACATATATATTACATAATATATATATATATATATTTGTTTTGAAGTATAAGATATGTCTAGGAGAATGATTTTTCTCTATTAGAAAGAAACTTTAGTCGGCACTTTATAGATAGTGTTGTTTGTGGGCTTGAATGCAATTCTGCGAATGCATTGGGCCTACAGAAACAATTACAAGTCAAAGCTTAATTGCACTCAATACAAAAATATGCACTGCACACCTATTTTAAACAATAGTTTGGCAATGTCAAGATTTCTCGCAAATAAGAGATTTACTATGGTGTTCACTATCGTTGGCATCTAACGTAAGCACCATAGCAAATATCATATACAATATATATATAGTAAATTAGTAATATAGAGAGCTGAGATGTTGAATTTCTGAGAAATCAACGCGTTGAATGTGAGCGGCAGGGGTGACAACATAGTTAAAATGGACAACATAAGTAATGGCGGCATCGAAGCAAATGCACCATAGGTAGGAGATTTGTTATGGTGCGGTGGGCACCATAGCAAATCTCATATACAATATACATATATATATATAGTAAATTAGTAATATAGAATATATCAAATGGAAAGATGTAAAATTGATATTATCGCTAAAGTTATTATTCGATATGTTGTGTCCTTAAAATAATTTTGCTCCTCTCGTGGTACTTACGAAATACGGAAATTATTTTTCAATATTAAAAACAACGGTCTCGTAATAAGAGCATTCAAACTTCCGACACTATCAAACTTATTCGATGCTTTTCGATGATTATTACAATAATCTGAGAGAGAATGAAAATATAAGAGATGCTTGAACGACCAAATGAGCTTTCCTTGGGTGCAGATATAACCTTTCAATCCATCATATATATATATATATATATATATATAAGTATAGTTTCTGAATAGATAAATATATTTCATCAGTTTCAGCCCTTTTAACTATTATTTTATCCAACAGCTTGTTGATACACTTTTAAATGTAACTCTCACTTGCAATGTCACATAAAAATTACATAATTGAAAATTTACACACTTATTATGTATAATACAACGTAAATCCTTTTCCTTGCAAAACATCATAATCCAACAAATTTTCTAGATATAACTTCAAAATACATAATCACACACACACACGCACAATATATATATATATATATATATATATATATATACTACGTACAAAAGGGTTGAAAATGTTGGCAGCACACTGAGCAAAGGAAAAAGGAAAGTATATATACAAAACATATTCCATTAATTGCATATGGAGCTCTGATTCAATGATGTTTGCTCCTTGTCTCGTTACTGTAAAGCCTGTAGGGTAGCCAGACATGGACTTCATATTAAGATTTGAAGGTAATTATGTAATATTAATCAAATATTAAATAAAAATTAATGATCAGCTTCCATTTCTTTCTTTGCCTTTTTTTTTTTTTTTTGACGAGATAGAAGAATTATTACAGACAAAAAAGCACGCCCGCACCAGTCATAAACAGTAGGAGAATTGGGCTGTGGCTTGTCATAATAAGAAGACCCTATGCTCTTCGTGGCCAGGTTGCTCCCAGGGTGGAACACGCTCCGCCACACGTTTTCCCTACGCGCCGCCGTCGGAGACGGCGTCCCAGGCGTCAAGGGACTCGCCGGCATCGACAGTGACCTCTGGTACTTGTTGCCGCCGGCGCCGCCTTCTCCAACATGATCTAGTAAATTCGTAACAAAGCGGCGCGCAGTAGTAGAAAAGATATAGCATGCATTAGAAAGATTATTTGGAAAGATATTAAAGTAGTTAAAAAGGGTTTTATTATTATGATTTTTTTGGATCAGCAGTTAGTTAGCTATACCTTTGATTATAAGAGGCTTTGCTGCGAAATTTTTCTTGAGGTGTTCGAGGCCACGTTCGGGCATAGGCCCTGCAACGACGTCGTCCCACAGTTGATCGAGCAAAACCATCTTTTTTTTTTTATTATTATTCTTAGATTATTTAGTTTTCTCTCGTAGTTGAGCAACTGAACTCTGAGGATTAACGATGTGTTAAATAAAGAGGAAAGGGCTGATAAATATCTTCAACAGTTGCTTGTAGGACAGTAATAATTATTACTAACCTCGGATTATTATATTGAAGACGATATGGATAAGAATGAAAACAGTCATTTAATTATTAAGCATGGGACCCAATATACTGTAATAATGATTGGTGAAGGCTGCTATACAATAATACAAAGTGCAATGGATATGGATATCTTCTCTTTTAATTTATATATATATATATATATATATATATTGACATGGGACGTAGTATTGTTAGTGAATCTCTCATTTTAAGATTAATTAGCTTTCATTGGCATTATAATCAATTATGGGAGAATTGATCATGATATTGTCCGTAGTATTAGCAAATGATTTATAGACAAGTACTCGTTGATTTTATAATAACTAGCAGAATGTGTAGATACGAAGGGTTTATATAGGTTTGGTAATGCGACGGGGATTTTCGGCTCCACCGCGGGCCTTCCCTGATTGAGACAAAAATTTCTCGTTTTTCTTTTCATGTTGGGTGGGAAGGGGAAAAAGTTTTTCTCTGTTAATGAAAATGAGGTGGAAATGAAATGGATCATACTCTATGGGGATTCTGCTCTATTCCCGTGAATTATTAAATTATTCTTACTTATATCTTAAATTCTATTATATGTTATATATATATATTCTCTCTCAATTTACTTTTTCTTGAAGCATTACCATACCAACTCCCACAATTTTCACAATTCTTTTCAATTTTCATCTTGTTTTTATTCATGATTTATTATAATTTGTCGATGGATTTTATTTTTAACATCTTTTAAGTTAGTTCATCTGAAATTTTTTTTTAAAAATGATACACTTAAAAGACGTCGGACGGAAATTCTCTGTCAGGACAGGAATCCCGATAAATTTCGAGGCGGAGAAAAATTCCTCCCCATTTGCTTATCGGGGACGGAGCGGCGATTCCCCGATAGGAGTATTGAGAGTTCTATTCTATCCGACATCGGATAATTCAACTTACCCGCTCACCTAATATTACTCAATAGGCGACTTCACCTATTATCAATTGGTTTAGGATGAAGCCCTCGATTTTTAATAAGGTGTTGGGAAGAAATGCAGATTAGCCCCCTGCCCTGCCCCATTGCGAAGCGTAGGTTTATATATATATATTTATATATATATATATATATATATATATGAAATTGACAACATAAACACAATTATCGATCGTTCAAAGGCATTACATCATCGCATCGCATCGCATCATCTCTTACACAACTTTGTGATGAATGGAAACTTATAGGTTGTCGATGGTCGTCATATGTTATAGTGAGCTTGATTGTTCTACGTTTTCTTGGCTTTGTACGTAGAACCGTCAATTGGGCCCGTGGCCCGCAGGCCAGCCCGCCCCGCTAAAGGGGCAGGCTAGCCCGCGGCCCGGCCCGCCTAATATTAAAAAATATTATATTATATATTTTAATTATATTATATTAATTAAATATTATTTTGGGCTTTAGATTTTATTTTTCAATGGGTTAGTGGGCCAATAATTAATTATTATATTGTGCCTTATTTTTTAAATGAACCAACTTTTTAATTTAAATTTAATTTTATATATTTTTTATTTTTTTCACTATGGCGGGCCAGCCCGCCAGCGGGGCGGGGCGGGCCTTCATTTCACAGGCCCGCTGAATGGGGGGCCGGCCCGCGCCCGCCCTGCCAAATGGCGGGCTTTGGCGAGCTACGGGCTGGCCCGCCCCGCCGGCCCGTTTTGACCGCTCTATTTGTACGTAGTTAGTTTGAAACTCCAATAACTGTAGTAAGTCTTCCATACGAACTACAGAATAGAACCTAAATTAAACTCACGAACTTGCTGATAGATTGCATAGCACTTTTTAGATGCTCTTTCTGTTGTAATTTGGAACGAAATTCGTTTGAAACGCCTCATGAGTTTATGACAAAGAATCTCACCAAAATTCTTTCCAATTTTTTCTTTGTCCGAAAGCTCGGAAAAGGCGGAATGAACAAGCTTTTCAATGTGACCCAAAAGATTTGAACGTGAAAAAATCACCAACGCCCCAACTAAATCGTTCACGAAAAAAAAATTCACCTACTTCGTTATTACCTTGGAGCGATTTTCCGTATATATAGCGGGTTTGGGAGCGTTCAAGCCGACAAAAAGTAAAGCATCGCAAAAATATGAACGATCACCTGAGTGTTATGTCTAGCAAAAAAAAAAGGTGTATTCGTTGTTTGAATATGTTTTCTTGACTTAACTCTTTTGTTGCGATTCATCTTCAAGAATCAATTATTGAAAAAGGATAGGGCCACGACGCCAATTAGTCAAAATACGAAATCACCCATATGAAGTTCGACAGTGTCGACGAACCTTGCCGGAATTTTTGGAACAAATAGAAACTGAATCTCCTATTTATTAAAGACTAGAGTAGTCGGATTTTCTTTTTTTTTTTTTTATCGAAGTGAATTTGATTATTTTTAGATGAATGTTGTTGCCTTTTTTTTTTTAGGAAAGAGGAGAAAATAAAGATAGGAGAAATGAAAATCAAGAAATGAGAGTCGACTGTATTTTCAAATGAAGAAATTAAAATTTTCAAAATCAAATATTGAGAGTCCACTTAAACATAGAATACTTGCTAAAGCTTGGGTTGAGGGAGAGAGGCACCACCTAAAATAAGGAAGTTGTACTTCTAATTCTAATATCGAACCTATTTTTTCAGTTTTGGCATTAAAAATTTATAATTTGGAAAAAAAGCCATATATATATATAGTTCATTGTATAACGAAACAATCAAAATTAATATACATTATCAATAAATGTAACTTTAATTTTTTATTACATCAACCTTATTTGAAATCTGATCCATATAACCCTAGACTGGAATTAGATGGAAAAAAAAAAAGTTAAAATAATAATAATAATAATAATAAAAAAGTTGAAAATGGACCGTAATCAAGTTTGAGCAGTAAGGTCAAAATCGAGATCATACGGTCAAAGTTACGCACTTTTTTTTAATTATTATTTATTTATATTTTCCTTTATTTTAATTAATGTTGAGTGATCCACCAACTATAAAGCATTTCTAGTTTTCAGGATCATATATTATTTTGATATTTATTATATTATTACATAATCATGTACCATCCATTGCTTTAATAATGCTGTCTGCAATAAACTACACAAAAATTTCATTTACACCCTCATCTATGCTAAATAAAATATGTTATTTTCCAGGAGTTAGACTTTTGATCTTAATTAAAATTTGTAGATTATTCTTATTTAGGTCTCAAGCTTTTCAAACCAATTGCAATATCTTTATTATTTTTTTTTCTTTCTCACGTTTTCGACTATCCATCAATATACTATGATAAGAATAACTCTAAAAATACTAAAAACACAATCACCCTAAAATCTCCATGGGTTTGCTAGTAGTTGAGGGGAGTTCCTAAATCCCCTTGTTTACGAATTTTTTTAAATCCATCATTGCTGATGGGACAGATTATATGAAATCGAAGGATTAGCTTCGCTGAAAGTCGGAACCGTTCAATAATCGATAATTGGGTTCAAATTTATTTCACACTGAATTTAATTAGAGTGTGGGGAGTACGGTGACGCTTTGTGGAGATACCTCGTTACGTATAAAAAAAATAAAAATTACACAACATGCTAATTTAATTTCAAATTAATGTAGTGTCACTTTAAACAATTTTATTATAGTTTGGATACAAAATTAATTTGGTAAATAGCTTCGATCAAATAGGATTTTTAAAAAAAATAGCATCCAAATGTAAAATAATTATCATACACTTACCAATTAGGCCTCACATAGAAACAGATATGTTAAACTCAAAGCATTTAAGGGCGTGCATGCGATTGTAGCCTAGTGATTGAATAGTCAGTCATCCAAGAAATATGTTTCTAGTTCAATTCCTGATCATAACATATTTTTAGTAGGGGTCTCGTGCTATATATAAGGAATTCCCTAATCAGGAAATCTCATATAAAGCAAAGTAAACCCAATGATGTATATAGCAGGGGTCCCGTGCTATATAAGGGGTCCCTGAATCAGGGGATTCCTTATATATATATAGCATGTGACCTATTTACACAATACGAATTATTCTGTAAAATGACAAAAATACCCTTAAATTTAAGTCTATTAACTTAAAAGTGTGGTCAATGAGATTGCTTTCAAAGGCAATTTTTTAAAAGAACCATTGGATATAGTGATACCAATGAAATTTTTTCTCATATACTATTAGTATGTGAACGAACCATAACTAATAAAAAATCAAAGGAAGGAACAAATGGATGTATCTTTTGTTTAGAAATGAATCTTATAGTTCAAATTACCATTTATTATCAAAATAGGGAATATTGCTATTAACGTGTCAAAATATGATTGGGTTTGGGTGGAAGCAAAGCAAAAGCAGTCAAAGCCACACGGGGAAAAGGCCAAGGAGTACAGTCAAAGCAACACTGTCCACTTTCCTATACAAAATCCTCATTTATTTATTTATGCAAAAAGAATAAAAAATTCATAATTTATTTTTCTTTTTGAATCTCTAGTCTTTTTAAACATAAAATATTACATTGAATTTCGTATTTTTGTCTATTTCGAGATGGTGTACGATTTCCATTATCTCTCGGCTCAAGCTTAGATAGCTAATAACAATAATAATATAATAATGTTATTATTATTATTATTATTATTATTATTATTATTATTATTATTATTACACACAGTCAAGGCAAGGAAGGGTGGTCTGGGCTCTGTACTGCCCCCAGAAAATAAAAAATAAAAAAAAAGGATAAAAGAAAAAACAAAATAAGAGCCAAACAGTGAAGCTTTCGCTGTATAGTGTAGATTGTCCATTCCCCAAATTCTAATTCTTTTCTCACTGGATTTTTCCCTTTGAATCGTCGATCTTTCAGGTTCTTATGATTTGGGTCTTGATTATTTTATACATTTTTGTTAAATTTTTTTTCAAAGATTGGATCTTTTTGTCTCGTTTCTTTCTTTAGTATATCTGCTTGGGCGTATGTACACTCACTTTGCTGATTCTTCACTTTATTGAGGCTTGAACGAGAAGGGAGACGAAGGGAAACTTATTTATGGGGAAGAGTGTTTGATTATGAATGCTTTATGATGGTATCGGGCTGATGATTGAGCTAAGTCTTTTGACCAGAGGGAAAAAAAAAGGGAGATTAATAGGATAAAGTGGAAAGAAGAGAGATAGAAAGAGAGAGGTTGAAAATAAAGAAAAGAAAAGGTGTCCCCCATTGAAAGAGCGTCTTGTTTCTTGTTAATGTCAATGAAAGTGAAATGCTCGGAGGAAATTTTCAATCTTTATCCTTTTCCCACACCCCGCATGTGTGTGTAGAGGTGGTGTGAATGCATCTTCCTTTGTTGAAAGTCTGTGTTTTTGTGGGGCTTCTGCTGAGTCTTTCTTGACAAGAAGGTATTTGTGTTATTTTAACTATTGGGCAGTTTTCTGATTCGAGTTGAGAAGAAAGAAAGGAGAAGCTTCGAAAATGCCGATGTTTCAACCTTCGAAGAAAGATGCCCTCGAGGGTGGTAACAGAGGGCGTGTAGTAGATCTTGATACTGCTGTAATAGGTGGAATCTTGGGAGATGTTAATGTAGTTTCTTACGTGGGTGAGAAATTGGAACTAAAAGAGATGATCGAGGAGCTAAACTTGGCCGAGGTTCCATCCGTGTTCATCTGCCCTATTTCGCTCGAACCCATGCAAGAGCCTGTCACTCTTTGCACCGGCCAAACCTACGAGAAATCGAACATCCTCAAGTGGTTTAGTTTAGGACGCTACACTTGTCCCACTACTATGCAAGACTTGTGGGACGACACCATTACGCCGAACAAGACGCTCTATCAGCTGATCTATGCCTGGTTTTCGCAGAAGCACGTGCAGATGAAGAAACGATCCGAAGATGCTCAGGGACGAGCAATTGAGCTTCTGACAACCTTAAAAAGAGTTAAGGGTCAGGCGAGGATTCAAACACTTAAGGAGCTGAAACAAATGGTCTTGAGCCACGTGACAGCTCGAAAGGACCTCGTCGACGAAGGTGGGGTGGCTTATCTTACATCCTTATTAGGTCCCTTAACCTCTTATTCCGTGGGATGCGAAGTTCTAGCCATTCTCGTGAAGTTGACTCTGAGTTCGGAGTCTAAGACCAATCTGATGCAACCATCAAAGATATCGTCCATCGTAGATATATTCAACGAAGGGTCGATAGAGACAAAGCTCAACTGCATTGAGCTGATCGAAACCTTGATGGGTGGAAAGGATTTCTGTGCTGAAATCATTTCAAGTCATTCCTTGTTGGCTGCTTTGATGAGGTTGGTGAGGGACGGGAGGAACCCTAACGGTCGTTGTAAGGGGCTCGGCCTCTTGAAGCTGATCTCCATGCACGAGCAGGTGCGTAGTTTGATCGTCACCATCGGAGCAGTACCTCAGTTAGTTGAATTACTGCCCGAACTGAATCAAGAATGCGTGGAGCTGGCCATGTTTGTGCTGGACGTACTGTCTTCTCTGCCCGAAGGGAGACAAGCTCTGAAACACTGTCCTAAAACCATACCTAACACGGTGAAACTGCTCATGAAAACCTCGGAGAGATGCACGGATCACGCCCTTTCCATCTTGTGGGCCGTGTGCAGACTCTCACCCGACGAGTGTTCTTCGAAAGCTATCGATGCTGGGTTGGGTGCGAAGCTGCTTCTGGTGATACAAAGCGGCTGTGATTCGAAGCTCAAGCAACGAGCTGCAGAGCTGCTGAAGCTCTGTAGTCTGAACTATTCTGATACCATATTCATCTCCAAGTGCAAATTGACAAGGACGATTCAGTGAGATATGCAAGATTTAACCTCTTTCTGAAGCTAAAGATGGCTATATCCTCCGAAGACCTGGAGGATACAATACGACATGAGATTCAAACGAAGAGGGAAAGATCGTATGAATGCGTTCCATTTTTCTTTGTAAAGAGATAAAGACGCGGCGCTGGTTTGATTGAGGAAGAAGATGCCATCACGATCGATGTATATGATGCTGGAGCTTGCGTAGTTGTAAGCTTGCTATATGATGATCTTTCAAATTTCTTATCATTTTTTTTCGCATTTTTCGTGCCAAAGTTTATACAAGTTTTGGTTTTTTGCTCTTGGCATTAGTCCTTGTAAAACATAGAGGAATCGGAATGGGGCTCTTCGAAAAGATTCAAGTCAATTCAATAATATGATTCATATATTACAAGTGTTGCAGAGGCACAAACTGCTCTGTTTCTTGGATACTTTGCTGCTACTGTATCTTCATGATGCCAAACCTTAATTTTTCCAACTGCTGAAAAATGATTTATGAGAAATTATAACATTTATGGTTGTCTCAATCTGTTCTAGCTTGACTCTATCTACATATAGCCATATTACTTCAACAATGGAAAAGTGTAATAACACTTCTCATTATTGCAAAAAGCATCATTTCCTAATAAATTAAACTTTCCAAGAAACTAAAAGTTGAAAATTCGATATAATGCTCAAAGGCCTTACGCTCATTTCAGCATCCTATATAATGTGCTCCATGCCACAAGCTTTTAATATCAGTGCATATCAAAATCAAAGCAACTAGAAAAAACAGAGCATGGCTGCCTCCATCACACCATCCTCTGTTTTCTTCCTCATCTCCATTGTTGCAATGGCAGCCACATCTCACGCATACAAGAAAATAACCGAAAAAGACGTCGAGGACATGTGCTACAGAACCGAGTATGCCGAGCAATGCCAGACGTTCTTAATGGGCATCCACGCCACAGACAAGGACGCGAAAGAGCTCGCTCAGACAGCAGTCGAGGTTGGCTCTCACATGACGATCCTCGTCAGGGAATTCTTTCTCGTCAAAGACCACGAAACCCACGACAAAAAATCCAGGAAGATATTTCATGCTTGCCTCAAACATTACTACTATGCTGTACGTAACATGGAGGTTATGACCCGTGTGATGCATTCTAGTTCTGGTAATATCTCGGATGCTCACCTGAAGAAAGCTTACGTCGAAGTGGCGAGCTGTCAGAAACTGTTTCACGAGGGCGACCGTGAGCACTCGGATTTGAAGCAGCAGAATCACGAGGTTGGGGTGGCTATTGGTGCAGCTAGGGCTGCAGTTGATAATCTGGAGAATCAGTTGATGTAATAATAGGGCTGCTGGTTTCATAGAACCCATGGGCCATCATGAATCAGTAAAAGGCATGTAATTAAGATTTATGTTATTACATCCATCGTATCTAATCGAGAGAATCCTTTAAATAGTTACAAAAAGAACATAAACCAAGTTAACTTAAGCCACCGCGTGAACAATACACTAAATTGTTCGTCTAAGATCGAAAGAAGAGTGCTCGCGGAGCTAACATTACCTTCATTGAGTAGTTGAAACAACGCCATTTGTAGGATACGTTATGTCTATAGCTCCACATTTTGTCACCGAGTCACCAACCAACCGGGCTTAACCAATGTATCTTTCTTAAAATCACGACCAGTGACTGAAGTTGAGTCCCCCTGACGACGAAAGCACTGCAGCATGATTTGATCGTTTTGGGTTAGAAATATTCGAATCCAAATTGCACAGAATAAATCAATTAGCATCAAACTATTGGTTAACGTAAGTGTGTTAGCTCAAGAAATTTCCTAAGTTTCTTAATGATTTCTAGATATGGGAAAAAGGAGATTTTAAGTTATGATTCTGCAACTTGTAATTCAAATGAAAAGACTAGAAAGGGGGCATCACAAACCTTGTAACAGACAACGGTATCATCTGGATACATTGCAAACAGTTTGGTGCCAAGACGAGCACGGCAAGAATCACAGATGCTCTCCTCATTAATCAGCACGTGGCGGGATCTTTCTTCCACTCTAGCCAAGCTATCGTTAACGTTTAAAGCATGGGATAAACTATGTACAATCTGAAAAAAAAAAGAAAAAAGGGGGATACATTAAGACCAACAAATAAGGCAAGAGATGATATTATTAACACTTGATAATGGAAAAGTGGTATTCTGTAACACAAGAGAAACTGTAACATTTAAAAGTGCAGAACATACTTGTCCTTGATGATGGTGGTGATGCCGAGCTCTCAAAATCCGTAATATTGTTTCTGAGGCAAGGTCTAAAGGCATCTCAGGGGACAGTCTCTGACATCAAAACTCTAAGTTAAATTGAAATGCATAGTATTCTTGAATAGAAAAGGGACAAAATTGCACTACTATTTGCATAGCTCAATGACCAGAAGGTCAGTGTTGACAAAACACATATTATTATGGCCAACTGTCAACTTGAATCCAACTTCCACCCTCATTATATAAAGAGTACACTGAGCAAGGGAACAGGACCCAACGGTGAGGCAAGATAGAGCCGAGGAGCATTTCTCAAGTAGAAGAAGTAGAAAACGACCATATACCTCTAGCACTTGAAGGGGATCTAGCATTTCTCCGTGGTTATGCAGAAGTCGTGAAGCAGCATTGAACATGGGCTGTATCCCGTCTTCAGGATCCAGATACATTTGAAGTAACCTATTGGTGCATCAATAGCGATTAAAAGTAAGAACAGTACTACAATATTTTCACCCAAACAGTTCTAAAAGTAGATGACTTGACTGGAGTACTACAATATTAGTCAACAGCTCCCATGCTATAATTCATAGATTGGAAAAATAACTCACTGCATATATGCATCTGGTCTACCAATCTCCGCGCAATATTCTTCAGCGGCATCACAGTTCTCCAGCTTCCTTAAGTCATAGGATAAAAGAATCACATAAACATTATTATAGTACAACTGCAACATCTAGAATAGCACAGACAAAGGCAGTTACTGCAAGAAAAATTCCCAAGCTTATAAACATAACAGATTGGCAACTGAGAGAGGCATACACCATAAAGATTGACATTACCCAGAACAATGGGAAAGGGAATTATCATATCTATCATTATATGAAAGGCTAAAGGGAAATTAAGAATACACAAGCAAAGAAATTAAAATGACTTGTATGTCATAATAAATTTACAAGGCTAAAATCTGAAGCACGAGCGTCTCATTGCCAAGCCTTCTGTAAAGAATAGCCTGCCAACAAGAAAACAAACATCTGTATAACTGAATCAATATTGGAAAAGAAACACAAAGTACAACTGGAAAGCTAGAGTACCTTTTCTAGCCATAGTTCCGATTCTTCAATCACATATAGAACCTCTTCTGCATCATACAGCTCTGATGACTGTAAGAAAATCTGAAGTCTTTCCCGAACAGGAGTTTCAAAAATGGAATTCTTCCCGAGTTCAGATTCCATCTCCTTCTGCAGCACATCAAATTCTGCATCATAAGTTTCAAGTGCTGACTTAGAAAGCAAGAGGGCATATGCTGTATGAAACTGAGGGTCCTCAGAATCGTGGTCTTCAATTAACCATTGAAGATATCTGCATTACAACAGAGACCTGTTTGATATCATTTAAAGCAATACATGTGATGCTAGCAAGGTAGAAAGATAAGAAAATGGCTGCTTTTTGATAAATATGTGATGATAAATTATTTATACTCAAATGCAAATTTCAAGATCTAATGGAGACCAAGTTATTAGGTAATAAGTTGGATGTCAGATCAAAACAGTGACAGAAGCAGGAGATCATGCAAAACCAAATTGATAAGACAAAAAAAATGGAAACTTATGCCTTAAGTATGATTCCATAAACTCCCTGAGGTAACAAGCTATATTAGACCCTCTTTAGTCAGTTTATATCCTCTCCTCCTTTGCAAAAGAAATGGTCAATAATAACAACACAAAAGCTGGAGAGCGCGGTTCTACAGATCTTACCTTTGAAGGATTTCCACTTTCTTGGGATCAATCGCAGCAATTACATCATCTGTTACCAAAGAAAAACGCAATATATAAATGAACAAATTAAAAAGAGTAAAAAGCACAGACCCTAGGATGCAACAAGCCCAACCATATAGAGTACTGTAATTCAACCGGGCCGAATCAGCTTAAACACAAGTTTATGTACTGTATCATGGATTATAAGACCTACAACGAAACAAGCATATAAGCATTGCAAGAGAGATCTAGCCAACTTGATTACTTTTAAAACTAGATATCAATGAAGAGCCACGCAAACGATTAGGCAAAACGATGGTAGCAATAGCATTATTTTCATGATCGATAATCTTGCCTGGTGATAATTGATTTTCTCTCTTTTCCGATATCAGACTTCTTACGGCAAGTACCTGATTAATATCTGCAATCTGAAAATACCCCAACAGAACATCACCAACCAGATGTTTCAAAACATGGAGACAAAGTATAAGCTAATCCTTTAGAAAATTTGCCAATGATATCATAAACATTTCTAAAAAACGAATCATATAGATAAATGTTTCAGAAACAAACCCATCCAAGGTGCTGAAGTATCAGATCCTGATCAGAAGACTCCTCAAGAATTTTTGAAGCTTCTGCTGCCGCAGTCTCCCGAGCAAAGGCTAATCTTTTAGAGGGGTCTTTTAACTCATTTTTCATTTCTTTATTTTTATGGTAACTGTTTGATGAATAATTCCTTGCAAGCATACGCCAGATCGAGAGAGCCTTTGTGTTCATCCCCTTACCAGCATACAGGAATGCTAATACACGTAAATGCCCAGACTCATTAAGCAATTCTTCTAGTTCGTCCTGCACTGCCCATTATATTCAATTATCATTGTTTCGACAAGTTTATCATATTACCATAACTAAAGTTCTATATTTCATTGTTTCATGACACCATAAATAAACTTCTCACACAGACATCCACGCAAAACAAGAGTTGTTTAGAAGTCAGAAATATGAACAACTCATCACTTTTAAGTAATCAGAAACAAGAGCATTCTTCAGACCCATTCAACCTGCTCTAGATAATTATTACTGTGTACCAATTTTTTATATGCATGCCAGACCCAAAAAAAGAAACAAAAAAACTGCCGATTTTCTGCAGTTCACGAAGACAGTGAGACTCATACCACTATACAGCTATTCTCAGAAGATGCAAGTTTTTCCATGTCTTCAACGCGGTTAAGAGCTCTGTACAGGTACATGAGAAGGGTATCAACTCCCTCCTTCACTAGTAGGTCCAGATCTCTTTCACGACAAGCTTGCAAATACCTACAAAACAAGTTTCAGATGAAACAAAAACAAGTTAGTGGATTTTGCAGCATAAACTTGAGGGGAGAAAAGCCATAAACCATACACACTGATTAAAAAGAAACACCAGCTTTGCAAGATCAAGAAACACCTAATCATGTTTTCTATGGCAGACTCTAAAAGATCAGCTCTACTTGGGGGTTTTAGGAGAAAGTCATTGTCAACAGAAGTCTCCACGCCTGCTTTCTTGAGAAAAACAGTCCTTTGAAGAGCTGTCAACCCAGTATCTATGACATTTTCAAGAAGTGTAGGAGGAGGATGCAAACCCCAATACCTATTCCTTGGAACCTGGAAAATGTGAAGAACAAAAAATTTGATGTATGCAATGACAAACAAGTCGCGCAAGGAAGGCACACATAACAGTAATTAAGGATGCAAAATAATAATGTCAAGAAGGAATTTGAACGTCATTGTGCTTACTGCTAGTCAAATATTTGCACATCTAGAAAGAAACAGTATAAGAATGTCATTTGATTTAAGAACATACCAACAGGGTCCAGCGATTCGGGTCCCACATGATGAATGGGAAAATTTCAGAAGGTTGCATTGTTTCAGAGAGCAAGAAATGATCTACAGCCTCCTTAAACTGCAAGTCAAAGAGCAAGAGGAATCCCACCTGTGCATGAAAAAACGAAACCATCTCTTGTGTAACTTCACCTTCATTCTCAAGCTCTTCAACCAATGAGATAGCTTCCTTATAACTTCTTTTCCGTAGTAGATCCTTTATCTGCTCCTCTCCAGCAACTTTTCCATAACAGATCAGCTTCAATTTTAGAAAGCATTGCTTTTTGTTATGAAAGTTCAAATAAATTTCAGACACAATACCAAACTCATAACCTAAGTTAGAATAATCTCTCGCATTAAGTAAAGATGATGTTATCTCATATTTACCAAACCATCATATCAAACCGCTAGTTTCAATGCGATTTCAGTTTTCATTTTTCTTTCTGGTAATAACAAATGCAAATAGAACCAAAAGCTGGTGGACCTTTAAGCACACGGTCATCCGTTTTTGCCCCAATTTGAAGGTAAAAAGTATCAGTCGAATCATGACATAGCTCAAATAATACATACTCAAACATTTTTTCCAAACCTAAAACGTTGAATAGAAATACTAACATTTCAAGATTATCACAACACACCTTTAAATTCATCGCAACAACAACAAGCTTCCCAGTCTCATTCTCCTCATCGGACAAGACACATGAATCCACTACTCCATCCACATTAATCTTGAGTCGCTGTACACAGCGTCCCATTTTCTTATGATACAATTCCAAATGTGAATTTTTTGCAGCAACCACAAAACTCCCTATTTCGCTTATCGATTCTGGAGCATCCTTAAACACCAAACTTCCTCCTACGGGCTGGCCATTTATATCAACAACAATACCCACATTATCAACCATCAACAAAACCCTTGAATCTTTAGCCAGAAACTTCAACCTAGGCACACCAGAACCATCTGGTAATGAAAAAATAAGACCACATTTCCCACTAATGAAGTTATATAAATAATACCCAGACTTCGTACCCAAAAAGACAGAATCATCCGCCCACAAAACTGTCATTATAGTGCCATCAAACACCCCGTGAATCTCCTTTACGACCACCAATGATCCACTCAGGATCAACTCCGCCAACACCAACTTCTTACCAGTCCCGATCGCGAAGAAATTTCTACCATCGTCGACATACCCACTGACAGCTCGATCGCCGCATCCAATTTTACGCGAGAACGCAGTAACTCCTTTGAAAAGACTGAGCTTTTTCGCAGGCTCCACCAAACCCGAGTCAACCAAATGCAATAAACCCCCAGATAGCACAATTACTTTGGGCACGCCCACAAGCGGGTGAATAGAAATCACCGAAGTGGCCGGTAGAAAAATGCGCCGGAGGAAAACTATCTTGGGAGGGGCAGTTTGGGAAATTTCGAGAGTGTAGAGCAACAGCGAGCCCGAGCTGGTGCCGACATAGATTAAGACGTGATCGTCCGGCGATCTGGAGAGTGCCATAGATGTCACCGGGGAACCATTGGAATCGACGGTGGTTTCAGCTAGGGGTTCGATGACTGTATGGGAGTTGGGTTTTATTGCCATGGATAACGATCAGGGCAGGTTTACTGGGATCAATAGACCCCAAGACGATAGTAATCGTACTGCGTTTTCTCTCAGTGGCCAATATGAGTTATACAGTGTTCATCATCTTCCTCAACAAGGCGACGAACTGAATTCGAAATCGATTCTTTGCATGAGCTGCGACAATCTGGATTTCCCAGCAATTTTCACCACATAGACAAGGTACAAACTTGAAAAGGGTAAGTTTAAATCCGCAGACTTAATTGCGAGAAAAGGAACACAGAATTAAAGCAGAGTTGGGAATATTGCTCGATTCTTGGAAGAAGTCGTAGAAAGAGAGAGATGGTTAGGCACAGCACAGCGTAGTAGCGTCTTTAGGTTTTATCGTAATTGCAAATTGCTCCTCAAAATTCTTTCCAACTCTTGTTCTGCTCCATCATTTGTGTAAATTTGTTATTCGCTCTTATGGGCCTAAGTTCAGTAAAACCCAAACTCCATCATGGGCCTAAATTGGTCCTTCCAGAGTTCTTCAGTTGCTTGGAAGAAATATGATAGATCAATTGAATGAGATAAAACTTTGGTCCCTGATGTTTACCCGGACTAATTTAATCTCCAATCTTTTGTCTGAATTAATTTAGTCCATAATCTTGTTAATTCAGAAATAATTTGGTCGTTCTGTCACGATAAACGTCAATTTTAACGGAAATTTCACACGTGGCACATACTAAATCATGTATGGGTCGAATTTTGGAATATTTGCAGGATTTCGGGGTTCGTACAGTTTTCTTCTACTGTCAATGAAGCTCGACGAAACAGATGATCTAGACTCATGTTCGGATTTTAGAGGAGAAAATTTTAATTTCGTGCTCTAATTTCAGTAACTGTTTCAATTTTATCGATAAAGACATGATTTATTGTGAGCTACATGTGAGATTTTCGTTAAAATTGACGTTTATCGTGAGTGACGGAAGGACCAAATTAGTACAAAATCGACAATATTGTGGACTAAATTGGTTCAGACGAAACATCAGGAACTAAATTGGTTAATAGAGTAAACATTGGGGACCATTTTGGATTTTATCCCCCAATTTGATTATATATGAGCCGTGAGCATAAAATGACTAGTATTTCAAATGACACTAGTATTTCATGTTCTTTTACTTAAAATATAAATACATATTATTACTTTATATTTATTTGTAATTATAATATTTAATTAAATATTTAAAAAAAAAAATAATTTACGAGATATAATTATAATAAATGAAAATTTTAAAGAGTACAATAATAATTATTCATATTAAAATAACTTATAAGATAAGGAGTCAAATAACAATAAAGTTTACAAGTTAAAAGAGCATAGATGTCTCTTAGAATCTCATGTGTGAATTGTGACGATACATTCATACTGCGTCCATGCAATAAAGTTTGGTCAGACAGAGGTGTCAATGAAACGTGGCCGGCCTTCATTAAAGAGCCTATGTACTTTCTTGCACATACATCATCACACTTTAGGGGTAAGAAAGTTCTGATATTTTTTGTAATTTACTTAAAAATATCAACAATGACTAAATTTCACATTAGTTTTTCTTTTAAAATAGTTTTCGGTCTGGTGTAGCATTTATCTTTTCTAAACAATTTTAATTTGTAATATGAATGCAGTAGCATTTCTTTTTCATCCAAGGACAACCCTCATCTTTTGAACCAACTAAACTCTTATCTGAACAAATAGTCCTATGTCAGTCATAAAAACCACACTGAAACAAATTCATGTATAAGATGCTCACTTAAATATTAGGGGACTTAGGAGATACTAGATTATGTAATCTTTTAGGTCTCAACCGTAGGATTTAACGCAATAGCTTGCAAACTATACGAATCAAGAAAATCACACTAGATTCATTCCCTAGATTCGTACGAAGGCAAACTTATTTCTTCGTACATAACATGGGATTTGCCCGGAACACGGGGGTTCGCCACACTAGGGGTGTATACGAGCCGAGCCGAGCCGAATCGAGTCCGAACATGATCCAGTTTGAGTTCGGCTCGATTAAGTATTATTGGGCTCGAGCTCGGCTTGATTAATAACAATAAAGCTCGACTCCGCTCGATAAGGTTAGTGTAATTTGAGGTATTTTAGCTCGAACTCGAGTTCGATATATATTAATTGATAAAAATACTTATTTTAATATATGATAGGCTCGAAGCTCGGCTCAATTGTTAAAGAGTCAGCTCGAGCTCGAATCAAACTTTGACCGAGCTGTTCAGCTCGTTTACACCCTTATGCCACACTAGGCAAACCCCTGATCGAATGTCATAAGGATTGACTCAAGATATTAGAGATGTTCTAAGTGACTAGGTTCTTTTACCTTTGTTCATACCTTGCGGTATCAGCTTTGACCACTGAGAAAAAACCTAGCGTAGCATTTTGAATCTTATACATTATATATAATAAGGAGAATTTCTTAGGTTCTTAATGTATTTTAATTAACTTACTATGCATATAAAGGGCACTTAAAAAAAAAAACTATAATATCAACGACGAGCTCATGTTAATAAATAAGGTTCCTCTGCATCTATTGATTTAGGATTAAAAAATGATTAGATCATGCAATTATAATAAATAAATAAAATAGTATTATAGTATTGGTATGTTATTACATCATTTGCTTTCCCGTTGTAAGAGTTTAGATCCAACTTAATTAATTGGGAAGTGCTTCTCTATTAATTACGGACCATGTGTGTACTTACTTGCATCTTATTTCTATATGTTGATTGAATCAACTGTTTGAGATTATTTATATTACTTATATTGGCTTCTATTCTAATCAAAAGACTTGGCATCTCAAAGTTTTGACTTTGAAAGATAGATTAGCCATAGCATAGCAAAGGGTTTTGACCATGGCAATTATCAATTGGGCATAGCCTTCTTTATTATTTTTATTTTTTTAGTAAGTATCCCAAAGCACCACCATAATTTCATACTCAAAATTAAGTGGGGTATGAATTGACGGCAAACCTCATCATAATTTTCATATTTCGATTCAATATGGTTTGAATCGACCCTAACCTTATTATCGATATTGGACAATCACTGATTTTCACCATGACTAATAAACTCGTGATCAGTATGTGACAACTACTGACTTCATGCGAGGTTAATTCCCCTAATCGATTAATTCATCAAGATAATTGGATCTATCAATATTAAATATCTCAAAACTTGGATTTAAAGATATTACTTGAATTTATTTTAAATAGTGACAACGTATTAGTGAGAGGCTAAAAATTTGGAATTATTGAGCAATATTTATATGTCCCATTGGTAACTCCTAGATCATAGGTTCAATTCCGATGACTATCGTGGTGGACGAATTTGAGATATATCCATCTGTCACTAAGGATTAGTTTCACCACTCGAGTGTGTGACGTAATCACATAGTTGATTACTGTGGAGATACATAATGTCGTAAAAAAAAAAAAGAAACAATATTTACATTTAAATCTGTTTGTATTTAAATGATTTTTCGTTTAAGTTTCAAAGCTCTAAAAGGACGGAAAAGTCAATATATCTTGTATATATTATATAATTTTCAATTCATGACCTTTAATAAAGAGAAGTAAGAAACTAAAGGAAGACTTAAGTTTGGGACAGCCTTAGGACGTCCTTTTGAAGACTTTTTCCTCATCATTATTATTTATTTTTTCAGTACAACCACGTAATCAATAGATATGTTCATTACCGTAATCACAGTACCAAATGCTCATTAAAGTAAGCTATCAATGAAGTTTCTCCCAATTCCCAGAAAAATATTCAAAAGAAAAAAAAAAAAAACATAAGCTGAAGCACAACACCCCTTACCTGTTGTTTCTCCTTTTCTTGTAAGCTTTAATCTGCTTATTTCAATGTTTGTCTTTTTCTTTCGCAGTTTGACTATGTGGGTACTCGGAAAATTTTGATCTTGACGTTGTTTGGTTCCATTGGTTTGAGGTTTTCTCCTTTCTGACATAGTTTTGACTGAATGACGACATTGAAGTCATCGACCTTTGTCTTGTTCTTGTATCGCAGACGTTTCGTTTTCCATTGGCCGTTTTTTTTTTCTTCAGATCTTATGATCGTTCACAGGCAGAACAGTTATTGATCAGTTTATGAAAAATGAAGCATAAAGAAACTGTTCTCTGAGCTTGGCTGGTCGGGTTCGTCAGCCAAAGTCAGCTTTTTTTTTTGTTCTTCAATCTGAGGCCATATTTTGTCACGGGGATACATCGATTATTTCTCTGTGATTTGATGGTCTGTTTTAATCGGTTATTTTGATTCCTTTTGAGTCCGTGGATCTTGAGATAGAGATTAGTCATTTGAATTGAAGTTGACGATGTTCTTCCTTTGTAGCTTCTCTGTCCATGCTTCTTACTCTCAGCTTTAGTTCCCATTTCTATTTTGAAACCTTGTCCATGTTTTAGGATAGTTTAATGAATCAGATATTCCAGTTTCTTTCTTTCTTTCTGATCATGGCTTCCCTATGAAACTTTATTCTTGCAGATGTTCTGAATCGTCAAAGTACTTCATCTTAGGTTATCAGTTGTGGACAATTGATGTAAAAAAGCGATTTACTATCGCCGTCTCTGTTGTCCGAATACGGCATTTTCAATGCTGAGTTTGACCAGGACAAGAACTCAGCAGCGGTCTAATAGATCCATGTCTCTAGGAGGTAACTTTTGGTTCATTTATTATTGCCTATACGATTTCTTGCTCTGACCTGCCCCCTTTGTCATTTAGGTATGGACTATGTCGATCCAAAGAAGAAGAATGGATTTGTTTATGGAAAGATCGTGATGGCCCTTATGCTTACAACATTGTGCATTTTGATGCTCAAGCAATCTCCGAGTTTCAATCCTAGCATTCAAGTAATCCCCTGTCGGAATCTTTTTAGCGTTGTTTCGTTTTCTTCCAGACCGAAGTGTCCCAATGTCGGTTGGAACTTTCATTTATTAGTATCTCAAATGAGTTCAATATGATTTACTATCTTTTATTCTTCAATGCCTCATGTTTAGTTGCTTCGAATAGCCAACAGAATATCATCTTTTATCGAACTATTCCATCGATAGAATCGCAGCTGAGATATACTGCTTATTGTTGCACTTTCTGATGATGTAATAATGCAGTTCGCCAGGCACGAACCTGGAGTCACTCATGTCTTAGTGACCGGCGGTGCGGGCTACATTGGTTCGCATGCAGCGCTGAGACTCCTCAACGATTTCTATCGCGTGACTATAGTTGTATGGACTTTTCTCTTCATCGGGACGGATTAATAATTGACATATTCGTGGGTTATGAAAATTTTCTTTTTTTTTATTCGTTTCACTTGGCAGGATAATCTTTCGAGGGGAAACCTTGGAGCCATTAAGGTTTTACAGAACCAATTTCCCGAACCAGGGCGACTTCAATTCATATATGCAGATCTTGGTGATCCAAAAGCAGTATGCTCATTGTTTCGTATCTGAATTTTATTTTATTTTTTTAGTTAATGATTGTTTTTTTTTTTATTGAACACATCAATCTGTTTTCAGGTGCATGAAATTTTCAGTGAAAACGCATTCGATGCAGTGATGCATTTTGCCGCTGTGGCATATGTAGGAGAGAGCACTCTTGATCCTCTGAAGTGAGTAGCATATATTCGAATTTAATTTCATGACGTATTTTGTATAACGTCTACTAAAATAAATCAAACCGACTGCGAAAAAACTTAGGTACTATCACAACATCACATCGAATACTCTCGTCGTACTAGAAGCCATGTCAGCTCATGGAGTGAACACTTTGATCTATTCTAGTACATGTGCCACTTATGGCGAGCCCGAAAAAATGCCCGTTACCGAAGAAACTGCCCAGCTGCCAATAAATCCGTACGGTAAAGCAAAGAAAATGGCTGAGGACATCATCCTAGATTTTCACAAGAACTCGGACATGGCTGTCATGATTTTGAGGTGAACTAATCTTTATTTTTCTTTGTGCTTAATTTTATTGCCTAGAAGGATACTCATTATATAATATAATATATATATATATATATATATATTGTGTATCAGATACTTTAACGTGATCGGTTCTGATCCCGAGGGACGGCTTGGCGAAGCTCCCCGGCCCAAACTACGCGAGCACGGGCGCATATCTGGCGCCTGCTTCGATGCTGCTCATGGGATCATCCCTGGCCTTAAGGTGGTGGATTGAATTAATCAATTTTTTCCCTCATAATCGAAATTTATTGAAATTAAATTACGATTAAATAATGCAGGTCCGAGGAACAGATTATAATACGCCCGACGGAACTTGCATTCGGGATTATATCGACGTGACAGACCTTGTCGATGCTCATGTGAAGGCGCTGGAAAGGGCAAGGCCGGAGCATGTTGGAATTTATAACGTTGGAACTGGCAAAGGTAAGAAAAAATAAAAAACACCTCTTTTTTTCGATGACAAACGTCAAATGTATGTATGTATGTATGTTTCATTTCATTACAAACTTGATATAACACCCCTCCTACTTTAGGGAGATCGGTTAAAGAATTTGTGGAGGCTTGTAAAGAAGCAACGGGGGCAAAAATAAGAGTTGACTTTCTCCCCCGAAGGCCTGGCGATTATGCAGAAGTGTACAGCGATCCCGCCAAGATCAAGAATGAGCTGAATTGGACTGCGAAGCACACTGATCTTCGAGAGAGCTTAAAGATCGCTTGGAGATGGCAGAAAGATCACGCTGATGGGTATAATACGCCTAACGACGTGCAAGTAGATAGAAAATCGACGTATAAGTTTGTAGCAGAGGACTAACTAACTACATGAGAGGAGTAACTAACATGAAGAATGATTCGTATTCTTTTCTTTTTGTGGTATGAAGTAAAGGGGGCAGGGAAGGTCCTTCCTTGTTTGGAAATATATGAACTCAAGCCAATGATTGTCTTGTCGATTATGTAATAACTGATTTTAAACCATCTGTGTAAAAATTAAAAAAAGGTACTTTTCAATTCAAGACCTTTATGAAGAGACAGATTTGGAAATTTACAGAATTTTCAATTCAATTCAAGAACTTCCTCCTCCCCATAATTCACACCCCCCCCACCAAGTTCTTCTTTGATTACCCCTTTCTTTGGCACTTTGGCTCTGTGGGCAGTCGTAAAAATTTGATCTTGATGCCGTTTTTCTACATTTTCCGCTCTCTGGTATATTTTGTCTGAATGATAACATTGAAGTCGTCGACCTTTCGCTGTTCATCGGCCGTATGTTCTTGGCTTTTCTCTATAAATGTATAGGAGAATTTCAACAGTGGCATCGCAGGAATTACTCTCCAGCAATCGCTCTTTCGACTCAGCTATTCCTTCCGTAACCAAACAGTCGTCTTATTTCCCATATACAGAGAACGTCTTAGCATCTCACATTGCGACACTTTTACAGCAAAAGGGCTCTCATCTTTCGCCTCCAACTCTACAGAAGACGAAGCAAATCCACGCTCAGATCACTGTCAATGGCCTCCGCAGAATGGGCATTTTGGCCACAAGAATATTGGGTTTGTACCTATTATCTAACAATTACTTTCAAGTCAAGAGATTGTTCACGCAGTTGGATTTGTGCTGCGCTGCCCCTTGGAATTGGATGATTAGAGGGTTTACTACCATCGGCTTTTACGACAATGCTCTTTTGTTTTACTTCAAGATGCTTATTTCGGGCACTATTCCCGACAAGTACACATTCCCTTATGTGATCAAGGCTTGCGGCGGTCTGGGCTCTGTTCAGTTAGTCAAATATGTCCATGAGATGGCTGCAGAACTTGGGTTTGAGCTGGATGTGTACGTGGGCAGTGCTTTGCTCAAGTTTTATGCTGAGAACGACTGTTTGGGGGATGCACGGAGACTGTTCGATAAAATGCCTCAAAGGGATATTGTTCTGTGGAATGTGATGCTCAACAGTTTCTCGAAGAGTGAAGACTCGGTGGGCCACGTGGTTGGGCTGTTCAACGCGATGAGAAGTGAGGTTGAGCCAGACTCAGTCACCTACGCTTGTGTCCTCAGCTCGTGTGGTTCGAAGTCCATGGTTAGGGTTGGCTCGCAGGTCCACGGCTTGGTCCTAAAATGTGGTTTTGAGACGGATTCTCAGGTGCCAAACTCGTTGGTCTCTATGTACGCGAAATCCCGCTGCCTGACTGATGCGAAGAAGCTGTTTGATTTCGTCCCTCGGGATGATACCATCGCCTGGAATGGTATGATCGGCGGATACGTACAGAACGGTTTTATGACCGAGGCATTGGACCTTTTCCACCGAATGATCTCACTGCAAGTCAAGCCAGACTCAGTAACGTTTGCAAGCTTGCTCCCGTCGGTCTCCGAACTGGGCTGCTTCCATCTCGGGAAGGAAATGCACTGCTACATCATCAGACACGGAGTAATCTTGGACTTGTTCATAAGGAATGCTCTAATCGATATGTACTTCAAGTCCAAGGATGTTAGAACAGCTTGCAAAGTCTTCCACGAGGGCTCTCACGTAGACATAGTTGTCCTTACGGCTATGATCTCTGGGTTTGTGCTCAACGGGATGAATCCCGAGGCATTGAAAATCTTCCGTCTGTTGATCGGCATGAAAATGAGGCCAAACGCCGTAACTTTAGCCAGCGTTCTACCAGCCTGTGCGGGCCTGGCTTCGATTTCTTTAGGAAAAGAGTTGCACGGCTACTCTATTCGTAAGGGCTTCGAAGGGAGAAGCTACGTTGCTAGTGCACTGACCGACATGTATGCCAAGTGCGGAAAGTTAGACCTGGGCTATCGAGTCTTTGCCCGTACGTCTGAGAAAGACTCCGTGTGCTGGAACTCAATGATCACTAACTGCAGTCAGAACGGTAAACCAGAGTTAGCAATGAGTCTATTCTCCCAGATGGGCAAGGAAAAGGCCAAGCACGACTGCGTCACCATATCAGCTGCACTCTCTTCGTGCGCCAGTCTGTCCCATCTCCACCACGGGAAGGAGATACACGGTTTCATGATTAGAAGCGGTTCCGACGTGTTTTCCAACAGCACACTCATAGACATGTACGCCAAATGCGGCGATTTGGGCGCTGCCCGACGGGCTTTTGACACGATGCAAGCCAAGAACGAAGTTTCATGGAACAGCATCATCTCGGCCTATGGTAACCATGGTAAGGTTAGCCAATGCTTGGAGCTACTTCAGCAGATGAAGGACGAGGGATTCAGACCAGACCATGTGACTTTTCTCACCGTAGTATCTGCTTGCGGGCATGCAGGTTGGGTCGAGGAGACAAAGGGTCAGTTCGATAGCATGGTAAGAGACTACAACATAACTCCAAGAATGGAGCACTACGCCTGCTTGATAGACGCATATGGCAGAGCGGGCCATGTGAAGCAAGCTTTCCAGCTGATCGAAGAAATGCCGTTCGAGCCAGATGCTGGGATTTGGGGAATGTTGTTGGGGGCTTGTAGGGTTCATAACGAAGTCGAGCTGGCGGAAGAAGCTTCGGAGAAACTGTTCCTTTTAGATCCGGAAAATTCCGGATACTATGTGCTGCTGGCGAATCTGCACGCGGGTTCTGGGACGTGGGGCCGGGCGGAAGAGATACGCAGCATCATGAAGGAGCGAGGGGTGCAGAAGATAACGGGTTTTAGCTGGATCGAAGTGAATAGTTCGTCCCATTTGTTTTCTGCAGCAGATAAGAGGCATCCTCGGGCGTCTTAGATTTATTCGATGTTAGATATTCTTCTTACGGAATGAAGGAGATAGGACCTTAAATATCATTGTATTTTAATAAATCTGACATAAACAAAACATTGAACTATTCTTTTGTAAGGTTGGATAGAAGAGAAAGGCAAACACAAGAATCACATCACATCCAAGGCATCATATTTGATGTTTAAAGGACAAATACTGAAAGAAAACTTGATTTTTCTCACTATCACATTCATGCGACTGTTTGGAGAGCTCTGTCGAAATTTTCTTCAGCAGACGTGAGACGTTTGACAAGCAGATGATCTGGATTCGACAGTTTTAGTTGGCTGCCCAATAATGAAAGAAACAAGAATAAATGGAGTTATACACAACTGACTCACGAGGCCGATTTTTCGTTTCATTAAACTACGAGAGATCTTACCTGAGGTAGCGGGACGATGACTTCCCCAGGTGAAGACTGCAGACGATCAGATTCGCAAGAGTCTCTGGATCCTTAGCATCCTGGTTTTAAGACAAAAGTTATGGGCTCTGTAATATATTTCTGTTCTAGTAGTGTTTAGATAGCGTAAATCACAAGTTATCGAAGTCAGTTGGGAGCATACAGTAAATGGGTTAGGCTTATAAACTTAGTGCATAGAGGAAATGGGCGCTAATCGACTTCACCTTGTTTAAGGCCTCGAGCAAAAGTAATTCAGCTTCATCGAATTCCCCCTTGTGCATGCAGCAAACTGCCTTGCCATTCAGGATCAAGTTTGTCATTGGATATTTTTCAGAGAAGTCCTGGAATATAAGATAAGCTTCCTGGATCTTTGCACCCCCCTAAATCAAATCGCATCAATGGTGAACAAATCTTCAAGTCAGATTACGAAAAGGTGTATGATGTGAAATAGAACTAACCACGGACAAGTTCAGCCATGCATTAGCAAGCTGAGTTAGTGTGTGATCTTCGTCTATCCCTTGCATGACTCTTAGTTGTTTCTCAGCATAATCTGACCGATGCATTTTAAGGAATATCTGGACGTTCAATGCGTGTCTGCATCACGGTAATAATATTGAAAAACATGTTGCTACAAATGATTCACAATGGAATCATCAGACAATGAACAGCAATCATGCAGAAATAGTGAAATACAACAGGTCAGGCAATGAGCTAACTTCACAAGGTGGGACACGGTGTATGCTTTAGGAGGAAAACAACATTATATTTGATAAAATTGCATATATTGCGCCGCTCACTATCAAGCACTATCTTATGGCTGAGAACTTTACTTCGAGAAAAGTTCACATACTTATATTAGAAAAGTGGAAATGGTATTTGTATATAATTTAGAAGGAAATATGAACATACTTCAGTAATGTGAAACAAAAGAGATTCAAGATTCATCGCATCGACACAAAACGTTCTAGAAACGGAACATGAAGTTGCAATGAATAAAAGAACTTACAGCTCCATTGTACCCCCTGCATTTGTATGCTTCAGAGCTTCATTATAATCCTGTTCATGCGTGAATATGATACCTGCAATAAGACGTAATATGGGGTTGTTTCCAATGGCTGAATCCCCCAACCACTCATGAAGACTTGATATCACTGTTTCCTACATAACATGCAATGAAAACATTTAGGTATTTCAATTATCTAATGCCTGCAATAACCAACTGATACATAAGTAACCAAATAGCTTGCTAAAGCAACTTTTGCTCAGGTTGTGTAACAGCATTTGAGCAAATATTATGTTCAAAAACCAAGCAAGATCAACTATAAAGGTAACATTCAATTTTATTCCATCCAAATTATCTGTCACTGACGATCTCGGAAGTTAAATAATCCAAATTAAAGTCTTGGCAGGGATCCCTATACTCCACACGGCACTATGTATGACCACAAAATGTCAGATAATTCACTATCAGTACTTCGACTATATTTTTGCATGAGGCAAACTCAACTCAAGTTGTTTCCCCCATAGTTCCATCCACACGGATACCCAAGAAACCTCAAGTTCACGAATCAAGTCTAGGCTCTAGCTAAGGTCATATATCCACCTCGATCAGTTCATGACCTCAAAGTCACAGAGAAGAATCAAATCAGCCAATTTAGTCAACATTGCAGAATTATTTGTCAGTAAGAGGAAAATCCTCGCAAATTCCACAATACTCCGTCCAAAGAATCGAGATCGGCGTCCGAATCCAACGATCCACATGACCAAATCCTCAAAAATAGCATTCATAAACATAATATAAAATTCAAAATAGGTCACAATATTGAAAAAAAAAACAATTGATTCGTAGGTGAGAATCAACCTTGTTTTCAGGACCGGAGAGATAGAGAGCCAGCAATTTCACAGCTTGTAATGGCGTGGCGGCAGAAGAATCAATCTCATTGATCACAAGCTGGCACACACCGAAAAACACAAACAAAACAAAATAAATAAACAATAAAAAACGATTCAAACAAAGGATCACAGATCGAGTATCGTTTGCTGCTGATCTTGATCAGCTGAGCAATAAACAATAACAGATCGCTCGCCGAGTACCGAACACAAACCTGATAACTGCCGAGGGCAATGTAAGATCGATAAACGAGCGAATCCCGCTCAACGACGTCGTCCCCTGACAGATTGGGAATTTCACTGTTGTTTATGGCGGCCTGATACGCCCCCAAGTAGAAGTTGTTCCTTAATCCAAACAAAGGATCAGGTCCGCCGGCCATTACTATGTTTCAATTTTTTTGCAAAAGATCTTTTGGTTTCCTCCGGCGAAGATCAGATCTTGGATATGGAATGAAATGGAGTGCTATTATGTTTCTTCGTCAAAACGTGAGTTTATATTTAGGATGGTTTAAGTTAGTAAAGTTTATATAAAACTAATTAGTGTGTATAAAATAAAATGTCTGTTTGGTTAACGGGTTTAAATAAACACATCTGAGAGGTGTATTTATTTAAATCCTTATACAAGGGTTTAAACTTGATTTATATAAACCCATATTTTATATAAACCTATGAACCAAACACTCAATATCCTATAAACTAACTTTAAAAATCTCTAAATCCATGAACCAAACAATGCCTTAGAGTTTTCTATTTGGACAGGCGATGTTGTGGGCTGTTGAAATAAAATGGGCTTTACAATTGGGCTTAATTTTATCTCAGCATTTGATTTGCCTGCCAAAGAGTATAGTGCAAAAAGTGGACCAGGCAATAATACGAGGCCTAAAGCGAGTTTTAAAATGGGGCAAAAAGTTGACCACGTAGGCCTATAAGTTCGTCTTTTTTGGATAAAATATTTTATTAATCTAAGACTTTTATTACCGCTTATTTTTTAATATTTAAAACTTCAATTAGTTAGTTGAGTTAAATTTAAATTTTGGACCTTTTTAACTAATTAAATTTTATTTACATAATAACATTATTAAATTGAGGCCCTCAACATGTTGGGTTGGGGCCTAAAGTCCTTGTTTCACTTGCTTTACCCAAAAGTCGACCCTCCGACCACGTATATGGGAGTTTCCCTAAAGAGTCGGAGCCGTGATAAGCCATTACACTTATTGGCTGGGACGTGGTGTGTAGATAGAAAAAAAAGGGCTAAATTACATTTAATCGTGGTTTAAAAAATAAACACCAAAATCTCTATGTTTTGTAAATAGCATAAAACACCCCCGTGGTTTATTTAATCATGTGTCATTGTCATTTTTACCCCCTAATTGGTGAGTACAATGATTTATTTTAGACATCATGGAGGGTACGATGTTAAGTTTTAGACAGCAAATGGTAGTTTCACACAATAAAAAAACCATAGGATAATAATGCGCATATAATTTACCAAAAAAAAAAAAATTAGGCTAAATTTAAAACTGTAAAAAGTAGAATTCAGCTACCATAAGCATATTTAGTTGAGAGAACAAGAAGAATTAATTTGGCAGAGTGGCAATACCGAACAATTATTGTGAA
Source organism: Lindernia subracemosa (assembly GCA_028392965.1). Taxonomy (NCBI): domain Eukaryota; kingdom Viridiplantae; phylum Streptophyta; class Magnoliopsida; order Lamiales; family Linderniaceae; genus Vandellia; species Vandellia subracemosa. The sequence continues at coordinate 795,081 of JAQPCC010000070.1, forward strand.
TTCATTTAAATTTACAAACTAGTTCACACATATTCCATTGATGTATTCTAAGACTCATTAATACGATAGCCAACGAAAGTCACAAAATTATCAGTCACACCTTCAGAATTTTAGAATGAGGCAGAAAAAGAAAAAAGTCAGACGACGTTATCGTGACGTGATGAAAGTCCAACAAAGCAATTTATTTTTGCCACATCATAATATATAGAAAATCCAAGCATTCATCACATTTGTGAGTCAACCTAATAAATATTCCATCTACTGATCTACCTCTTCAACTAATATTCTCAACAATATCCATCAAAAACATAACACACAAAAATCCAAACAAAAACAGCATCTTTCTTTCGTTGGCTCCACCCTTATTTAATGAACTCATACATACTTCAACTTTGGCTGGCTACAATACAATGATTGATTCCTTCCACATATATTCTTACAAACTTAATCACCAAATTAGTACATTATTAATGGATGATTAACAACGATGCAAGCGAATGGGCAGACCCTTTTGAGGCTCGGGCATCATATCACCTTCCACCTTCTCATTGGGGTCAATCACATCCCACTTGTAATTCTTCACCATGTTGTGAAGAAAAGCTAATATTGCTAACCTTGCATATTCTTTTCCCGGGCAAGTCCTCGGCCCTCCGCCGAAGGGGACGTAAGTGTAAGGCACCGATTTGTCCTCGTCGTACCTCGACGGGTTGAACTTTTTCGGGTCCTTGAAGTACTCGGGGCTCATGTTCGTAGTGCTCACCGCCCAATAAACCTTTATAATAATAATAATAAAAAAAAACAATTATCATCTATATTATTTTATGAAGGGACGGTATAAAAACTGTCTAATTTAGTATTACTTTTATATTTCTAATTTTACCACTCTATTTTTAATTTATTATAATTAATAAATTTTTCCTTTTTATATACATTTTCTATTAAATATTTTTTAAATAAAATTAATGAATATTATATATATATATTTAAATATTATAGTGCAAAAAATACTAGCATTTGTTATGTACAAGAAAGAGGACCAATTGGAAAATATATATATATATATATATATGTAAAATTTTAATGAAGTAGATTTGCACGTTAATAGTAATATATTTGAAATAATATATATATATGTATATCAATTTAATCTCTCTTAATAAGATTCAGATCCCTAAATGGATATTAAAATCAAATAATCACATCCATCAAAAAAATAAGAAAAGTCAACCTGGCGTGCCATAAAAAAATACAACGCATTTTCGGAGCACCTTGAAAATCTAAGATTGTATATTTTTTTTCCAAGGAAAATCCAAAAAACACCGAATATTCTGTGGTGTCGACTAATGATTAATTTAATTTATTTTTTTTAATGTAAGAGTTGATTAATTAACTAATTATTTACCTTCCATCCCTTTGGAATAGTGTAGCCGGCGTAGGTAAACTCCGTCAAGACATCTCGGAAGGTGCCCTGAAGAGGCGGGACGAGCCTCATCGTCTCACACACTACGTTCCAAGAATACTTCATCTTCGACATGTCTTCCCACTCTAACAGCTCGCCGGCTTTCTTCGAGCCGGCGATCTCCATTTGTTCTGCCCCCATACCAAGACAACATTAAGTAAGCTTCTGTCCGAATAAATCGATCGAAAGAAAAACAAAACGCTTCGATTTACCTGCCCGAACCCTTTCGTAAACCTCGGGATTAAGCCCGACGTACTTCATCAAGAACGTCATCGTGGTCGCCACCGTACTGTACCCCGCCGTCAGAAGTCCCATCATCTTATCGGCGATCTCAGCTTCAGGCATCGACTTCCCGCTGGTCGGATCAGTCGCGACGATCATGTGGGATAAGATATCTTGCATGCGGGCCGAACCCTTCTCCATGGCCTCCCTCTTCTCAAGAATGACCTCCACTAGCTCCCTCCTTATCGCCGAGGCAGCCTCGTTGGCCCGCCGGAAAACCGTCCCGGGGAGATCGATCATCAGGCAGTGCATCCCCACGGTCACGTCGTCGAAGTGCTTCACCAGCTTGGCGATCCTCTCTGGGTTGTTGATCCCGAGGAAGAACTGACAAGCTAGGGTTAGGGTTATGGTCTTGGCCAGAGGGTGGACAAGGACCTCGGCCTTCTCCGAGCAGTGGGCTTGGAGCTGTCTCTGGGTGATGGCGTCGATCGGGCCCAGGAATCTCGTGAGGGCTTCGGGCTTGAGAAAGCCCGGCTGCCTTATGGTCTTGGCTTCGCGGTCTTTGTTCTGTGGGGCCGGCGGGCTCGAGCCGTCCTTCTTGTGGTAGGAACGGAAGAGGTGCTGCATGGGGTGCGGTCTGAACGCCGTGAAGTACTTCTCCTCGTTGGAGAATAGGAACTTGTGGCCGTTGGGACCGCATATGACGGCGGTTTTCTCGCCTAGGATTTTGGTCTTGAATATATCGGAGGAGTACTTCTTCATCCTCTCACCTACGAATTTCTCGGGCTTTCCGAAGAGAAATTCTATGGACTCTCCGAAGATGGGCCAGCCGAAAGTGCCAGGCGGCAGGTTCTTGTCTGCTCCGGCGCGGCTGCGGCGGAGAGAAGAGATGAGGGCGAGAGTGAGGGCGATGAGAGAGAGTGAGAGGATCAAAGGTAGAAGCTCCATGGTTTGAGTTTCTTTTTGAGCTTTTTGTGTGTGAGAAAAGTATGTAGTAGTGTGTTGTCTATTTATACCAATCTTAGTACATCATGTCGTGAAAAATGTTGTCATAATACATATATATATATATATAATAGGAGTATATATATATATTATGTATATATAGTCAAGAATAGACAGATATTCGAACATGGGGACTGTTTTAGTTTGAATCCAAGGACTAGAATGTGGAAATGCTTTGCAGTAAAACTTATGGATTGGGCAGCACTGAAAATTTTTCTGATACCACAGAGACAAGCAGAGCTAGTGGGAAAAGCCTAACAAGTGGGCCCCAAATTAGCTAGTCATAATTGAAGTTGATTGATTTCATGCTATTATTATTATTATTATTATTATTATTATTATTATTATTATTATTATTATTATTATTATTATTATTATTATTATTATTATTATTATCTGTCCGAAAAGTGATATTCTTCTGTTCAAAGCTGTAAATTTATGTATCTAATATAAAGGGTTCAAATCAAACTAAGGACAATAGTTTATGGATGCATTTTCTATAAAAATTGAAAAACTAACTTTATTACTTTTCGAGGATAGGTAAGACTTGCGAGGCCGGCCAATGTATTGATGGATTTTGTCTTGAAGTGGAACTCATGTTTGTAAGCTTGCTGGCACAAAAAATGAAATAAATAAAACGGAAATGTATACATATGTTTTGTTTCAAATATATGATGATGATGATTATAAGAAATTGTAAATATTGGTATCACATCCTATTCCTATACCAATTTTTTTTTTCAAAGAATTTATGAAAACAACGTGCGAAATAATAAAATCACCCAAATTGAAATTGTTTAATATATTTTATCTATTCTATTTCTTCATTGTATGGCTGATGAGCCCAAAGTACGACTTCAATCTTCTCATGTTCATATAAATAGACCACCTTTCTTTACTCGGCGTCGAGATGGTTTTTAATTTCCCACTTAGTACCACGCACAGCTTATTTAATTCAATAGTACATATAATTATTGTAAGTCGATTCATGGCAATAGCCGTGTTAGGTAGAATGGAATCACATTTTGAGTCAACGGATCCAATTTACCATATTGAATGAATATACGTTTTAATGTTTATTTATTTTTTCTTATCTCCGCACAACGTTATCATAGTCTCCACACATCGATTAAGATCAGTCTGAATTAAATATAAACTTCATTATAACCATGTGTCACATCTCAATTCCACACAAATATTGAACTCAATTAGGCCAAGTGAAATGGAATGAACGAGGAATGACCTCCTTGTAGAAAGAAAGCCATGTGTCCAACTACTTAACATATCCTTTGGGACGAATATTGCTAGTGTAACATTAAATATATATATATATATATATTATATATATATAACAAACATTATGTCATATGTAAAATGAGCACTATTAAAAAGTTGATGAATTTTTTTTCTGAATGTATATTGTATGAATCGTAATTTTTAAGATCATCTCTAACCGAGCTGTAAAAAATCTCAAAAAATGGAGTAAAAGTGCTATAATGGTACTTCAAACTCATATCCAAAATGAGTTTGTGTATTTCTCTCTCCTATTTCAGACGCATCTTTGTGTTTCAACTCAAAAAATGCGTCTGTGTAATATTGATAACTTGCAACAAGTTCCTTGTTTGTTTCAATTATTAAAGTGGCCATGTAAAAAAATAAAAATAAATAAGTAAAATATATAAAAAGTAATTGAAGTTTTAATCATAACAGTTATTAGTAATATTTTTTAGAAATAGTAATAATATTAAATTGTTAATTTTTTATATTTTATTTTATGTAATAAAATAGTAAATCATATTTTTAAAAAGTTGAAAAATATGTGGGTAATATTGAAAATTCATAAAAGTTAATGATGAAAAAATTTTTTTTTTATGAATATTCTTTTAGTATGAGAATGCGTTTAATGATTGGAGAGAATTACTACATTTTGAGTTTGAGAATTAGGTTTGGGAATTAGTTTTTCGTTTAGAGATCGTCTAATACGTTTTCTAATCCGAACTTCAGATTTCACTTTTTCCCTTTTCTTTTTCTTATTTTTAAAAAGTTATTTTATTTATCATTAATGCCCAATGTGATGATGCATTATTTATATAGTGGGCTGCAGATGAATTTTTTATTACCACCCAGCCTTACGACCTAACTTGCTATTGCTGACCCACCGAATTAAACTTAGTGGTCACTACTTAGGACAATCTTCACTGAAAAGCAGCTTCTAATTTAATAATTATAGTAGGCTGATTTGATTAGGGATGGACATCATTTATGAACAACGTATAAACACAAGAAAATATTATTTCCTAATCAAACAAGAGATATCCAATCAAGTTCATCGACAATCAATTAGTTATATGCAATATATGTCAACATTACTAATTAAATTAACGTGTTTTTCTGCATTATTATCTATTTAATTTTATTAAGGGTGAAGAGCTCTTAAAAAACGTTCAATTTGATGTATAAATTGGTTTGTCAATTTAATGTCATGTGATATGAACATTTTACCTTTTAGTTATTTTTCTACTCAACATAGAAAATAAATAATAAAATTACTATAAAAAATAAAAATCACCCACGACTATAGTTGAGAGAAACCACAAACACCAACTATTAAAAACCATACACTATAAATAGAATTTCAACTAATAAAGGTTGTATGAATTTTGAATTTCTTAAACTAATAAATAAATAAATAAATTTATCACGAAGAAGAAACTACCCATGATCGAAGAACAAAACAACCATTTATCGATTAAATTAAGTTTGTTGGTGTGAAATTAATAATTTTGGTATATTATTTTTATTTATACATTTAATTTTTATTTGCACACGCATATGAGCGTGCGAGGGTAACATAATAACTAGTTACATTTATTAAAATATCCTTGTCAACCTTCTCTAATCTTGCGTGTTTGAATTCCCATTTTAGAAAGAAAAAAAAATTAAAGAACAGTCTGAATCAAATTTGAGACTATGGAGCTATCATTAGTACTAATCATCCATGGTCCATATCACTGTCCCAAGCCACACTAAACTTCGATAGTCATGAGATTTGAACCCATGATCAAGGGATACTAACCACTCCTCAACCACTAGACTAGTCCACCACGTACCGTATGTGGACTATATGGTTCAAATTAAATAAAATAAAAAATAAAAAAAACATAAAAATAAAAAACAGTTCAACCGGTTCAAAACATAACGGGTTTTAACCACTTATTTTCTTACCGATTTCGAACCGATTTTAACAGATAAGGTCGGGAATCGAAATCGAAACCGACCCGGAAATACCCGTTTTGGACCGATTCTTATTGCATGTGATGGACGACCTTATTTAATGAATCAATATTCTCTCTCTATATATATATTAGTAAAGTTTTAAATTAATTCATAATCATTTCACAATATTCCTCCAATCTTTGTTCATCCCATCGTTTCACTCGGCCCAAGAATCGAAGATCACTTAAAATTAAACTAATAAGAGTATGATCAAAGGCCCGTCCATTACATAAAACTATCCTATAAAATCCATTGTCCACTTCAGACTGAACACATTATTATCTCCGAACTAAAATCATGACCTTAAAGTACTTTCTACATCCAAGTCCACGCACCACATGAGATAACACAGCAGCTTCAACGCCTATGAAATGAAAACAACTCTCACATAACTGCAACTTCAGCGTGCCTCAAGCTATAAAACAAAACTCCTCAGCACTAATCCTCCCCACAAATAACTATATATAAAAAAAAAATGAGTACGATGAAAAGAAATAGCCGTTACAGTTACTTGGCTTTGGTATATTATTACGTATTATTGAGCCGAGCAATATCTTGTCTTTCTTCGTCTTCGTCTCCGCAAGAAGAAGAGCAGCAGATTGGCTATGGCTACCAAGTGGGGGCGACGAGCGTTGACTCTAATGGCAAAGCGTTGACCGCCCAGCTCCACCTTATCAAGGGCTCCTCCGTGTATGGACCTGACGTTCCACGGCTCGCTCTCTCTGCGAGGTAAATCTTTTTATTTTATTTTCTGCCTTTTTCCATTTCTTTCATGCTTTTTTCGTATCCTTAAATTAATTGATATTATTATTACAAGAAAATAGTTAATAGATGAGATACATTTTCAAGTGCATTAACTAGATCTATGAACTGTTAGATTAGATTATAGTAGATTAGTGTTAATGGAGGTGTGTTCAATGAGTGGCTCTCGTTGGTTTGATCTTTCTTTTTTCTTTTTTTTTCTTAATGAAAATATCTCAACGACGTTATCTATGATATGTGATTATATATATAAAAAAAATGTATGTATATAAAACAACTAAGAGAATATGTCTAATTAGTAATTCCCATTATTAGAGAGGAAAGCGGGTAAGGTAAGGGATAGAGAGAAAAAGAGAGGATGTTTTGGCGTAATTATATTAAATAATGTGGTTATACTTGTAATGATTGATTATTATAATTTAATATAGTTTTATGTATTTTTATATGCGAAAAATTGTCAATGTAAGTCCCTTAAAGAAGACGTCCATTTTTTGTTCTTTTGCACAACGTGCTATAAATTGAAATTCACGTCCCTGGGGACAATTTTGGGAAGATTAAAGATATTTATAACTTTTTTTTAAAGATATTTATAACTTAATCAACACTGAAAGTAAGTCTATCAAAATTCCAAAATGAAAATGACAAATCGTATTAAATAAAGAAAAAAAAAGTGGGGGAAGTGCCGTAGTTATTATGGCTATTAATTATTATGTTAAGAATTATATAATAATTATATAAGAAATTAAAGTGATAAATACCTTAATTTTTTTTTTCTTGAGAAAGATACATAACTTAATTTATTGTACCATATAAACTTCCTTTATAAAATACTAGTATTTTCAGCACATTTCATGCATGTACTTTAATATATAAATATATATAATTTTATTTTATGTTAACATGTTATTTTTAATTTAAAATGTTTAATTTATGAAATTATAATTTAAATGTTGATTTATTAGGATAATTAGAATAAAATAAAAATGTGAAGGATAAAATGATAATTACAAATGATACATCTAATTGATTAAATTAAGATGCTAAAAAATAATATATAGTATAGATATAGATAAAAGTAGCTATTTATAGACAGATATCACATATAACAGAATGAAATAATTGTCTCCATCATTTTTAACCCATCATCTAAATTTCTCAATATTATTCGTAGCATTACAATCGATAGTCATGATTATTGTCATAATTTGTTGCTTTTTTAATCTCAATTTGATATTTTGGTAATGATTATTCATCTGAGCTAACGGAAAATCCACTAACGCCGTTAACCTTTCCGATTTATCGTGACCACCAGCTTCGAAACCAAAGACCGTCTCCGCGTCCGCATAACAGACGCCGTCAACCCTCGGTACGAAGTCCCCACCACCGTCCTCCCCCGCCACCCACCACCGCAGGTCGCAACCTCAACCCATCGCCCACACCATCATCCGTTGCCGACAAAGTCACAAATCTCAGACCCCAAGTCAGACCTCATCTTCACCCTCTATGCCGCCGCCGCCACGCCCTTCTCCTTCACCGTCACACGCCGCCACGACACCCCCGCAACGCCGCCGCTCTTCAACACCAGCCCAAACCAAAATGACCCCACCACATTTCTCATCTTCAAAGACCAATACCTCCAACTCTCCTCCTCCCTCCCACCGCACACCTCGAACCTCTACGGAATCGGCGAGCACACAAAGAGCTCCTTCAAACTCCAACCAGACGGCAAACCGCTCACCCTATGGAACGCCGACGTCGGCAGCGCAAACCCCGACGTCAATTTGTACGGATCCCACCCTTTTTACATGGATGTACGAAAAGGGTCGGCCCATGGGCTCTTGTTGATGAACAGCAATGGGATGGACGTCATCTACAACAGTGATAGGATTACTTACAAGGTCATCGGCGGGATTATCGATCTGTATTTCTTCTCTGGGCCAACGCCACAACTTGTCATGGAGCAGTACACAGAGCTCATCGGCCGACCAGCCCCAATGCCTTATTGGTCATTTGGTGAGTTAATTACCCTTTTATGTAATCAAGAACCCCATCTTCATCTTCAATTGATTGCATTGAGACTAAACTAAACCATCTGCTGTGATTTAGGGTTCCACCAGTGTAAGTATGGGTACAAAAATGTCGGCGAGCTTGAAGCTGTGGTGGCTAACTACAGCAAAGCTCGAATCCCGCTAGAGGTTATGTGGACCGATATCGACTACATGGACGGATTCAAGGACTTCACCTTCGATCCCGTCAATTTCCCGCTGGATCGAATGAAAAAGTTTGTCGATCGACTTCATCAGAATGGTCAGAAGTATGTGGTCATCATAGATCCTGGTAATAACAGCTCATCAAATTCTTTCTTACATTCTTGGTCCTATGCTTCGACTCGAACCGTAACGTTAGCTTTCTGAGAAGGGCTTATTCGTGCGTATATATAAACCTCAGGCATCCAAGTTAACGAAACTTATGCGACGTACAAAAGAGGATTGCAGGCCGATATCTACATAAAGCGAAATGGCGTTCCTTACCTAGGCAAAGTCTGGCCCGGCCCGACTTATTACCCTGATTTTCTGAACCCGTCGGCGGGAAAATTCTGGACGAACGAAGTGACGATATTCAACGATCTTCTCCCCATCAACGGGCTGTGGATCGACATGAACGAGCTGTCCAACTTCATAACCTCGCCGCCGAACCCTAACTCGATTCTTGATGATCCTCCTTACAAGATCGACAATGGGGGGCGGAGTATCCTTGCAAAAACCGTGCCTGCCTCGGCGGTTCATTATGGGAATATGACGGAGTACGACGTTCATAACCTTTACGGTTTATTGGAAGCAAAGGCGACGAATGCTGCGCTGACTAAAGTGAAGGGTAAGAGGCCTTTTGTGTTGAGTAGGTCTACCTTTGTTGGATCGGGTAGGTACACGGCGCATTGGACCGGAGATAACGCGGCGACGTGGAACGACTTGGCTTACTCCATCCCGGGAATTTTGAATTTTGGGATTTTCGGGGTTCCGATGGTCGGAGCCGATATTTGCGGGTTTTCGGGCAACACGACGGAAGAACTCTGCAGGCGGTGGATTCAGGTAATTAACGTATTCATGGGCAAATTCATTAATTTAACTTCATTTTAAATAGATAGGAGTAAACTTAATTTTAGTCTTATAACTTTTACGAAATTCGTTTTTCGTCATCTAACCTAAGTTGTCTTTGTTCAAAACTAGCTTAGTATGTTTTGTCGTAAATAGTTCCTTTTGTAATTTTTCGACCATTTTATATTGCTTCCGGTAAGAAAAATATGATTGCTTCATAAATATAATTAACGTTCTTGTTGACACAATCATATTTTTCTTGCCGGAAGCAATCTAAAAATGGCCGAAAAATTACAATAACCCACTCGACGAGTTTTGGAGAGGGATAAGTTGGAGGACGAAAAGCGAATTTCGTGAAAGTTATAAGACTATATTTTGGGCATGAACAAGTCAGATTATGAAAGGCGAATTTCTTGAAAATTATACAACTATTTTTGGACATGAACAAGTCAGATTACGAAAAGCGAATTTCGTGAAAGATACAAGGAGTAAAATCAAATTTACTCATATTAGTTATATTCAAACCTCAACTAATTTTCATATTATTCATAGAACTAAAATGACTTGCATGAACTTTCTAATTTTAGCTAGGCTGCTGACGTGTCGACCGGGCATCTGACGTGGCAACCCCAAAGTACGACGTGGATTGCCATGTCAGATTGCCGGTTTCTAACGATATATTTTCCCATCATTTTTTTCTTTCTAACGCAGTTGGGCGCATTCTATCCATTTTCGCGGGACCATTCCGACAAGAGCAGCAACCCTCAAGAGCTCTACCTCTGGGAATCAGTCGCCGCCACCGCCCGGAAAGTCCTCGGCCTCCGCTACAGACTCCTCCCCTACCTCTACACGCTGATGTACGAAGCCCACAAAAAGGGCACGCCCATCGCACGGCCCTTGTTCTTCTCCTTCCCCGAAGACCCAAAAACCTTCGACGTCAGCACGCAGTTCCTCCTAGGCAAAGGCGTGCTAGTATCCCCCGTGCTAGAGCCAGGCAAAACCACGGTGGACGCTTACTTCCCGAGGGGAAAATGGTTCGACCTCTTCAACTACTCCAACTCCGTGAGCGCGGCGGACAAAGGGAGGGCAGTCACCCTCGCCGCCCCTCAAGACCACATCAACGTCCACCTCGTGGAGGGGACCATACTCGCCATGCAAGGGGAGGCCATGACGGTGGAGCAAGCCCGAGGCACGCCCTTTGAGCTCTTGATTGCCTTGGACGGGGAAGGTAAGGGCTACGGAGCGGTGTTCTTGGACGACGGCGAGGACGTTGAGATGGGAGGCGAAGGCGGGTCGTGGAGTTTGGTGAGGTTTAAAGGACGGGTTGGTGAGGGCGGTAATAAGCTGGTCGTTGAGTCCGAGGTTGTGAACGGCGGGTTCGCTTTGGGGCGGGGGTGGTTCGTCGGGAAGGTGACCGTTCTTGGGGTGAAGAAAGGTTTGAGGAAGATCGAAGGTGTTGGAGGAAGCAGAAGAATGGGGATTAAGCTTGAGGATGATGATGATGGGCTCAATTCCGTGGAGATTCGTAGGCTGTCTTTGCCTATGGGGAAAGGGTTTAAAGTGGAATTTAACCTTTGATTAGATTTTGTACTTTGTTGTCTTGAGAGAGATGAGTTGAAGTGTGAGGTGTTTGTTAACGGTAATAATAATAATAATAATAATAATAATAATAATAATAATAATAATAATAATAATAATAATAATAATAATAATAATAATAATAATAATAATAATTCTTCCAGATGTTTCTGGAAAGAATGAAAATAAGGGTATGGTATGGACGATCGTGCTCTCAACTTCGGTGAATAAAAGGTGTTATTACCTTCGATAGATGAGTTATGTGCATTTTCTTTGTGAAATCAAAATAAGGGACTAAATTGTTTGAATTTGTTTTGAAAGAAAATGTTAGTTGGTCTTTAAAATACGTTTCACTTGAAAATATCTTATATGCTTATTAAATTATGTTGCGAATTTTTTAATCATGCTTATGAATAGGGGATAAGATAAAATACGAGAAAATAAAACGACCAACAATTCACTTCCAAAAAAATATGGGATGTGTGCTATGAGAAAATATCGAGTCGATTATTTCAATATATCAAATGAGACTCGAACGCAGAATTCAGCAGAAAAATGAATCCAAACTATGTAAAATTAGGGATTAAAGATGAGTCGGGCCAGTTTACGAGCTCGTAACAATTGAGCTCAAGCTCATATAGTCGGGCCAGTTCGAAAATTCGCGAGTCGCTCGCAAGCTTATTTATTGTTTTGATTTGTAATCTTTGAAGTTGGTTTTTCGTAACCCTCAAGGGTTTGACCTAGCGGTTCGGTCCTTGACCTTTCAAGTGGAAGGTCAGTGATTCGAATCCTCTAAGAACCTTGACTATCGTTGTTTGTGGGATCTTGAAATGGGTCTCATAGACCAGAGATGATTAGTCTCGCTGGAAGCCGTGGTCGTCCCATAGCCGACGATGATGTTCGGATTCGATTCAAACCAAACATAATAGGAGTGTGGGGATACATACCTACTTGATCGAAAAAAAAAAGTTAGTTTTTCGTAGTCTATTAAGAATCTGAATTATATCTACATCCATACATTTAAAAATTAATTTCTGGAAAAAAAAAATATTCGAAATATGTTGAAAATAAAGTATATAAAATTAAAAAATGATACATTCCCTTCAAATTTAAGCTTTTAGGTGAAGTGGTCATTCAACATGGTATCAGAACTCAGAGACCAAAGAGGTTTTGGATACGAATGCTCACTACCACCCATTTAAAAAAATTACACACTTCTAAGCCTAGATAAGAAAGAAATAAGCCTAGGCCTGATGAGACATGTTGGGAATAAAGTATAGAAATAAGCCTAGGCGTGATGTGACATGTTAGGAATAAAATATATAAAAAGAAATCAGCCTATACGTGATGAGACATGTTGGAAATAAAGTATATAAAATTAAAAAAAATGATACACTCCCTTCAATCTTAAACTTTGGGACAATGTTTGGGTGTTGGTGATAAGGTTAATTACAATCTGGATAAGTCTTAACTCATACAATTAATTATCTAAATATCAGAATTTCCATTAGATTAACTCATCTCCTTCATTCCAATCAAACGTGTCTATCCACAATTCCTTTTTACTATTTTAACCTTTATTTTATTTCACCTTCATCTTATTGTTTACCAAGAATTCAAACAGCCTTTATCTCATACAAAGAAAAAAAATGAAAAAGAAAACCGAAATATGAAAATAGGGAAATGTAGTTTTACTAATTAATTATATCTATAATATAATAATTGAGAATAAAGATTTTACTAATTAATTATTATTATGAAATAATTAAATGTGGATGTTTTAAATAATAATATTAGTTAAATTATTGATGATTTGGAAGTATTATATTAAATGATGATAATGTGATAAGATGATAAGATGAGGTGTTTAATTGAAGAGTTTGTATTTTAGTGTGAGGTGTATAATTGTAATTAATGTGATTAGTTGTAATAGTGAATTATTAGTAGTATAAATAGGTGATTAGAGTTCATTGTAAATCACACCAAGTATTGAAATACTTAATCTCTCTCTAATCTCTCTCTCTCTATTATTATAAGCTATATTATCATTATACTTCATATAAGTATCATTATAATAAATAATCTTAATATAATATTAATCACAATTAATATTTTTTAACACTTATCAGCACGACCGCTCTCCGTCGTCAAGATCAACCTCCGTCGAAGATCTCGTACGAGTTTAGTCGAGGTACGGTAATTTAATATTTAATTTATACTAATCATATATTAATTGTGATTAATTTAAAAATATATTATAAAAGTATATTTTAAAAGTTTTATAACTAAACGCCAATACCCGAGTGGTTTCGCGGAATATCGTTCACTATAAGTGACGAGAGGTCCAGATTTCCATACCCCGTGGTGGTGTGTGGAATTTTTATTTACGATTTATTTTTTTTTATATTCACGTACACAACACCAAAAGCCCACGAGGTCTTGTGGTTATCCCCACCTCAGTAGCGGCATATTATTAATTTATTTATTGAGCAATTTGAAGTTATTATTGGATCGAACAGATTTTGGACAATGGACAAATTTTATTACCACAATCTTACCGAGCTTGGATAATAATTATGAAATAATAAAGAACGCATTTTATGAAACTATACATATATTTTATCATTGATTTATATGTTATCTGATTATTATGTTCTTATTCATCTTATAGAATCATGTCGTTTTATACAAAGATGGATCTTCTGTTGCTTACTTTATTTACGGTGATCCTTACGGCTATGTGGATAATGTTTTTACCAATGTTTTTAAAATATAATTATTAATTATAATTTTTCTTTAATATTATAATTACTGAAATATATTTTATTTTGAAGGATGACGCTTTGTCCGATGTTTGATCTATTACTTATGATTATTATTACGGCGACAGTTATTTGGATGTGGATATCGTTTTTCATTAGAACTTTTACAAAAGAAGATATAAAAGAAGATTAATTATAATTTTTCCTTTTAATATTTTAATGATGATTTTATTTTTATGATATCAATATATTGAATTTGGCAAACTTTGATTTATCACTCTCGATTTTATACTTGCTAGTGATTTACGCAATTACTTCGGTATATTATAAAGCATTCACCACGTTCAGTCCATCGGATATAATACGAATAAATATCGTGAGAAAATGATCAGAAAATATTATGATGGATGAATGAAAAACATAAGTCCGACTAAATGATTATGTTGCATTCCCTGAAGTGAATGTATGCGCAAACAATAAAAGTGGTCGTGAACATTATATTTACCGTGGTTATTATTAATATTTCCCCCGAAGTGGACAACTAGTATATGATTGAGAAAGATGTATTGAGCAATATAAAGATTATTATATATTATCGTTGGTTATTATTCGCACCCAAAGATCCCGTTGATCTTTATAAAGAGCAATTAAAAGTGAAGTGTCGATGAAATTAAATTTTGCTCAAGATTACGATATTTCAGAAAATTGGTGCTAGATCCTATGCTCATTTGAATATTTTGGTTTTTGTTAAAGATCCAAATAAAGAAAACTGAAGTGTCGTTATAAATTTTATTTAAGCATTATTTATTTATTATTTTATCTTTATATATAATTTTATTTTGACGCTTATTTATTTAATAATTCTAGTTATTATATATTTATCAATACAATGGATACAAGCATGTGCAATGGGGAGTTATGTCTTGCAGATTGTGCAACGACTAATACGATTCTAAGAAATAAGAAATATTTCTCCCATCTTGAAATGAAAGAAACAAGTGTTATCACTATATCGGGTAGCACAAATATAATTGAGGGCTCCGGAAGAGCCAATGTTATACTGCCCAGAGGGACAAGGCTAATAATTGATAATGCCTTATATTCTCCTAAGTCTCAAAGAAATTTATTGAGCTTTAAAGCTATTCGACATAATGGATATCACATTGAGACTGCAGAAAAGAGAAATATTGAATATTTGCACATTACAAAAGTGGTTTCGAATGATAAAGAGTTGTTGAAATATTACATTCATTTGACTCTGGATTGTATTATACGTATGTTAAAACAATTGAATCACATGCTATCGTAAACCAGAAGTTTACTAATGATAATACATTTGTTGTTTGGCATGACCGGTTGGGCCATCCCGGTTCAATTATGATGCGGAGAATAATTCAAAATTCACGTGGACATTTAATGAAGAACCAGAAGATTCTTCAATCTAATGAATTATCATGTGCTGCTTGCTCTAAAGGGAAGTTGATTATTCGTCCATCACCAGTAAAAATAAAGAATGAATCCATAAGATTTTTGGAGCGTATACAAGGTGATATTTGTGGACCGATACATCCATCGTGTGGACCATTTAGATATTTCATGGTATTGATTGATGCATCAACTAGATGGTCTCATGTGTGTTTGTTATCAACGCGGAATGTAGCTTTTGCGAGATTGCTTGCTCAGTTGATTCGATTAAGAGCACATTTTTCAGACTTTCCAATAAAGAAAATACGCATTGATAATGCTGGTGAATTTACTTCCAAGGCATTTAATGAATATTGCATGTCTATTGGAATTGATGTTGAGCACCCCGTGCCACATGTACATACGCAAAACGGTCTTGCAGAATCGTTGATTAAAAGGCTGCAATTAATTGCAAGACCATTATTAATGAAGTCGAAACTTCATTCATCTTGTTGGGGACATGCTATATTACATGCAGCGGCACTAATCCGCATCAGGCCAACAAGTTATAACGATATCTCCCCGATACAAATGGTTTATGGTCAGGAACCAAATATTTCCCATCTGAGAATTTTTGGATGTGCGGTATATGTTCCAATTGCTCCACCACAACGCACTAAGATGGGACCTCAAAGGAGGTTGGGAATATATGTCGGATTTGAATCTCCATCGATAATAAAATATTTAGAACCTCTAACTGGAGATTTATTTACGGCTAGATTTGCCGATTGTCATTTCGATGAATCGAATTTTCCGACATTAGGGGGAGAAAAGAAACAGCTGGAAATGAGTATTAGTTGGAATGAATTATCGCTAAATCATTATGATCCTCGAACGAAAGAATGTGAACTAGAAGTTCAAAAGATAATTCATTTACAAGGATTAGCTAATCAACTGCCAGATAGCTTTACTGACCTTAAAAGAGTGACTAAGTCACATATACCAGCTGTTAATGCTCCTGCAAAAGTTAATGTTCCTGGAGAACATATAATGATCGAGCCTAAGCCACAACTAAAACGTGGTAGGCCCTCGGGTTCCAAAGATAAAAATCCTCGAAAAAGAAAAGGAGCAAATAATAAGAATGGTCCAGTCGAGGATTTATCGACTCTAGAAGAGTCAATGGGCATTAATGATTATGATAATGGAAATCAGGTACCTGAAATTTTGAGAATAATGATAATGAAGAGATCTCGATAAATTATGCCCAAAATGGAATTAGATGGAACCGAGAAAAAGTCAACGTTGACAATAAATTCTCATTTAACGTAGCGCTACATGAAATGAATGAGATAAATGAGAATGAGGATCATGAACCAGTCTGTAAAGAATGCAGACAAAGAAATGATTGGCCAAAATGGAAAGATGCAATCGAGGCAGAATTAAAATCACTTGAGAAACGAAAAGTTTTCGGACCTGTAGTCCGCATACCAGAAAATGTAAAGCCGGTTGGATATAAATGGGTTTTCATCAGAAAGAGAAATGAAAACGGTGAAATTGTGAGATACAAAGCACGGCTTGTTGCACAAGGCTTTTCACAACGACCTGGTATTGATTATGAGGAGACGTATTCTCCTGTGGTGGATGCAACTACTTTTCGTTATTTAATTAGTCTGGCAGTACGTGAAGGACTCGATATGCGTCTAATGGATGTTGTCACCGCTTATTTATATGGATCACTTGATAGTGATATATATGAAACTTCCCGAGGGATTTCAGTTACCTGAAAATTCAGGGCCCCGAAATGAGTACTCAATCAAGCTAAATAAATCGCTTTATGGATTAAAGCAATCTGGGCGTATGTGGTATAATCGCCTAAGTGAATATTTATCGAAAGAGGGGTATAAAAATGATCAAACTTGCCCGTGCATATTTATGAAAAGATCTGGAAATGAATTTGTCATCATTTCAGTTTATGTTGATGATATTAACATAATTGGAACTCCTGAAGAGTTATCAAAAGCCGTTAATTGTTTGAAAAAAGAGTTTGAAATGAAAGATCTCGGTAAAACGAAATTTTGTCTTGGACTGCAAATTGAATATTTAAAGAATGGGATATTCGTACATCAAGAGACTTATACGAAAAAGGTATTGAAAAGATTTTATATGGATAAAGCTCATCCATTGGATACTCCAATGATTGTTCGATCTTTAGATGTGAATAAAGATCCGTTTAGACCTTGCGAAAACGATGAAGAACTACTTGGTCCTGAAGTACCATATCTCAGTGCTATTGGAGCCCTAATGTATTTAACGAGTCATACGCGACCTGATATAGCGTTCGCTGTGAATCTATTGGCGAGATATAGTTCGTCACCGACTCGTAGACATTGGAATGAAATTAAGCGGATTTTTCGATACCTTCAAGGAACAACTGATATGGGATTGTTCTATTCTAATGAATCAAAAACAGATTTGATTGGGTATGCAGATGCTGGTTTTCTATCTGACCCACATAATGCTCGATCGCAAACGGGCTATTTATTTACACATGGCGGAACCGCTATTTCATGGCGGTCAGTTAAACAAAGTTTAACGGCTACTTCTTCTAACCATGCGGAAATTTTAGCTATTCATGAACCTAGCCGAGAATGTGTTTGGTTGCGATCGATAATTGAGCATATACAACAAACTAGTGGCTAGTATCGAAAAAGTTACTTCCTAAGATTTTATATGAAGATAATGCTGCATGCATTGCCCAATTAAAGGAAGGATATATTAAGGGAGATAGAACAAAGCATATTTCACCAAAAATTTTCTTTACACATGATTTAGAGAAAAATGGTGATATTGATGTACAACAAGTGCGATCAAGTGAAAATCTTGCAGATTTATTCACGAAAGCACTTCCCCCAATAATTTTCAAAAGATTGGTATATTCAATTGGAGTTCGAAAACTTCGAGATCTTAAATGATGTCATCATCAGGGGGAGTAAATACGCGTTGCACTCTTTTTCCCTTCACTGAGGTTTTTCCCATGTGGTTTTTCCAGTAAGGTTTTTAATGAGGCAACAATCGAAAGCGTATCTAAAAGAATCATGTACTCTTTTTCCTTCATTAGGTTTTTATCCCATTGGGTTTTTCCTAATAAGGTTTTAACGAGGCATATTCTTTGAAAACATCCAAGGGGGAGTATTATGAAATAATTAAATGTGGATGTTTTAAATAATAATATTAGTTAAATTATTGATGATTTGGAAGTATTATATTAAATGATGATAATGTGATAAGATGATAAGATGAGGTGTTTAATTGAAGAGTTTGTATTTTAGTGTGAGGCGTATAATTGTAATTAATGTGATTAGTTGTAATAGTGAATTATTAGTAGTATAAATAGGTGATTAGAGTTCATTGTAAATCACACTAAGTATTGAAATACTTAATCTCTCTATAATCTCTCTCTCTTTATTATTATAAGCTATATTATCATTATAATCTTAATATAAGTATAATTATAATAAAATAATCTTAATATAATATTAATCACAATTAATATTTTTATAACAATTATATCTATAATATAATAATTGCGAATAAAGATGGCCGTCAATTAACACTAGATTAAGAACAAATTAATGCCAGCTACATCCCATTAAGCTTTATTTTATTACATAATATATAAAAAAAATCCTTATTGCTTTGTCCAAAAGTCGAACCAAGATTAATCCCATGCGTACCATAGAAAACCTAGTAGTGGCATTATCTTAGTCGATTGATTCATAAAAATCATAATCAATTCGAATAATATATATAATTGATCATAATATATGATAGATCATTCTAGATATATGATAGATCATAATAGATATATAAAATATCATAACAATATATATAAAATATCCATCATATCATACTAGATATAATATATATTACATGTCAAATCGATCTATAAATAAGAGACCCAATAATTTCAAACCTTCCACTTCAATCAAGATCAAACCAAAAACCCTGATAAAAAAAAAAATAAAAAAGAAAAAAAAATCCAAAGAAAATGAAACTCCCACTCATACTCCTCACCATCCTCAACATGCATGCAATAACAAACCTCAAAGACAACAACAACATTAACTACAACAACCCCTTGATCGAATCCACGTGCACTAACACGCCGAACGATCGTCTCTGCGTCTCCACGCTCCAGGCGAGCCCCGGCGGAGCGATGGCCGACGACGTCGAAGGAATATGCCTCATCTTAGTCGATGCAATAAAGACACAAGCCGAGACAGCTCTGTCGAGCATCGACAGGCTGAAGGGGGACCACCCCGAGCTAGGCGGCGAGCTTGAGCAGTGTCGGAATACTTACAGCGCTGTAGTGAGGGGCGATGTCCCCCAGGCGGTGGCCGGCCTGGTCAAAGGGGTGCCTAAGTTCTCGGAGGAAGGGATGCGCGACGCCGCTTGGGAGGCCGAGATTTGCGAGGGTGGGTTCGAGGGCTTGGTGGCTGATGAGTCTCCTCTGAGTGGGGCCAATAGGGATTTGCGAGACCTTGCTTTGGTCACTGCTCATATTGTAAGGAAATTGCTGTAGATAATAAATAAAGTGGTGCCTTAATAACTTCTTTTTTTTTTCTTTTTTTTTTACAGACACCTTTTGTGGTGTCTGAATTAATAATGGGGAGTGGAGATTGTCCCTTTCGTATATTTTCGAAGAAATCTAATCTTGCAATACCAATATATTATTACGTAGTCACATGTGTCTACAATAATCTGTAAATATATATATATATATATAATAATATATTATATTTGAGGTCATTTTAAATTTAAAATATTTAACATAGGAAATTATAATTTAATTTTAACTCTGAATAATTTTGAAGTAATTTAAAAAGAAAATATTGATTTGTGAGATATAATTAGAATAAAGAATAAAAGTAAAATGACATTTTACCCGAGATACCAAATTGACATACTAATTGATGGTTTTTAAGATGTCACTCCCTTTATTAAATAGAATAGACTGCTTAGCAATTAGGGGTGAAAGATGAGCCGTCGATGAACTGGCTCGAGTGAAGCTCGGCTCGAGCTTGCAAGCCGACTCGTGATATAACACACTGATGGCCCATCTCAAGATTTAATTTCAGCCTATTAACCTATATTTTTCAGCCCAAGCCCAATAGTTACAATAAGCTTTTATTTCATCATTATCTCATGTTCTTTCTTCATTCCTAAGCTAACGTGAGTGAACAAGAAACAAAGCAAAACCTTCAAAGCTTGATTCTGCAAGTTCTTGGTCTGATCGGACCGTTGATAAGGTAACTCAGGTCCTAAAGATCATTACAATCATCTTCTAATTCGTTTTCATGCTCATATTTTCCAAAGAAAAAGAAGCTGGTTGCGCAGTTGCTGTATTTTTCAAATTTGACCATGTTATACTGCTCCGAATCTTATAAAACTAATCTCGTTTGAAAGCTAGCTTCTGGAGCTTTTCACAGCCACTTGAATTAGCTCGTTCCGACATCCCTATCATTTGTTATGAATTTGTGAACTTACTGCTGTGAACCTTGCTTCTACTGCCTCTGTAATTATCTGTTTTAACCCATCTATACTGTTCCAATGGTTCCGAAACTTGTCTCTATTGAAATATAACTTTCTCAGCTTTTCATAGCCGCTGGAATCAAATAAATCCGATAATTATACGATTTTTGATGAATTTCTGAAGTCTCTGCTGCAAACCAGGAATTTTTCTCCAAATCATATGTGTAGCCTCTGTATTATTAAGTTTTGCCCTATCTATACTACTCCGATGTTTTCAAAATTTGCTTCTGTGGAAATCTGACTTCCTGAGCTGTTCACATCCGTTGAAACTGGCTCGATCCGATATTTCTACGATTTATTATAATTTTTTGAAGTTTCTGCTGCAAAACTGAGAATTTTAGTAGTTTTCTGAAGTATTTTGAAATTTCTCTTGCTTGCCGCTTCAATTGTTCTTCAAACAACAGCACAGAGTCACTTATATGATCTTTAAGCAGCTTCGGGGAAGTTTTGGATATCGAAAGATCAGTTTTATGTTATAGTTTAAAAAGACGTTGAATATTATTGATTGCTCGTTCAATGTTGACGTTAAATCGTGATGTCCTATTTTAGGCGAAGGAACACCGACAAGGGACTTGAGGGCAGCTTCAGATTTTGGAGACAGTTAGGGCATTGCGTTGTGAGTTGATAATACGGGGACACCTTCCCTTCGTGGGATGTGTAAACCTCGCGATGGGTGGTTTTATTTTGTCGTTTATGAAATTATGGCTTGTTGCTTGGTTGATTGATAGAAAGCCTTGCTGGCTATAGGATGTTCGTATTTGTTAACATTGATGAGACTTTGGGCGTATATGTTATGTCGTAGATTGATTTGCTGATTGCACAGGAAATTATATGACGTTAGGTTATGTAGGGGTATGTTTGTTATGGTGCTACCTGTTGACTATTTTGTTGAGTTCTTGGGCGTATATGTTGTTTCGTGGAGAGATTTTACGATGACAAGGAATTACGTGACATATAGACGGCTTGATATTTTGTGCGATTGAGTTATGTTGTGGATTGCGATTGTAATTTTGTGTTGATATTGCATACACTCGGTACCGAGATGTTCATCAGTAGCCCGAATAGCCACGATTCGGGTGAGTGAGAGTGGCACATTATTGATCAGTAGCCCGAATGGCCACGATTCGGGTGAGTGAGAGTGACATATTGAGTAGTAGCTCGGCCAACGTCACCGGTGTGGGACATGCATGATATATAAGATTATTCATGGTACATTGTCTAGAGTACGGTGACGGACTCGTCTGACTCTCGACGGGGAGTTCATTTCGAGGAAGGATATGGCTGCCCACGCGTTGTTTATGTGATGGCGTGCATTTTCTTGATGTGCTTAATAGGTTCTATGATTGATTTTGGTTGTCGTATTTTCTTCGTAAAAGCAGTGGATTTTCGTTGATATTTTGAAGGTGACGTTTAATAGTAAATGTGAGGTATTCATGAATTGTTGATATGTTTGATGTGCTGATGTTCATCGTTGAGGACACGCTTTCTATGATGAGAAAGTGTGTTTGTATTATCATCTCACTGAGCTAGTGGTTTGCTCACCCCGTTTATGTATATATTTCTTTTTAGGTTGTTGACATCATTTTTGACCGGAGGTTGCCATTTCTTCGATCGTTGTTTCCGCTGCTGCTTCTTTCATTTTGGTATCTTATCTTTATTTTACCCTTGAGGATCCATTGGCGGATATCTTTTGGAAGGAAATTTTGCTTGTATGTGTATTCCTTCACTGATCGATGTTTTGAGTTCCTTTTGTACAGTGTAAAAACCTCCTTTGATATAAAATATGTATTTCTTTCGTGAGATTTCCATTTGTAAAGTATAAGCTAATATGGACGCCTTGCGTTTATTGAGAAACGCGGCGGCTGTCACGTGATCGACACGGGTCGGGGCGTGACACGTGAGTTTTTTTTTTTATATATTTTATTTTTTTTATAATTTTGTTATTATTTTTTAATAAAAAGATAAAGCTCGAGCTACGTTAGCTTTATTCGAGCTCAAGCTCGGAGCTGAAAAGCTCGATGAGCTCGTGCTCAAATGAAAGAGCCCAAAAAATGAGCCGAGCTATGCTCAAACGCGGCTCGTCTATACCCATATTAGCAATAGCCGAGGTCTTGACTTTGTAGTAAGGACGAGGCCTATCAAATCATATAATCGAATCTTTATGACTATAATGTGGATTATTTGGTTGATTTAGTTAGCAGACTGTTACACTAGTTCTTGGAATTGGTTCATGGGAAAAAAATAATAAATAAATTTTTTTCTCCTAATAGAAGATTTTATTAAATACTTGGGCAAAATCTTTAATTGTGTTTAATTAATAAGTATCTAAGTGGCCAAACTTTTTAGTATCAATTATGATTATTTTATTAATAGTGCTTTCTGGAAAACTAATATTAGATAACCTAAGATATTTACGATGCTCCTATGGAACTAATTTTAACTCCATGATTGAAAGATCCATCGAAGAACTAGAAAATAATGACAATTCATAAATTAGGCCGATCGATCATTCTACAAAACAAAACGTGTACCATGCTAAAAAAATACGCCATTATACATTCAAGATTTTATTTACTTTTATATATATGTATATTATTTCGAACTCATTTCCACGTGGGTAAATTCTTTATCGGTCCCGATCGAAGTTTCAAATTCCTCTTAAATACTAGTTCAATTATTTCTTCCTGTTCAGTACCGATTGACGAATTTCTTCCTGTTTAGTACCTAAAACGGTCTTTTCAATGTTGAAAAGACAAAAATAACCTTACTTCATAGGTTTAGTACCAACAAAACTGGACATCATACCAACTATTGTCTCTATTATACCAACTATTAACACTATTATACCAATAGAACTGAATATTATACCAGCGGTTATCGCTATTATACCAACTATTAACACTAACGGGAGAGAGTATACTGACCATAAACCTTAATTTAGATTAAATGAACTCGAACCCAATCAGTTATTAGAAAAGAAAAAAAAAATCGGCCATAGCTAATGAACTATCCAAGTTTTCAAAATCGTAGAGTTAGTGAAGTACCCGAAAATGCTTGTCACTCGCAGACCAGCCAGCGGAAGTAGAGATGGTCTTGTCGAAGGGTTAAAAGCTCAAAGCTTTGGAAGATGAGTAGCAATTGGTAATTGGGGATCGTAGGAAAGAAGACGAAAGAAACGGAAAAGCGCGTGTGCTTTCAACTTTCAAAGATTGAATTCGGTGATGGGCTTATTGAGCAGCCAATGGCCCAACTCATGCATAACAGCGAGCCCAATATTAAAGTCCGTTTATTTTGATAAATAAATTAAAGAAGATGCTAATTTATTTATACAAATTTACTATGAAACCCAAGCCCCTATCAACTGATGAATCGATGATTGACCTTTTATTTGACGGGCATCAAATTAGTTTGTTATTGTATTATATATTGGTATTTTTGCAACATAGTTTTATTTTTATTGCATTTGATACGTGGAATTCAGAAAAGAAAATGAAGAGGTACTATGATCGAAGCGTGTGCACAATTATTTGATGCGATAACTTGGTTTTTTAACGTATTTTTCACACACGAATTTCTCATATCATATGCACCCTTAAGGTGTTATTTTATGCTTTCTTAGTAAATTGTATATAATTAGATGCATGCATAATGGTCTTTTTTTTTTTTACTTTTTTACTTTTTTACTATTAAGTCGGGTAGCGGGTATCCAAATTCGAAGTGAGTTTTATATAAATCGAACTATCTGATTTTGAATTATCTCAAACCCAATCTTTTAAGTATGTGAGATTACTGTATTGTAGGATTTGGCGTCTCGGTGTAGTGGACATGTGAGATTACTGTATTGTAGGATTTGGCGTCTCGGTGTAGTTGACATGCTTGCCCTTTAGTCCACCTCCCATTGATGGACTCACCATTGGTGTTGATAACCTATGATGAGTAATCATATATAAAGCAAGTGATTTTGAGATATATTTTTGATGTAGGATACAATTCCAACTCTTTATTAATATCTCTTTATTAGACTGGGTTCTCATTCATCCGATATCGATTTTGAGCAAATTAATATTTTATAGCCTCCTCGAAACATAATTTTGAATCTTTAACTAATTTCGAGTTTCGTTTAACAATGACTTCTCGATTTCTGTAAAATCGATTAGTTTGGACTTTATTGGGTTAATTAACATAGCCCAAAAAGTCCAAACCCAACAGAGGCAGAAGTCATCCACATAGCCAACAACATTCCGTGAAATCAGGAGCGAAGACGAAGCCATAATAAGAATTGTTAATACAAATAATGAAAGAATGCATTTGGATTTGTGTATTTGAACGGAATTGCATGATTTTAAATTACGAAATATATTATTTGGTAAACATTAGGATGTCGAAATCCATATTTTAAATTTACATATTTGATCGGCAGCGACAGATCTTTTGAGCATCGACAAATCTTCTGAGTAACGCCCGAGATTCGATTTCGATTTTGAATGTGGTCTTTTTGTGTGTATGATGAAGCTTGGGCACTCGATTTTGAAAACGGATCACTTGTCATTGAATTTCAAAATTCAACAAATAACAAACGTTGAAGTTATCCTCAAATTTGGATTGAATTGAAATCTAAATCTGTTCAATTATCACATGGATGATTTGGAAGAAACCCGGATTTCGTCCAAACACAACAAAATTTAAGGGTTAATTGATAAAATAATCATGAACTTTAGTGTTCTCAGAACTTTTAAACGTGACAATCTCATCCAATTTTCCAAGTATCAAATTGTCATCGATCTTATTTTAATATAATCAGAAATGACGTAAAGACATGGCATATCGTTGGACCGACCTTGTTTTTCTGAAAGAATTCTTTTCTTTTTGTGTTTCTGTATTGTTTTTAATTTATTTAATTTTTTTTGTAATTGTATATGATATGGCAACAAGGTAGTTTTGATATTAAAATATCTAATCTCCAATGAAGTGCAAGTTAAATGTACGAAATCAACATAAACCCCCAAAAAAAGTTTATAATCACACAATTTTTTTTTTCTATATCGAGATATCTGCACTCAATCGTTTATGGACCGACAAAGAACCACTTCGAAAAGGGTAACAACAAAGCCCTCAAACATTATATCATCCATTGAGACATAATAAAAAAATTTAAAAATTAACTTGCTAAAATAAACTTTTAGTTTTGTTTTAATTGCAAATCATACGAAGTTCGTAAGATATTTAAGTGTAAATTAAACCAATTCATAATAGAACACTTATTTTTTCTTCATGTTTATTAAAAGAAAAAAAAATTTCACATTGTAATTTCAAATCTCGTTATTAATATAATCATATAATTTTAACATTTCACAAAACCAATATATATTAAATACCATAATAAAAAAGTCAAAACAAGAACACATAAAAAATACATATACTAGTTACTCCTTGTTCCTCGAAGATCTGTGTCCACCAAGAATACGTGATATCTGAAGCCCTATGCTAAACGTGCTTGATTGAACAACATTCGTGTTTGAAATTCAGACACGAAAGGGAACCACGCAAGAAAAGCCACGGGCGTGAAGAGAAGTACAATCTCGTAGCCCCGAGCTAGTGTTCTAACCGACGCCCAGAACCCCGCTCTTTGAACTACAGGCTTACAAGCCTGTGCAATCTACAATCATTCAAAAGATCATAAGAGTGCGTTTGCGTAACTAAAAAATGGTCATTAGTCATACAAATTTTAACCGAAAAAATTATCTTTGCTAACCAGAAGTAAACCCCAACCAGTGGGCATGAAGGCGAGTATGCAAACTATAATATCCCGCGGAGTCATATGGGGAAGCGCAATAAGGAGGGCGAGGATGGCGACAAATGTAATAAAGATTAAACCTTTGATCAGCCGGAACTACAGTTGGAAGTTAGCACTGTATGTATCTCCTTCGCCCAACGGATATTGTCTGGGGAAAAAAAAAATTATATGAATGTCCATTAAGGGACTAAAACCAACTTAGGAGGCTAATCTAATTACAAAAGGGAAAGAAGAGGAAATCTCACCTTCATGACAAAGAGGATCATGAAAATCACCAGCCACTGTTGATACCAAGAAAAAAGAAAAAAAGACATCAGTACTGTCATGGAAAAGAGTATTTCTTACTACATGGGTGATGACGAAAGAGAGCTAAAAACATACTCAGACACTTTTGGTATTCCTCGAAATATTCAAGTGGTACACGAAGAAGCGCAGAGCCAACACAATCTCCGCAACGATCCGACGTTTTCCCGAGTGACGAAGATGGTCCTTCTCTTCTTCCCACCACGATTCCCAGCTCTTCTCCGAAGGCACGCCGATGCCTCCTCGGTTACTTACCCACTTGTTCCAGTCAGTCCAGTCGTCTACTATCTTCTGCCACTCGATGGGTTGAAGAGAAAGGGGGCAAAAAGCCACGTGCCCACCATGAACCACATTGACACGGTGATCAATATATAGTTCTGATAAACCAGGAGGAGTATCATCAGCTCGAGACCTTTAACAAAATGGCAGCGGGAGTACAGCCTATAGTTCTCCGCGAATTTTGCATGGAAGACGGCAAACCCACGACCCGTGGGTCGATACTTGGCCCCGCCGTGGAGTAGGTTTCTTCCGTAGTAATGGGTCTTTGTTCCCAGGGAGAAGGTGAAGAAAACTGCTGCAACAGCTGCATTAGTATGAATTCGCTTAGAGCAGTTCGAAAGCCCTTTTCGAGGCCAATCTCCATCATCATGGGGAGAGCCATTAAGAATCCAATCTGAACAAATGATTGAGAGGCCAGAGCAACCTCAAGAGGCTTGTTTTGCTGAACTGCGGGTAAATGGCTTAGCCCTTTTTTGAGACCACTAAGAACAAGATAGAGGCGAGGCGACCATAGAGGAATACGTACACTGTGAGCACAGTGATCTGAGAGAGCAAAATAAAAGGTGGTTAAGAGTTTTTGCATAATTAGATCTAAAGTTGAATAAGACCTCCATTTTTGTTTGAAAAAAAAAAGAAACATTACCAAAGTACTGAAATAGAAGCCAATGGTGGTGAAATAGCAAGATAACATTCGGAAAAAGTCGAAGCTGTGCCCGAGCCTGTATAGATCACGGCCGAGAGTTTGTTCGCCGTTGCCATTGGCCATCTTTGCCTCAAATAATGAGATTTGGTTCAGGCCAACATCCCTCCCTTTTCCAACTTGTATGTATTCGTGATGGGTCACGTTGCCTTCACGAAGTGTGGAATTGAATCCTGCATTCATAGATCACACACCATAATTCAAGAGTTTTTGAGCATTTGAGAGAACGAACGAAAAGGTTGGAGCTTGAGGATGTAATAATTGTACCAGCAAATATGTCTTCGCTGAGGTTGATAACCTTGGAGGCTTTACTCACCCCACCTCTAGTGAGGTGAAATAGTCTGTCAAAAACATTTGGATGACCATAGTGAAACCGAACCCTAAACGAAGGAAAGAGAAATCATTAGATACACACACTGAATATGAATGCTGAATTGGTACAGACAACTGGATGACCATAGTGAAACTGAACCCTAGACGAAGAAGGAGAATGTTAGGAATATTTTATAGTGCTCAATTATCATGTTATCTTTGTCTAGGGACTTAATTGTATTTTATGTAAATATAGGGATTGGATTGAAAATATACCAAAGTATGCTTCGGTATATATATAGGGCAAGTGTGTGTAAAATACACACAACTTGAGTTTTAGCTTTCTCTCACTAGAAACACTCTCTCTAATCACTATCTTAGCTAGGGTTAATTGAAGAGAGAGAAAGGAGATTATTGTAGAGAGAAGCTTGGTGATTAATGGAAAGATTGATTGACTTTATACCCAAAGCTTCCGCGCGTGTTTAATCAAGGTAATTCTCATTCGATCTAATGCTCAAGTTAATAATCGTTTGATGAAATCTGGGAATTACAATTGGTATAAGAGCAAACGTGTTAGAATTGAATCGATTTGAGTTGAAATTGAGGTTTACGATGCTTGATTTTGAGTTGAATTTAAGGTTTACGATAGTCACTGTTCATCGCGATTTGAAGCTCATCGTAAACTGTTGATTGATCTTTTGAGCTGCTTGCTTAGGTGTTTACGATGAATTTACTGTTTGCGATGATTAATAGTTGATTAATTTGACTGATCGAAGCTGAATTTGGACTAATTGTGTTGATTTTTGATCGAATTGTTCTTATGATCTTCAAAATGTTCATGTGAAAAACTCGAAAATACTATATGTTTTGCTTTGAACTAGTTTAATCGAGTATTTTTACATGTTTAATTGCTGATTTCGATCGATTATCTGAGCTTAATTTTAGAATTTAAGTGTTTTTGATCGAGTTTTACTTTTATTGCAAAGTTTACGAATGGAAGGTTTACGAATAACTTTGCAAAACTCTGTTGATTAGCTTTGCGAACGAAAACTTTACGGTCAAAGCTTTATATTTTACGGTCAAAGCATTTAAGTTTACGGTCCTTTCAGTTTACACTCGTAAAGTTACTGTTTACGAACCATTTTCATTCGTAAACCAGTAAAGGGAAGGTTTACGAATAAATTTCAATCGTAAACTATCTCGAGTCACTGTTTACGAATACTTTTCAATCGTAAACTTTATTTTACGAAGCTACTATTTACGATAGCATTTCAGGTTTACGATATCAACAGTGTGTAAAGGTTTACGAATACTTTTCAATCGTAAACTTTACTTTACGGGTTACTGTTTACGAATCAGTTTCATTCGTAAACCAGTAAAAAGAATTGTTTACGAATACTTTTCATTCGTAAATATCAAACCACGGTTTACGAACATATCTCATTCGTAAACTATCTAAGTGATATGTTTACGAATAACTTTCAATCGTAAACTTTACTTTGCGGAAGTTATTGTTTACGAATACTTTTCATTCGTAAACTATCTCAAGGCACTGTTTACGAATCTATCTCATTCGTAAACTATAAAGGTTTACGAATCACAAAAGTTTACGGTCAAATACTGCCCGTAAACCTAAAAGACCCGTAAACATTTGAAAAGGTTTTCGGTAGCAAAAAAAAAAGAAAATTTTTTGAAAAGGTTTACGGTCCTAAATTTTTTTGCTACTACGAGAT
This sequence comes from Lindernia subracemosa, assembly GCA_028392965.1. NCBI lineage: Eukaryota > Viridiplantae > Streptophyta > Magnoliopsida > Lamiales > Linderniaceae > Vandellia > Vandellia subracemosa. Next base: position 825,357 of record JAQPCC010000070.1, read on the forward strand.
TTTTTTTGTACCTACTTTTCAAAGGTTTTCTGAGGCTTAGAAAAAATTTTGGGTAAAGAAATTTTTTTTAGTCCAGTAAAATTTTTCAGTACAAAAATATTCTCAGTATAATTTTTTTTTTCGTATAAGTCATTTTAAAAAAAAAAAAAAAAAATTTTAAAAAATCATTACGAAAACCTTTTCATACAAACTTAGACTCGTAAACCTTTTATCTGAAACACACAAACAAAATTCGATCGAAGATGGATTGAAGACCTCTTGATTATCATCTGGATTTGCTGCTCGGTAATCAAGTAGGTTTCGGGTCCACTCTGCCCAGATCGAACGGTTTCTCAAACGATTAAGGTTTGAATTAAGCTTCCACGCATTTAACATTTTGTTCAAGCCAAACGTAAACTTACACTTACTTTACGAAACTTACTGTTTACTGCTCTCATTCATTCGTAAACTTCAAGGCCTTACTTTACGATTGTTCCTGTTTACGAATCAATATCAATCGTAAACCTTCACATATCTACTGTTTACGAATATATTTCATTCGTAAACTATCTTTAAGAAAGGTTTACGAATATTCTTCATTCGTAAACAAGCGCTATTAGTTTACGATTAACCTTTACGTCACGAAAGTTACTGTTTACAGTTCTTAAAGGTTTACGAACGATTCTCATTCATAAACATTCTTTACTCGTAAACTAAAAAGCACTGTTTATAGCTTCTCTTTCATTCGTAAACTAATATTGTGTCAAATCAGAACCGTAAATCTTACATTCTTTTAATAATATACAAAGTCTAAGATACAATCCAAGCCGATAATTAATATTTTGTATCTAAACTTTGCTGTGCTGAAAAGTTTACGAACTGAACTGAAATTAAAAGTTTGCGGTTAATATCAAAAATTAAATTTTTTTTAACAGAATCGAAAATATTGATCACAAATTAAATCAATTCTAAAACGCGTCAACGATCAATATACATCCAACAATTTTATTTGATCAAAATTAAGATCCAACATTCTATATAGAATTTAATTACCAACATTATTTGAACTTAAATTTTCAAAATTCTATATTGAACTGAAAAGATTAAAATGGATTTATTTCACGAACAAATGATCAAGACACTAGAAGCGAGGCTAGCTAATAACGAGCGTGTCTTAAGAAAACATCTAGAAATTGAAGCTAGTCTTGTATGTCAATTGACCAATGCAAAAATATGTGAGTTGAAGCTAGTCTTAAGGATGAGATTATAAGGTTGAAGACTAAGACCACAGAACATGAATCAAAAATATGTGAGTTGAAAACAAGTCTGTCTGCCTGTGATGAAGCAGACAAGTCAATGTTGCAAAAATTCTCATCCACAAATAATGAAAAAGAAATGGTCAAGAAATTAGAAGCAAGATTAGCCAATAATGAAGTTGTCCTAAGAAAACATCTATTAGAAGAAACCAATCTAGGAATAAAGCTTCAATTAGCTAATGAGAAAATAGCTAAACTTAACAATGATCTTGCTAAATCAAATTCTGAAACAACAGAATTAAAGGAAAATAAAGATTATCAAGCTCAAAATAAATGTCTTTCTGAAGAACTCACTAGATTACACTGTAAAATTAAAGAACTAGAGGTTCTTCTTGCAAAGAAAGAACAAATTGAGCAAAAATTGTCTCGAAACAAGTCGACTCAAACAATTGAGTCAATGTCAACCGAGGAACATTCTATATTATCGATAAAACCCGAACCTAAGGATTGCTACACTCCAGAAAGTGCTCGCAAAATTGATGAATTACACTCTCTTCTGGATTCCGAACGAAACGGGTTTCGAGCTCAAATGAATAAGCTTTTAAAGGAGAATTTAATTCTCAAAAATTCCTCTCAAAAAGGCGCAAGAATGACTAAAGCTGTCAAGAAAGAAAGAATAGAGGAAGACAAATTATCTTCTATTGCCACGACCAAATTTGGTTCTACCTCTATTCCTAATCCAAAAATACCCAAAGTCATTCTAAAATCAAAATTAAAGAAAGAAGCTATTAAAACGAAAGTAGACAATAATTACACATTCTCTATTAAAACTGAAACGTCCAAAAGTAATAATTGTCTAAACAAAAGTAGCTCATTTAGTACACATTACAAAGTGAATGATGTGAGTCTAGAAGGTAGGAAATACGACACTTCTATACTTAATGCTATTGATTCTATAAGCTCGTATTCCTCTCTCAAGTACCCGGTCAAAGTCAAATCCGAATTGCATTTTAAGCGACTAGCGAAAGAGAAAATTTTCTCTTCTACAAAAAGACACACATTCACCGATGCTGAAAAGTTAAATTTCAAAAAGGTACAACAAATTTAGAAACCTAAGCTACAAATGGAAATAAGTAGTCCTCGACAAATGTGGATTCCTATGACTGCTTTATGTGATAATTTTGCTTCCAAATTTGAACCTTATATGCATAATTGTTTCACTGCTAATCAGGGAGGACCCGTCCAAAAATGGGTACCAAAGTCCCGATAATTTGTTTTGCAGGCCCCGATCATACATGGTAAATATACGACGATTGCTCCACATGTATGGTCGGTAAGCGATGATGAGCAGTCGCACAAGACCCCGACACGTGTGGTATTTGGTTTGCTCCACACACGTGATGGTATGTGACGTGAGCAAACACACCAACTCAAGACTATTCTAAAGCTCTTGATTTGACATTGTTTTTATTTTTATTTTTTTCGTTATATAAAAAAAAAGGCCATAAAAAAAAAATGAATGAAAGGCCATTAAAAAAAAAATGAAAAAAAATTAAAAAAAAAAAAAAAAAAAAAAAAACCGAGAAGAACTTTTGAGCTACAATGTTCAAAGAAGGCCGAGCCGATTACAAAATTGCTTGGATTTCAGGGAGTCAAACTCTATATATTATGTTTTTGATTTTCATAGGGAGTTCGACTTATTATAAATAGCGTTTACCTTTACAGAATATTCGGTCTTCATATTCTATATTCTTTTTGGGGGAGTGGATAGATAGATAGATTAGGCGCGTGAACTTCAAAAGAGCGTATTACCATAGTTCTAATGTAAAAAGCACATATACTTTAGGGGGAGTGAGACTTATAAGTGCAAAAGACACATTTATTGGGGAGTGTCACTTCGAATCCAAAAGGCGCTTGATTTTTTTGTAATATGCAATTTCACAAAAAACGCATCTATTTAGGGGGAACAAGGGCATCAGATTCGAAATAGCGCAACAATTTAGGGGGAGTGTTACCTAAAAAGGCGCAAGAGCTTCAAAGGCAGAATGCCCTGAAGACAAACTTCAAGCTTTAAGGGAGTGTCAACAACAATCAGCGCATGGACAATACGAGTTGTTCACATACATGTTCCCATGGTTCAGTTCATCCCAACTGCACCTATCCCAGGAACAACCCCGAGTGTATGTGAGGGTATTTGAGCGTATAACGATGAAATCCTTACAACTCAACCACAAACTATCCGGGCCATAACCACTATAGGTACATGACTGATTTATCAGATCCCGGGTAGAAGACGCTTCATCTGGTCCAAAAGCGCATGCACACCCTTCCTAGCTACTCATTTGTCTCCCAAAAGACAGATGTTTCAATATCTCACGGGGAACCGCATATGCTATCACCGTTTCATTTGGAAGCGGGAGATATTGAACAAAGTGGTCCACAGCCCCACACCACGACTTTCTTGAACACTTAAATGTCTAGTGTGTCCTCATAGCCTAAATATTTTTATATTTTCTAGGACACATACATTCTTTTACACACATATTGCAGGTCTACGTGACCATGCCAGAACTTCTGTAGACGCATCATTCAATGATGTGCTTCTATGATCAGAAGGAAGTCATGCCGTTGCAACATAAAAACAACAACGGTAGCAGGTCATCTTCTGGAGCACGACTCGAGAACGATGTCAACGGGATGCCTATGTGGCCCCGTAGTCCCTTCAAATGCAAGTCTGTGTGACTTTGCATCAACGACCAAGAGTGACATCAAGATGTTTCACAATGATTGGTCGTCTGTCCCGTTTTCAGGTACTTCATCCGGAATTCAATGCCAACACGTTCCGCGTACACTCAGGTTCACCTTGATCAAACAGCATGACGATACAAATGAATCGCCATGAGGGGGAAAAGTATATCAAGGAGGCCAAGCACGTGAAATTATTAAAGAAGCCGAGCTTTCAACGTACGTGCTGAACCACAACAAACAAGACCTCTCTCCATGGTTCGAGCATACACGACAAGTCAATGCTGACGATCCGTGCGACTCTGATATATGCAAAAAGGTGACGAATATTAAAGTTGCAAAGAAGAAAAAGAGAGTGCATGTAAATAGGGGGAGACTGAAGATTCTCCAGATGCTCTCAGCTATTTTCTTCAGACTGCAACAAAAGACCGTGTCAAATTCAAAGTTGAACACAAAGGCAGAGATTTTCAAAGGGGAGATTGTTAGGAATCTTTCTGTTGTGTTCAAATAATGAGGAAGCCTGAAGATTATCAAAGACAAAGACAACCGACGCTTCAATGACAATTGAACACTAAGGGGGAGATTGTTAGGAATATTTTATAGTGTTCAATTATCATGTTATCTTTGTCTAGGGACTTAATTGTATTTTATGTAAATATAGGGACTAGATTGAAAATATACCAAAGTATGCTTTGGTATATATAGGGCAAGTGTGTGTAAAATACACACAACTTGAGTTTTAGCTTTCTCTCCCAGAAACACTCTCTCTAATCACTATCTTAGCTAGGGTTAATTGAAGAGAGAGAAAGGAGATTATTGTAGAGAGAAGCTTGGTGATTAATGGAAGATTGATTGAGTTTATACCCAAAGCTTCCGCGCGTGTTTAATCAAGATAATTCTCATTCGATCTAATGCTCAAGTTAATAATCGTTGGATGAAATCTGGGAATTACAATGTTAGGAATATTTTATAGTGCTCAATTATCATGTTATCTTTGTTTAGGGACTTAATTGTATTTTATGTAAATATAGGGACTAGATTGAAAATATACCAAAGTATGCTTTGGTATATATATAGGGCAAGTGTGTGTAAAATACACACAACTTGAGTTTTAGCTTTCTCTCACTAGAAACACTCTCTCTAATCACTATCTTAGCTAGGGTTAATTGAAGAGAGAGAAAGGAGATTATTGTAGAGAGAAGCTTGGTGATTAATGGAAGATTGATTGAGTTTATACCCAAAACTTCCGCGCGTGTTTAATCAAGGTAATTCTCATTCGATCTAATGCTCAAGTTAATAATCGTTGGATGAAATCTGGGAATTACAGAGAAATTGTAAGATAAATATTTTGCATATCAGTGATGAATTTACAGATGTATGCAATCTATTCCAATATTTTCTCTTAAATCTAATTCCCCGAACAATATTCTTTTGAGAAACTGAATGCTACACAATTAGAGAACTATAAATTAGTATGTAGTCCAGGAAATCAAAGTAGCTAATGATTACCGTAACATGCATAAGATATAATCCCATAGGCTCAGTTTGGTTTAAGGATTTCGACGATAAAAAGAAAGGGAAAGGTGTATGGTACGATACTCGAAGCATGATGTATTATTTGATACACTAACATTGTTTTCCTTCGTTTTCTCCACGCACAAATTCCGCGTACCAAACAGAGACTTAGGCTATAAATCTAACGTACCACATTTGCATTTCATGTCTGAAATATTATTCTCAGGCGACAAAAAAAAAAAGTGGTGCATGGAGGGGGTTAAAAATGCAATAACGACAATTCACGTTAAATATTCAGTTATGCTTGTAAACTGCATTTTTTTATGAAAAATAATAGGAACTATGATAAGGAAATCGAAACTTATGCAAATCTAATTGTATATTGCACACAAGAGTTTCAACTCATACAGTGAGACAAACATAATATTTTGTTCCATTTAATTTTGAGCTACCGTTTAAAGAAAAAAGAAATTTAAGAGAATATATATAGAACAGTGATGGAAAATCAGGGAAAGAGAAGGAAGAACTTAATAAATCTTACTTCAGGGGGTTGACCAACAATCTACGACTAATAGTGACAAAACATGTCTCTTTATTCGACATATATATATTTGTGTGTTCACAAGCGAAATGCTAAACTAGGATTAGAGCGCACCTTCCAGTAAAAATATGCTCCCTCAGGCCAAGAATCGATGGGTGCCTAACATCATGCATTTTAAGAAATTCTTGGAGCAAGTTTCTCATTTTTAATGCTTCTTCCATGTAGTTATCCTAATAGAGAGTACTCTTACTGTTAGGACAGAGCGAACGACAAAACTGAAAATCAGCTGTGCAATAAGAAACGTACCTGATTCATATCAATCGTTTGCAGACCTTCTCCACGAGTGAAAATAATCGCATGATTTTGATTTTCAGGTTTTCCTTCGCCTAGTATAGCTGGGCCCGGAAGTTTTCTACGATAGAGTACCTACAAACAGAAATAACAAGCTCAGATACTTCCAAAAGTGATGAAATGAATAGAAGACGCCATACCATAATCAAAACTTAATAGCATTGCACAAAATATTTACTACCAAGTCCCCTTATGATGTGATAACTTTGTCATTAGCCCTTTACCTGATCCAGATTATGTCCTGGTTCAGACGAATCAGCCTTTGGCAAGGCAGCCTTCACAAGAGTGGAATAGTATGCCTTGTCATTAACCTTCTTGGGCCTATCTTTGCTTGGTTCTTCAACTTCATCAATATAGGCCACTCTAAGTGATGGATACCTATTCATAGAAGAATTATATTAGCAAATATAAGTGATAACAATTACAAAGAACCAAGATAATAGCCAACAAACTTACGTTGTCATAAGTCTTAGAATATCTTGAGCTCGTGGGTCGCCAGATCGTTTTTGAATACCATACAACTGACACGAAACAACATATGTAAATTTCATATCTGCCACTGGTTGACATTGTGACCACAACGACCTCTCTCCCTTCATCTTATCCTCGTTTAACTCAATTGCTTTATAGCCTTCCATTAGATTTGTCGTAAATTGGAGGGTGATGTTATAAAAGCCAGCAAAATGGTGGTTCTAAGAAGTATAAGAACAAAATGGATACCATCATCCTTTGCCATATCAAGGAGTGCCTGAAGTTCGGGTGCTTTGCGGTAGTACATCATTCCTCTCACTAATGCAGTTTAAACAAGTGAACGATTATTTAGGAACAATACAAGAAAATAGGAGCAGTGAGGAGGAAAGGAATGAATATAAAAATAAAAATAGAATCACAATAAATTAGTTTGCGTTCCGACCTGTCTTTGTCAATGTCTGGCCCCTATAGGATGCCCAAAGCCGCAGTTGCTCTTCTAATTCGTCAGAACCCTTAAGTTCATCTTCACCATAGCACTTGACACGTTCCAGAAAATTATTCCACTCATCTGCATAATGTTACTAATATGACTAATGGAAGGTGAAAATAATTTCGGAGATGCAACACAACCGCATAAAAAACAAACCTGGGAAAATTTTCTGCAAGTAAAAGAGAATAGAGACACCATCTTCATTGGGCACTTCTAAATCAGGCAATGAGAAGAGGACCTCTTCAGTGTAATATGGAGTCAAAACACTGAAAGGCACCATTTATCTAAGTTAAGATTCATAAGCAATGATCAAAGATTCTTACAAGATTATATTGGCAAGGTATAAAAGAATGGTATCAGTGCAAATCAAACTCCTGAGGTTTGGTTATAGAACACATACTATTAAAAAAAAATAGATATCATTGTAATAAATCACTCACGAGAAGGATATCATATTGCGAACTTTTGGTGCGGAAGGCATGTCCATAAACAAGGAATTAGAGAAGAAAGAAATCCGTCTTCTAGCTTCCAGGTTTGATGGCACATCCATTGCTGATTCTTTCACCGTGAGCAACAAAAACACCCTCTTGATCTGCACAAAAGGAAATCATAAAGGTTGAATTAACGAATATATTCTGAATTTCATTAATGTCATTTTTTTTATATTAACCTTTTCCTTCCAAGCTTCTGATTCGGGAGTTGGGAATTTTATAGCTCCAGCTGATGCAAATAATTGATACTGTTGATCAAGAGGGACCATCCCTTCATATCGCATTCCTCCATGAATGGTATCTAATAAGCTTTTTCACAATATACACATTGTCTAAATCAGCACATTTCATCAAGAACCCGAAAAACACAACATAGCTACATGAAATGAGAAACATTACTTGGACATGTGATCTTCCATCATTATATCTCGGGTTACGACTTCCAGCATATCCTGAAAAAGAATTACAACTTGATCCCTATCCTCCTTTTTGTTGTCTAGCTGTGGTCAACAAAAAAGGGGAAAAAATGTTGTTATTCTCCAATCAAGTTTACACACCACTGAATCAATGTAACAGGTACTTTGGATGTTTCATAAAAATTAAAACCGCAAAGTGATCAAAGAATACCAAGAACTTCACAAGCCTAACAAAGAGATCATAAAGACTCGGAAGAGCGCTCAGCTTGCATTCTGTCAATAAATCATCCTCCTCTACGTGCTTGTCAGCTTCAGAAAATATGTATTCAATAGCCCTAAAACAAAGTAAGAAGATAAGGTGAAAAACAGTAAACTTGAACTAGAGAGGTGACAAAACATGCATCTTATCTTACTCTCTCTCCCGACTCCCACAAACTAAAAACTTAATGATATTCCTGAATGACGCGTAGCATTCGCAAACAGCAGAATACATGTAATCATCAGACTTTATTCTCTTTTTCAGCTCGCTGTCCTTTCCATTACTGTCTTTAGCCATATCCACCGCAATTGGGATCTGTAAAATAGAAAAGCAGAACCAGAGGACAATTATCATATGGCGTTTTCCAAGTTTGAGGGTGACCTGCATGCAGTAAATACCAATGTTATTTATATGTTCAACATAATTATCATAAATCGAACCTTGCTAGCTAGTAAAAATGGAGGCCACTGTATGATCTCTAAATCACGATCCGCCCAATATGGAACAAGTAATAGATACATTTCTCTAAATTACAAACAACATGAAAGGTCAGATGTAACGATATGTCTGAATTGTTCCCCATGTAAGTTAATATAAGACAAAAGGGAAAGGGAAATGAATGTTAAAGCAACATTCAGTCTGAATATTTATACCTGTTACTTATAAGATCCTCCTCTCTGAAACTGATGTTTTTAAGGCTTGTTGTGATACCCTTTGTTGGGTTTTCCTGGATCGGAAAGCTGTTTTTGGAAGGGAAGTTGCAGGGGATTCCGGGAATACAAGAGAATTTATCGGAGAAGAACTTTTTATCACTGAAAAGCTTTCTTGCTTACAAAGTATTTTCAAGACTATTAAGAGAGAGGGTGTTCTATATCATAGAAATACATAGAAACGTTTTTATACTACTAAAAACAGTTTCTGTCCACTAACTTCCTTGGCAGTTTCGGCCCACTAACTTTGCAGTTTCTTTGACAGTTTCTTCCCACTTTCTTGGCAGTTACTTCCCATTAACTGCTGTCCTTATCTCTTCCGTAACCGTCATTTATCTTCCGTAACCGTCCTTTAGACATCTCATATTCTTCTCAGCAGAACCTTCTCGGGAAGTCACTTTCAGGCTTCCTCGGGAAGACCATCCTTTCTGCTCGGAAGACTCTTCTTTCTCAGGAAACTCTTCTCTCTCGGAAGGCTTCTCCTCTGACTTCTTCTTGCTCGGGAAGTACCTCGCTCGGGAGGCTTCTCGCTTGGGATGCTCTTGGGCTTCAATCTCAACAAATTCCTCCCTGAAGCTCAAGGTCTTCCAATCTTTCATCCCGAGCATATTCTTCAGATTCTCGAATATGGGAATCGGCAACGGCTTCGTGAAAATGTCTGCGACCTGGTCCAGACTTGGAACGTGAATCATCTTCACGTTTTCCTTCTTCACCTTCTCTCGGATGAAGTGAAATCGGGCATCGATGTGCTTGCTTCTTTCGTGATGCACTAGCTAGCTCGATTGCCGACTTGTTATCCACTCGGATTTCGGTTGGCTCCTCCTGTTTGACGTTTAGCTCGAGCAGCAGGTTCCTCAGCCAGATTGCGTGCATGACGCACAAAGACGCTGCTACATACTCGGCTTTGCAGGTTGACAGAGTTACGATTGGCTGCTTCTTCGAGAGCCAAGTAAACGCCGAGCTTCCAAGGTAGAAGACATACCCGCTCGTGCTTCTTCTGTCATCAACGTCCCCACACCAATCACTGTCTGAATAGCCAACCAACTTCACATCGTTTGTCCTCGGGTAGAAGAGCCCGAGCGACTTCGTCCCTTGAACGTATCGGAGTATTCTCTTAATCGCCTTGAGATGCGATTGCCGTGGTTCTTCCATGAAGCGACTCACGACCCCGACAGCGTATGTGATATCCGGCCTCGTGCAGGTCAAGTACCTTAGGCTTCCCACCAAGCTTCGGTACTCTGTTGCGCTTACTCTTTCTCCTCCCTCGAACTTGGAAAGTTTTGCACCAAGCTCCATTGGGGTTGCTATAGATTTGCACTCCTTCATCTTTCCTTTCTCTAGTATCTCTTGTTGGTCCTATTTTTACCAAACAAGGATCAAAAGATGCGATTAAACTTGAAACTCGAGCTACATCTTGAGTGTGTGTAAAGTGTGTGTTTTCTTACTTGAAGGTACAAGGTGGCTAGCTTTTAAATTTCTTTTGATAAAAACCCTAGAAGGGCAAATGGAGCCTTATATACCACATTTGTTGGTATATTAAGGCTCTTACCTAAACTATTACAAAATTCCAAACTAGTCCCAAAACCACTAATTACAAAATAGACCCAAGACTTATAATTATCAAAGGACACTACAAAAGATTCCTAACAATCTCCCCCTTAGTGTCCTTTCCGCTTAGACGTCTTCTTCTTCTTGGGTCTCACCAGCTCGTAGACGGATCTTCTGAATCCTAATTTGTACTCGTACGTGCGTATCCATCTACGATGTCCAAGCTTGTCAGATATTATCTCTATCATCTTGTTGAACTTCGCTTGGACTTCATACTCTTCATCACTCAACCCGTCCATAATTCTCTTCAACTTATCTCGTATGATCAGGAGGGTTCCGTCGGAAAATTTCGAAATTTCCGACGTCTTCATCAACCTCTTGTTGCCCTTGTAGTTGATGTAGACCACTGATGGATCTTCTGAATCAAAGATGTGGCCTTCACCGAAGTCTTTAGATTCGGGGCTCTCGAAGGAGGGCTTCGTGAGATTCACCTTCTTCAGGTTGCTTTCAAGCGCTATTTGTAGATCATGTGATGCTGTGTACTTTATTTGGCGCAGCATGAATCTCTTCAGTGTGTTGTAGCCCAGTCTGAAGTCAGGGTTTTGGAGGGTGCCTATCATCTGGAAGGTCCCGACCATCCTATCGACGTCTTCTGATCTGAGATAGGTGAGATCTGCTTCATTAAGCTCTTCCACCGTGCCGTCATGCCTTTGAATTTGATAAACTGGGAAGGCTATGGAGCAGAGATGGTCCGTCCGAACACCCGTCATCTTCGAGATCCTTGGCCTCTTCTTCTCTTCTCTTCGGAGAGCCTCCAAATCATCGCCTTTTCCGTCGAACAAGAGCTTTCGACGGAGGGTTAGCAGGTACAAGTTGGCTCTTTGCTCCGAGAGATGAGTCATGCCCCTCAGCTCCAGCTCATTCAACTTCTTGAGCTGATCCTCCTTTCTCCAGATTCTTTTACGAATTTCTTCTTGGAATGGTGCCACGATCTTGTCTTCCAAGGCAGGTTCAGGTCTTCTCCTATTCTGGATTTCATTGGAGGATCGTCCACGTCTACTACTCTGTGTTGGAGGAGCTCGGGAAGTTCTGGAATATCAGCGTTGTAGTCTTTGCCTTCCTCGAGTTCCTCCTCTATCCGAACTAAACTTATGGCCGCCTTCTTCAGGAAGTGTCTGGCGTTTTCCATTAAGCTCTTGGTCAGTTCGGGAGTGGTCGGTTTACGCAGCCAGTCTTCATTGAGAATGTATCTCTCAACCGCATCATGAGGGTTGTAGAGTTCTTCGATTGTTCTTGACGCGTCAACTGATGGACTTTGGATGGTAGCTGGTTGATGAGGCAAGGGTGGGCTTTTTCTGGCCAAGGATTGAGATGATGAGAGGCTTGTAGTGGCTGGGGTAGTGTGGGCTGGTGAAGAAGCTTCTTTTTGAGATGAAGAAGCCGTCTTTTGAGTGGTTTGGGTAGTGGATGTAGTTTGGGTGGTGATGGTTTGAGTGAGCTGATGCGTCTGCGTCTGCGTCTGCGTCGGGCTTGGTCTCTTCTCCCCCTCGGGATGACCCCCGTCGTCTGGGTCATCGCATGGTCGGGCCGACGCCTCTCTCGAGCCGCCGTTTGATCTCCAGCTCCCGCTCATTCAGGTGAGTGGCGCTCTGAAGCCAGGCCAGGAGGATGTCGTGGAGTTCTTCGGTTGGGTGGAATACCCGAGCCCTCAAACATATCGTTTGGCCAATATAATTCATGCATTATGCTTGTTCACTTATATGAATTACGTATTTGTTTATATTCGCATAATTCATATGAGTCTTACGTGTTGCATATGAGGTGCATTTTATATGTTGCATATTTTATGCAATTTGTTTTGCTAAAGTCATACTGACTAATTTTGGCATTATATAGGATAAATAAATTGTAGGAATTATAATAAGGACAATTATTTAGAAGTCTTATCCGATTAGTTGAGTCGGTATTGTAATAACACACGTGTTTGTCCCTAGTATGCGACTAGTTACATGTGTATAACTTGTATGTTTCCCAAACATTTGTATAGGTAGATATCCATAAGTTTTACTAAAATCATAATAAAATTATGTAATTATTTATGAATTAGGGTATAGGGCGCAATTTTACGGTCCTTAGTTGTAATTTTCTTACTTAATGAGTAAGGAAATGACATCACCACCTTTAACCCTTCATAGCCACGAAATCACCATCATTATCACTCTTAAACTGAAAGAAAATAATACAGCAAGAAAGAAAGAAGAAGAAGAAGAAAGAGAAGAAGAAAAATAGAAGAGAAAAGGAAAAACTAGCCAAGAAGATAGGTTAATCACTAATCTAGTGCCATCTTCCTTATTTCTATGTGATAATATGCTTTGTGTTTAACTTTAAACATGTTTGTGTCTTGTTTGTTAGCTTGAGGTTGTAAACAACTAAACTAAGTCTTCGTCTAACACCTGAGGAAAATCTATTTTCAAAGATTCAAGGTTACAGGTAAGTGAAAATCCAACTACGACGCATGGACATAGTATTCGGTGTTTTATAATATACATGCTTCGATGTTTCGATGATTTTATGTGAAGGTGTTATATTTGTTTGATTAATATTTGCATATGAGCTACATGAATTCATGAGCATACCATTCACGGCATATACATATGCATGCATATTATTGGGTACTGTTGAGTGTTGGCATGCATAGTCGTAATCGCCGGGGAGCGATGTATATGTGCCGATTATTGGCATGCAGTTGAGGTGTATGTGGTTATTACTAGTGGACCATCGACGGAAGGGGCGACCTGGGCAGGGGCGACCTAGGGTATGTGACCCTAGTGTAGGCTACCCAGAGTAGGCTACCGTCATATGTTGAGGCAGAAGGGGCGACCTAGGGAGACCTAGCGTAGGCTACCTGGAGTGGGCCACTGCCATATTATTGATGCGGTAGGAGCGACCTGGACGGGGCGACCTGGATGGGGCGACCTAGGGAAACCTAGCGTAGGCTACCAGCGTGGGCTACCAGTGTAGGCGACCGCGACAGAAGGGGCGACCTGGGAAGGAGCGACCTAGTATTGGCTACCCAGAGTGGGCCACTGTCAGATGGTTTATTGAGCTCTTGGTGGTGCATAGTATTTTAGCCACGGGCCCAGACAGAGGATGAGAGAGAGATGATTCATTTTGAGATGTCAAGTCACATGTAGTTTATGCATATGATGAGGATTTGCATATTCATGAGCATGCATGGTTTTTACTTACTGAGCTTCTAGCTCATATAGTTCATGTGTTGTAGGTGAGCGAGATGACCTTGTTTGACTGACGTAGATAGCGAGGCTAGTCGTTGGAGCTTCCACGGGCTTTTGAGGAGGACTGTACATGGATGACGACCTGTGAGGCGGGCTTGTCTCTTTTGCTGCATCTGATGTGTATGTTTTTGTTGTATGTGGTTGTGAGGTTGTGTAAATTTGTCTTGTCGTATGGTTTTATGTGAGTCTACGTATATCTTGTGTTGGTCGAGTCAGGATGTGTATGTTGGATTCGTGAATAGTTTGGTGCTTGTCTTGTTGAGACGTTATTTGGTTTTATGATGCTCGTGATGTGAGTATCTTTTGATTTAATTCAGGGGTTTTTGACGAGTTTTAAACGGAACTCACGCAAGTTATTTTCTCGAGTTAGCGTCGTTAGGGTCGTTTTGGGTTGTGTATGTTGGGTGGTCGTCACATTGGGACATCCCACGGGCCGGGTTCTGCAGTGGGGGCTGCTGTTTCGGGCGGAGGTGACGCAGCAGGTGGTTCTTCAGTGACTGGGACCTTGCCTTTGTCGCGTGATGTACCCTCGGGCACCTGATAGACTTTGCTGAGGATTCTGTCTTCAATGGTTTGGGCAAAATTCTCCAGTTTGGTCTCGAGGCTGGCCGCCGTCACGAACCGGGAAAATGACAGGACGGAGCCACGAAGGCGTTCCGTCGTCATAATAACCGAAGAACCGGGGCCACTCAGGCTCACCGTTGGCATCGAAACCGAGATGGACTCGGTGTGATGGCCCATAGCAGCTGTAGGTATGTTGGCTGCTGAGGGACTTCCGCTCTGTCCCTGACTGGTATCCAGCCAGGAGACATCAAGGAGCGTTCTGTCCAGATCACCAAGATCTGGAGGTGCAGTAAAAGGTGTATGTGTCCTAGAAAATGGAAAAATTATGGGTGGTGAGGACACTAGACCTAATGTGCTCAAAAAAGGTGCAGTCTGAGGCGAGGGACTGCTTATTTCAACATCAACCGCCTCCGAGCGAGGAGGTGATGGCATGCGTGGCTCCTCGTGCGCAATTGAAACAACCATCTGTTGAGAGATGGTTGAGTGGCTAGGCTCGGTTAGGTGCGCGGTTGGACTTGATGCCGCGACTTCTACTCGGGAAACGACAAGGTCGTCTCCTGTACCTAAGGGTTCGGTCCGGGTGATATGTGGACTGATGGGCGGAGGAGTTCGGTCGCTACGTTGTTTCTTGCGACGCTCCTGTTGGCGGCTTACGTCATCCCGCTTGGACGTTTTCTTCTGTTTGCGAGCGGGGGATGCGGCGCTTCCTAGACCTAGACTTGAGGCTGCAGGGTGGCTAATTCCCGTGTTAGGTCCAACTGGGATTTGTTGGACCGTAGGAATGTCTTCAGTCGCGTGCTCTCGAAGGTAGGCAGCGACGATTGGGTGGTTGGAGTCAGCTAGCCGCAACAGGTCGTCTGGGATAGCCATCGCTTCTCTATCGAATTTTGTCTTTGAGGATTGGAGAGAGCCGAGCTTTGGCGGTTGGTAGCCTTCAGAAGGGTCCCGTCTCTCAATCTCGGGAAGCATGTCCATGAAGTGCTTGACGAAGACCGGGAACCACCGTAGATATGGCAGAACTTTCTTTGTTGATGGGAGGTCCCTTTTTCGTAATTGGTCCAGCAGGTCCGCCCATATTAGTTGGACGACATCGTATCGTTTGTTGAATACGATGCCGTGGAAGATTAGGAGAATGTTGCGGTTGCATCTGTCGGGACCACTGTATTTTGGTGAGAGGCATTTGTTGATTATGAGAAAGAGGGTCCGCCAAGGTTGGGGAATGTCCTTGGCGGTGAAGTCGGGAAGGTGGAAGCTGTTATGGGCATTTGGTTTGTAGCCCATGAAGAGGAAATCTCGTTTGAGGTCCTCTTCACTGGGGTGAGGGTCAACGTTTACGGTGAAGGGTAGGTTGAAGAGGGATCGGACGAGATTTTGGGTGAGAGCAACTGGGGTTCGGTCGATTTGGGCTGTGAGTGTTGATGGATTTGGTCTTGGTGTGGGATTTGTTAGAGTGTCCCAGAATTGCTGAACGTACACTTCTGGGACGAACTCTGTTATGGTGAGTGCGATGTTGAGAGGGTGGTTGCGTAGGATGTGGAGGATGATGGGATCAGGACAGCTGGCCGTCTCGAAATCGAGTTGAAGGTTGTTTGGGAGACGTGGGGCCCAGTTCACTCGTGGGAATATCTCGTCAATCGTACGCACCATTTTTGTTCTGAAATAGATACGTTTTGGATTTAGAAAAAAAATTACTTAGCAAATTTTCGATTGAATGTTAAATTCGGGAAAGTCAGCGGCGATTTCATTTTAAAAATTCGGGCAAGTCAATTTTCGCCTAAGTATAATTCGGGCCAGGTCGAAAATCGGGTAAAGCATCGGATCTTTCGGTCAAAAAGTCAAACAGTCAACATTTCAATGAAAAGTCATCTCCGGTTTTAAGTGCAAATTCGGGTAATGAAAATCGGGTATAATTCGGGTGAAATGAAGTGTTTGGAACAGTGAAGTTTTCGCCGAAAGTTTTAAAGTGAAAATCGGGTATTTGTAAAATTCGGGTAAATTTAAAAATCATCTACAGTGAAAATTCGCCGCGTTTAAAATCGGGTAAATGAATTTCGGCGAAGAACACTGTGAATCTACAGTAGATTTTCGGGTAGAAATTCAAATTTCTCCCGAAAATCGTCCGAATGTCGAAGTCTCTTTCGCTGAAATCTGCAGAAATCAAAAGAAAGCAACGTAAAAGATGCAGAAATGAGTTCGTTCTTACCAAATAGGAGTGGGTAAATGCAGGTAATTTGAGGAAAAAAGATTTGGGATCGAGAATCGATAGCTTTTATTTGGAAATCGGGGAGGTTTTCGTGTCGTACTTTGCAAGATTCGGGGGTTTTGGAGAGTGAATACGGAAATTCGGGCGCTCTGTCATATTTAATACTTTCACTGTGTATTTTCGGGTGTTTGAAAAATTCGGGCACAGTTGAGGAAAATTCGCCGTGCTAACATTCGGACAAAAATTACTGTGTAAGTTGAGCCCGAAAACTTGGCCCGAAAAGTATTTGTTTGACCCGAAAATTACTGTTAAAGATGGCCCGAAAAGTATTTGTTTGACCCGAAAATCAGTATTTTCAAAGTTTCAAAATGCTTAATGATATGCGAATTTTTTGTACTGAACATTTTGAAAATTCCAAACTCCCCCTCAATTTAAGCCTATCTGTCAAACACTCCCCCTGAATAAAGTAAAGAAACTCCCCCTCAATTTATGCACACTACAAAAACATAAAAGAATTAATGAAAATCATGAATGGCATCTATGTACACTATATAAGGTTCTTGGAAGCACAATCGATTATGGATCCCGATTCAACATGCCCAACTTAGACACGAGGAATTGGAATCGTTTCTCATCCAATGCTTTCGTGAATAGGTCAGCAAGTTGAAGTTCGGTGTTTACAAAATGCATTTCGATTGTGCCTTGCTCCACATGTTCCTTAATAAAGTGATACCTAATATCTATATGTTTTGTGCGTGAATGATGTACGGGATTGCAGGTAATAGCTATTGCACTCTTAGAGTCGCTAAAAATGGGAATGTTATTTAGTGAAATGCCAAAATCTCGTAGCTGGTTTCTCATCCACAAAACTTGCGAGCAACAACTTGCAGTGGCGACATATTCTGCCTCCGCTGTAGAAGTTGATACGCAGTTTTGCTTTCGAGATGACCAGCTTACGAGTTTACCCCCTAGAAATTGAGCGGTTCCGGAGGTGCTTTTTCTGTCCAGCTTGCATCCCGCATAATCTGCATCCGTGTAGCCAACAAGGCGGAAGTCTGAGTCCTTGGGGTACCATAGGCCGAAGTTTGGGGTTCCTTTGAGGTACTTGAAGATCCTCTTTACTGCTAGCATGTGGGATTCCTTTGGATCAGCTTGAAAGCGGGCGCACAGACATGTCGCGAACATAATATCTGGGCGACTGGACGTGAGGTAGAGTAATGAGCCTATCATGCCTCGATACGTGGTTTGGTTGACGGGTTTCCCTGAGGTATCTGCATCGAGTTTGCATGAAGGAGACATAAGAGTACTGGCAGTGTTGGAGTTGTCCAAGCTGTACTTCTTGAGGATGTCATGAACGTACTTGGACTGGTTGATGAAGATTCCATCATGGAGTTGTTTGACTTGAAGGCCTAAGAAGAAACTTAGCTCTCCCATCAAACTCATTTCGAACCTTTGCATCATCAAATCTCCAAAGTTTCTGTAGAGTCTTACGTCCGTTGAGCCAAAGATAATGTCATCGACATATATCTGTACTAGCATAATATCTGATCCGCTTCTTTTGGTGAAGAGAGTCGTGATTGTCCCTTTCGTGAAACTGGAGGAAATGAGGAAATCAGAGAGGACCTCATACCAAGCTCGAGGTGCTTGTTTGAGGCCATACAGAGCTTTGTCCAACCGGTACACGTAGTCGGGATTGTCTCTGCTCACAAAACCTTCAGGCTGAGAAACGAAAACTTCTTCCTTCAGTATTCCATTGAGGAAGGTTGTTTTGACGTCCATTTGATATACGGTGAAGTTTTTGTGCGCGGCAAAGGCTAGGAAGATCCTGATGGCTTCAATTCTGGTGACAGGTGCATAGGTCTCGTCGTAGTCGATTCCTTCCTGTTGATTGTATCCTTTCGCCACTAGTCTTGCCTTATTTCTGATCACGACCCCTTGT
The DNA here is from genome assembly GCA_028392965.1 of Lindernia subracemosa. NCBI lineage: Eukaryota > Viridiplantae > Streptophyta > Magnoliopsida > Lamiales > Linderniaceae > Vandellia > Vandellia subracemosa. The sequence goes on from JAQPCC010000070.1 coordinate 844,131, forward strand.
TCATCCTTCTTGTTTTTGAAGACCCACTTAGTACCAATAATGGTTTTCCCTTGCGGTCTAGGTACTAGTTTCCAGACATTCAACCTTTCAAATTGACTGATTTCTTCCTGCATGGCCATAATCCAATCTGGGTCGGTAAGAGCGTCAGCTACTTTAGTTGGTTCCTTTTGACTTAGGAAGCACGAGTAGAGACTTTCATTAACTGTTGAGGCCCGAGTTGTGACACCACTTGAGGGATCCCCAATGATTTGCGAATTCGGATGAGCCCGGGTCCATTTTCTTGCGTGCGTGTGTGAAGATTCAGCAGTATCTTCACCCGTAGGATCTTCTGAATCCAGCGTGATTTGAGGTTCCGTGGGCTCATTAGGTTAGGATCCTATTTCTTCTGAAGATGCTCACCTTGAAATTCAATAGCTGGAAAGGTGTCGGCTTCTGAACTAGCAATGATGTCTGAGTCAGTCGTCGGTTCAGTATCATCTCCGATGTGAAGATTTTCCATTGTTGGAGGAGAGCTATCATTGCCTGGGGCTTCAGAAGTAGCAGTAGGAGTGGGTAGCGGAGGTCTTTGGCACAGGTGCTCAAATAGCAGATCAAGATCCTCGTCGCTGGAGGTATGGGTCTTTGCAGACGGGCCCACTGAAGAGGTGCTGGGTTGATCTTTAGTCAACTCTCGTAGAAGTCCGGGTTCTGGACTAATGGGTACAGAAGCCACTTGATCTACTTCGTCAAACGTGACGTTGATGCTTTCCATGATAGTCATTCTCTCTTTTAGGTATACTCGATAGGCCTTAGAGTTTGTCGAGTATCCTACAAGTACGCCCTCGAATGCCTTCGGGTCAAGTTTGCCTCTATTTTCTCGTTCGTTGGCAACATAGCACTTGCATCCGAAGATTCTGAGGAATGAGACGTTTGGCACTCTGCGGTTTATCATCTCGTATGGAGTTCGGTTGAATCTCTTGTGAAGCGATGCACGATTCTGAGTGAAGCACGCTGTGTTTAGAGCTTCAGCCCACAAGAAGTGCGGTAGTTCAGAGTGGATTAGAAGAGTTCTTGTTGCCTCAACCAGGGTCCTGTTTTTGCGTTCGACAACACCATTTTGTTGGGGTGTCTTTGCTGCTGAGAACTGTTGGGTGATACCTAGCGATGCATAAAAATCGCTGAGTTTCCTGTTCTTAAATTCAGTCCCATTGTCAGTTCTGATTATCTGGATGTTTGGCTGGTAAAGGTTCTGGACTATCTTCACGAATTCGATAATAAGATCTGCTGTTTCGTCTTTCGTTCGGAGAAACTTGGTCCAAGTGAAGTGCGAGAAGTCGTCCACTATCACCAATACATATCTTCGTCCATTGATAGTTTGAGTGCGCATTGGTCCGCACAAGTCCATATGAATAAGCTCAAGAGGTCTTGTGGTCGAAGCTGTGTGTTTGGTGTGATGGGATGCTTTCCTCATTTTTCCCATTTTGCACGCCGAGCAAAGATGCTCTTTGTGATATCTGAATGAGGGAAGTCCTTTGACCAAGTTGTCTGAGCGGAGCTTGTTCAGATCCTTGAAGTTGAGATGTGAGAGCCGCTGATGCCAAAGATCATTATGATGCAGAGATGCGCGAGAGATGAGGCAGGTTGGTCGTATTGTCTTCAGGTCGATGGAGTAGAGATTTGTCTTTCTGTGACCAGTGAGCAGCTTTGACCCTTTTATCATCGATGACGCTGCACTGGTTGGATTCGAAGAGAACTTGAAATCCTTTGTCACAGAAACGTCCAATGCTGAATAGGTTGTAGCTTAGCCCTTCGACATACGATACTCCCTTGATGTTGCATGTTCCTAGCATAGGTGCACAGTCGCCGTTTCCGAAGTAGACCTTTCCGAGATAGCCCTCGGTGAAGTTGCTCAACAGTTCTTTGTTTCCAGTCATGTGTGAGGAGCAACCTGAGTCTAAGTACCACACATGACGGACCTGCATGATAAATTAGGTTAGCTTACGAACCCGTTTGAGGACGGGTTCAGTATTCACAGCAGGAAATGGATCCAATAGTATTGATGTTATATTAAGTATCAAGTCGGTTTGATTGATGATTGACTTAGGGACCCAGACTTGATTATTGCCTATTTGGTGCAGTAAACACTTAGGAATCCATAGTTGTTTGCGTTTGGGCTCTTTATTCTGTTTGTGTTTGTTCTCATTTTCGGGTGTGACGTGTCTCTTCCTTTTTGTTTTTCGCGATGATCTATGTCGCGTGGGTGATGCAGGATTGGAGAGGGAGGAAGTGATAGTATGCGCCTTTTTGCGAGATTGATTGTAATGAGAACGTGGAAATGCATCAAAATAGTTCGGACAATTCCTAGGAGTTTTCGTGGAAAATAGAGAATTACAGTCTGGGATATTACAAGACAAATGTTTAGGAAATTGAAAACAGTTAGAAACTGGAGAGACAGGCTTTGAAGGTAGCTTCGTCTTCTGAACCCAGAGATTTGTCTTCTTCACTCGTTCCGGAGCGACCTTCTCATCTTTCTGTCTCTCAAATTTTTGCCTGTTGCCACAAGCTTAACAGAGTCAGTACGAGTGATTTATGTACCCTTATCTACATACGTAGAAGTTTTGGCGACAGAATTAGAAGTGGAAGGTTTGTGAACATCAGGAAAGTTCTCAAGAGTGTAAATTTTACTTAAGAGAATGGTTCTTTCTTCCGAAAAGGCTTTCCTTTCAGATTCCAGAGTAGCAGTTAGATCGCCTATTTTGCGAATTATTTCTGGAATGTAGATGGATGAATAAATGGGTTTGGCCTGTTCGGAAGTGCTTTCCTGATTTTCGGGACCGAAAGGTGAGACAAAGTCTGTAGTCAGCGGAATGATTCTAGTTTTATAGCTATCGTTCAGCTCTGCATACTTAAATGCAATTTGGGCCCATTCTTTATTTCTTCGTTTCTTATCTTCCGTCTCATTCGCTTCTGATGACTCGATGAAAGGCATCAGTGTTTCCAGAGTTAGATCTAGATGTCTGATGTCATATAGGAAATATACAGCATCTTTCGAAGGGTTATGTTTGTTTCGGAATCCTATACCTTCACGAGGGTCGTAGAATTCTACATCCTTCGGTTGGTTGAGAAAGATGGTTTGATCGGTCTGACCTCTCTTGGTGAGGAGGTCTTCCAATTCTTTGATCTTTTTATAGAGTCTGGCCCTTTCTTTGGTGATCAAGTCATATTGAGAAGAGACGTTTACGCATTCTTCTTCGCTTTCCTTCAAATTTTTACTAACATTGCTAGTCTGTTTTTCGCTATCTTCCACCTTAATTGTTAAGATTTTAGCTATGGACTCTGCATTAGCTAATGACTCCCTAAGAATAGCTATATCTTCCTGTTGCGTGTTTAGTAAGGAATAATTATTATCGAATTTTCGTTTTAGTTCTATGTAATCCCTACATTGCATGGAAAGGTTGCATGTCCTATGGTTCAATTCAGTGAAATCAATTGGGGATGGAGTGTATACCTCCGAGTCAGAGTAGGGCAGATCGGAGCCATTGGAGCTGGGGCCAACTGCTTCATCCTCCGAGTCACCGTCCTTGATCTTGACCATGAAAGCTTTCTCATTCGTCTCCTCGTCTGAAGTGTCCTCAAGCCGTTCCTCTTCTTCAGCAACCAGCACAATCCCCGCATCTTTCTTTTGGGAGAACTGAAGCTTTTTCTTGTAGTACTCAGAGTCCTTTGTTTTAGGTCTGTAGCAGTCCTTAGCAAAGTGACCTAGCTTCCCACAGTTGAAGCATTTCTTTGGGGCTTCAGCTTCCTTGGTCTCATGTTCCTCGGGAGCAATGGCTTTTTGGTTCATGCTGGATGTTCGTTGTCGATTGTAGGATGATGAAGATTTCTTGGGAAATTTCTTGTTCATCATCTTTGACAGCATAGCCATTTGCTTCTTGAGGTCATTGAGTTCCTCGTCAGAGCCAGAGTCAGAATCAGCGCTGTCTGAGGAGTCAGATAAGACAACTTGTTTTCCCTTGGATGCTTTCGAGCTTCTGTTGGTTGATTTGTTGGTCACGAGAGCAACATGTTCCACTTCAGTCTTTGCCTTTCCTTCATTTTTGATTTCCTTCGTGTATTCGATGTATTGAGAGAGGTTGTCGTGAAGGGAATGTATGTCCATGGCATCCAGATCTTTGTTCTGTTGTTTGATCAGAACAGCAATTCTGCCCCACTCGGGTTGAAGTGTGGAGAGAAATTTGATGTTATGTTCGAAGTTCGATCGTTGGATGTTGATCTTCCTCATTTCATTAATTATGGTGAGGAAACGAAGGTAAGTGCCTCGAAGTTCTTCCCCTTCTTTGGCTCTGAAGGAGTCATAGGCTGTGAGAGTGCCCGATCTCTTGGACAGGTTGCTGACTTCTGTCCCAACCATCATCTTTGAGACTTCGTCCCAAATCTCTTTGGCGGTGGACATGCTGTCCACTTGGATATAAACATCATTTGGAAGGGATTGGAGGAGATAGTTTCTGGCAAGTTTGTCAGCTCTAGCTCGTACTTTTTCAGCGTCGGTGTAGCAACTGGGATGCTTGAGGGTTCTTCTCTCCAAGATTAGAGGGACTGCATTTGGCTGAGCTTCAACAACAGTCCAGAATTGGGCTGGTCCGTCGTAGATCGAAGAGAGCATATCATCGGCGAGGTCACCGTCCTTGATTTCAATGAAATTGATGAAACGGTTTTTCCAGATGCCATATTCGCCCCATCTTAGCACTGGGGGACGAATGTCAGATCCTATTGCGTAGGCGTCCATGTTATTGTTTGGTAAAGATCGTAACGTGTAGGTGATCTGCGATATGAATAGTTAGTTTCGAACGATTGTATTTTGAGAATTTAGAAAAGTTTGTGTAAGATATATTTGACCGAACAAGATTATTATCAATTCAAGTAAATTGAATGTGTCAAATAACGAGAGTAGTGAAATTCGAGTATTGACTTTTAGGTCAACAGTTTAGTTAGGAATTCGTGTAGTCCTACTGAAAATCGAATAAGTATGGAATTCGGGTATTCTATGGCAATTGTGTCTATCTGTCCGAGAATTGTAAAATTTTCGGGCAGATACCAAGTAAAGCAGAGTTCGGGCAAGAATGAATCGAGCAAAATAATGCGAATTTCAAGAATCGGGTAGTCCTTGATCGAAATTTGAGAATTGAAAGTCTTGGCCGAAATTTAAAAATCGGGTATACTTTGATCGAAAATTGATCTTTGACCGAAAGTGCAAATTCACCGAGATTTTTCAAAATTCGCCGAAGTTTGAAAATCGGGTAAACTTTGACCGAGATTTGAAAATCGGGTGAATTTTGACCGAAAGTGCGAATTCGCCGAGAGTTTTCAAAATTCGGACGGATTTTAAAGTTTAGTTGCCCGAAAATGACTATTTTCGACTGTCTTTTCGGCTTGTTGAAGATATTTCGGGAAGATGAGCCGAATTTCTGGGCACTGTTACATTCATCTACCCGAAAAATACCTCTGTACCAGAAAAACACGAGTTTCATACACGATGTTGACTCAAATCTTACTCAAACTTGTCTGAAATCGATTGAAAAGAGTAGAGAATCACTCAAGAACGATTTATCAAGTCCCTAAAGGCACAAAAACAGCAAGAAAAACTCAAAATCACCCGAAAAGGACAAAAAAATCGAAAATGGTTTTCATGCAAATACTCTTTCAAATCACGTCGGAATCGAACGAAACTGGATTCAAATCATGTGATCGATCCACGTTAGGCTCTGATACCACTTGTTGGTCCTATTTTTACCAAACAAGGATCAAAAGATGCGATTAAACTTGAAACTCGAGCTACACCTTGAGTGTGTGTAAAGTGTGTGTTTTCTTACTTGAAGGTATAAGGTGGCTAGCTTTTAAATTTCTTTTGATAAAAACCCTAGAAGGGCAAATGGAGCCTTATATACCACATTTGTTGGTATATTAAGGCTCTTACCTAAATTATTACAAAATCCCAAACTAGTCCCAAAACCACTAATTACAAAATAGACCCAAGACTTATAATTATCAAAGGACACTACAAAAGATTCCTAACATCTCTCCCGCGTACTTTCTTTGGGAGACGAAGATTCCTGTTTTCAGCTGCTCGACTTCTAACCCCAAGAAGAATTTCATCTTCCCAAGGTCCGTCATCTCAAACTCCTCGGTTTTGTTCTTCTCGATGGACTTGATCTCTTCGTCCATCGCAGCCTTCCTCTTCTTGTCTCGGAACGCTTCTTCAAATGTGATTTCTTCGGAATCCGCTATCAGACAAACAAGGTGAACCTCTTCCATCGAGTCGTACAGATCTTGTAGACTTCGCATTCTTGGTTGTCTCGGTTCTCCAGCCTCGGCAATTTCTTCAGTCGGGATTTTCCCGAGCTTTGGAAGAAGACTCAGTGGTTCTCCTTGCTCTTCCGTCTCTTCTTTCCAATTCCAGGAACTCTCTTCGTCTACCCGAACGTCTCTGCTAACGATCACCTTGATGCTCCAATTCTCGTAATTGGATTTGGTGGGTTTCGGTACGGGCATTTGGCCACCGTTAACTCCCATCGTCGCCATCGGCTCTGATACCAATTTGATGTTTTTAAGGCTTGCTGTGATATCCTTTGTTGGGTTTTCCTGGATCGAAAAGCTGTTTTTGGAAGGAAAGTTGCAGGGGATTGCGGGAATACAAGAGAATTTATCGGAGAAGAACTTTTTATCACTGAAAAGCTTTCTTGCTTACAAAGTATTTTCAAGACTATTAAGAGAGAGAGTGTTCTTATATCATAGAAATACATAGAAACGTTTTTATACTACTAAAAACAGTTTCTGCCCTCTAACTTCCTTGGCAGTTTCGGCCCACTAACTTGGCAGTTTCTTTGACAGTTTCTTCCCACTTTCTTGGCAGTTACTTCCCATTAACTGCTATCCTTATCTCTTCCGTAACCGTCCTTTGTCTTCCGTAACCGTCCTTTAGACATCTCATATTCTTCTCAGCAGAACCTTCTCAGGAAGTCACTTCCAGGCTTCCTCGGGAAGACCATCCTTTTTGCTCGGAAGACTCTTCTTTCTCAGGAAGCTCTTCTCTCTCGGAAGGCTTCTCCTCTGACTTCTTCTTGCTCGGGAAGTACCTCGCTCGGGAGGCTTCTCGCTTGGGAAGCTCTTGGGCTTCAATCTCAACAGAAACTAGTGATTATCTTGTTCCATAACTGAGCAAACCTAGCAGCTTCTTTCTCCTTACTCGGTGGAATCTGGGACAGTATTTTAACGCAAAATAAATTTAATCATCTGTGAACTGAGATGGAGAAGGACGAAAGAGCATTTGTACCACTTCAAACTTCCGGGAAAATGCAGCCATGAATCCTTTCTTTTTAACACTCTCATTTCTTTCCTCTGGAATCAAAGACGCGTTAAAAGCACCGGGCAAAGATTGAAATCGGGATCTAAGCATTCCCAGAGTTCGGATCTGTGAAAGAAGCATGATAAACATCAGACTGAAGCATAAATATGAGTTATTTTTGGGTACATGACAATTTCACTTTCAAACAATTCTAACTTTTTATTTTTAAAGATAAGCCTTAATCGATCAGCAAGTGTTACAATATCCACTAGGTTCTGCACGCTGCTTGTTTTATGTCCACTTTTAGTTTAACCTTTTAGCAAACGCTGTTGTATCCAAGCTTCATAAGATGTTTACGTCCGGTATCCTAAAATCTCATTTTTTTAACGACAAGAAAATTTCTCACTCAGTTTATCAATCATTGGCACAGTTAAGAACAACACTCACCATTCTCAGTTTAAAAAAAATGTAGTACCTTAAATTATTTACACTAATTGGATACAGATTGTTTAACGGATAGCATGAGCAGAGGAGTTAAGCTGACCTCTCCAAGGCGGCGAAATGCACCATATATACCTCCAAACAGTGTAGAGAATATGGCATACCATATCCGTGCATCCATGAAATAAACCTGACGAAAATAAAACCCAACTATATCGGCCACTCTAAATAGAGGAGATGTCAATGAAAAGCAGTTTCTATAGCTTAAGCATTAAAGAAAAATAAAAGATATGATGAAAAAAAGTGCATAATTCATACAAGAATGACTGGACTGCAATTACAACGCCGATATTGCTCTTAGCTGCATTATAAATAAAAAAGGACCTAATTAACCAAATGTATTCATGTATACACTCGACAAGGCAGTATCGTTTGTGCTCTTTTCAGTTATGCTTGTAAGGTATCTGTAAGTTAAATATCACAATCAATGTTGGCTACCTTTTGGAAAAAACTCTTGCCATTGGTAAGATGTCACACGGGCACTCATGATGGTTCTGGTAGGCTCCACCAAGGGCTTTATCTGAAAAAAAAAAAAAAAACTTTAGTTAGACATAAATTACCTGTGGAAGAAAATTTTCCAATTGGTTCGTAAAGAAATTTATTAAAGTACTTTTAATACATGAATGCAGGAAAAGATAGGTACCTCGACGTAAAAACTGAAAGTCAACTTTGTAATGATCAGAAGCACCCAGAATATTGTATATCTGAAAATAAAACAAGATAACTTTGTACCTTCTTAGACAATGGAAATACCTTTAAAATATAAGGATAGGTAGCACTTGCACCGCAAAATGCTGACAACTTACTTCACTTTCATGCATTCCCCTTCCAACATAGAGCCGTGGCTGCAGAACGAGAAAGCCAGAAAGAGATATTAAGGACACGAGGTTTTTCTAATTAGTCAAAGATTGTGAGTACCAAAAAAATAAATCATAGACATACCTGAGACCACCGCATCATTAGCATCACGATTTTATAGTTCGATCTCTCAAGGAAGCGTCGAATGAAGGGAAATAAAAACAGCAATGCAGAAAGCATGTTTGGTGCCAAGTAGATAACAGTGGCCAATATAAACAACGAAGGAGAACTTGAACTGTTTCGGAACCAACTATTGATAGTTTGTGCCATCCCAAGCGGATGCTCCCAAGAATAAGCATAGGTTACAGGGAGGATAACCACCCAAGCAGCAGCTGAGACAACCCTTTAGGACGTAGAATGACATGCTCTGTCTAGCTTTCCAACTCAGTATTACATCGAGTATTGCTGGATTAAGTAGACAAACAGTAAGACAAAGAAGGTAATTTCATTACAAATTAACCTATTTTAAGTGAGAAGTAGACAATCGGCAACTCCTTGTTATTCATATTAGGTGATGTAACAAGGAGATCAAGACGTTTATGGGACACACTATGGTAGTTGCATACTGAAGCCAAATAAACCTCTATCTCGATCCAAATAAAGGTGGTTTGTGACATGAGAAGCAATTGATACAAGACAACTATAGTGTGGTCAATGCTTACAAAATGGGACGGCTTTCAATTTGTATCAGGAAGTACAATAATTAAAAGGATAATTGCAGTGATTAAGCTTAACATATTCATCTTGAAGCGAAATTGGAGTCCCACAACTGCTTGTTAGAAACAAGAACAATGGAAATCTCGAGCTAAATGGGGGGGGGGGCACTTATAAGTCAAAGATACCTTGTCCAAGTTTCAATATGGCAGCAGTTATGAAGATGCTCAGTACTTTCTTGAAAACATTAGAATCAAATGTTGCACTAGGTTGTCCCGAACCGCTCCAAGCAATGATGATCATAGCCTTAACAAAAAACCAAAGTCATACTTAACAGATTAATAATGAAAGAAGATCTTTACTTCAAACATATGGAGAAACAGTGAAAATGTAAAGAACATAAGCCACCTGTAATGATAATATGAAAAAGCTCCACATCCTGTCGAAGCTTCTAAATATATGCCAATATGAACGGGTCTCGACAAAATTAACTTTCCCCATCCACCGATCTGAGGGCATAATATTATCCTAAATTCAAGAAAATCCCAACGAACAAATGCATAAAAGAAAACCAGTTAGATAAGCAAAAAAGAGATATGTAAAAAAAAAGCAAAAATAAAATCATTTAACTATATAAAAAGTGGGGAAGGATCGGAGGTTAAGAAGGAGGTGAAAGCGAGACAAAATCCATTGCAAATGTTATTAAGTGAATATATATTTTTCTCATCAAGTGCTTATTGAAATTTCATTTCAACAAGATATGATGCCGCACAATGTTAAAGGTTCTCACACATTGTCAATTCAATGCACACTTTCTCCATTTCTTTCACCGTACAGCTGATCTACGGGCTTACAGAAAAAATCAACATCAGCTCGCATCGGCCAACCTAAACGAAAACAATCCACAGACCTGCACAATTTATTGAAGTTAGTGGAGAAGTATAACTGGTGACCTGATTCGTTGTTTAATGCTGATATCATGCTACCAGAAGTATTCATTTAAATCATCATAAATTTCTCCACTGTGAGTGTTTCGACAGTCCCTTTCTGCTCCTAGCCGCTTCCTGGACATGAAATGATCAAATCACTAAGTCCAGGCCTATTACATTGCTAAAGAGACAAAACATAGGATATTGAAGTAGAAGTTGCATATGTACCCGAGCAACCACTTCATAAATTGGAGTAACAATTTTTCTCAGGAACGCCTCTTCTTCCCCACCATAAGCTGGCTTCACATTCTTACCAGTCATTGGGCTCACATTTCCAGCAAGCATCCCATAGAGTTCAAAAGCCATCTTGAAAAGTTAACAAATAGAAAAGTGATAAGATCCTTATATTTTGATGTCAGATCCCAACCAATGAGAGTATCATCACAAAATATAATCATAATACAAAGGCACCACATCAAACACCATGCTTTATTTGGGAGGACTTGCATACTTTAACAAAGCACAAAACGCATTTGGTCAGCGATAACTGTGCATAGATCATTAATTACCAAAGGACATGGAAGCAGTTTTAGAGAATAACCATACTGGATATTATTATGTTGCTCAATTACTTCTTAGGTACTACAATTATAATTTTAAGAATATAAGCTTCAGAAGCATACATGATGATAAATGTAGCACATACATTCCGGCATAAATCTTAGATTCGCAGCCTCTCCCCATATAAGAAGATAAAGCCCCATGTATAACAGTTTCCGTTGCTGCACTTCCTGTTGTATGGTAGGCAACCTGAAATGTTACATATTTATAAAGAAATCAGCAACCTCCCTGATATAAGCAATCAAATGTTCGTTTAAGTTCATATACATCACTCGTGATATCCCTTTAATAATTTTGGTAAAACCAGATATATGAAGAAAACTAAAACACTCAATAGCTAGCATGATCAATGAATGTACAGCGTGTTTTAAGCTACAACATACCACAGGCTACTTTTGCGATCAAAATATTTGCACCACTTCTTGTAATTCTTGAAAAGTTTCTTCATCACTTCATCTATAGGGCGCTCATCCAACTGAAAGAAACATATTTGTGACACAAACAAACTAAGATGAGTCTTAAGTAACAGTAGCAAAAGGATCTCAGAGTATTCACGGTTTCAAATTGAACATGTAAATCATATAGATCATATACTCGAGAGTGGGAGATAATGTGAAGAGTACAAGGTATGAAATGCTATACTCATGATTCAAGGAAGCCTTGAGATGATAGAAACCACAAGACAGTAGCTGAAATCAAACCTTGGGTTGTTGATCTGGTTTGGGAAATTGTTGTATATGCACATTTGCTAGTAGCAAAATCAAATGCTCCCTCTGGTTAGCAACATTGTCTTTATGAAAATAAGTAGAGAAAAAAAAAAAAAAGAAGCCACGCAACAATAGCATAAGTACTTGTTTAAACAGAGAAACTGCTCATGTATTTTTTTTAGCTACACTTACCTGAAAACCAAACATAACTTGAAGCCAGTCAAGGATATCTTCATCCTTTTTCTTCTTATAATCTTTGGGCCAAGGAAGACCTTTTTTATTCCGAAGTGCATGTACAGCAGCTTGAATCTACGAAAGCAAATAATCTCAAAATGTTATGACAAATGAGATAATCAAAAATAGAAAGCAAGTTATAATAACGATTTTGACCTCTGGATATTTCATAATTGCTTGATTTGCACTGTCAGGGTTCAGAGGAAGAATATTGTAAAGAACATATATTTCTGTCTTCTCTGCAACTTTATGATGCGTTTCTAAGACCTGTACATAAACAAGAAAATAGAAAAGGATATGGATATATTGTCCGGACAAGGTATGCAAAGGATTCGTGCAAGAAATATATTTTCTGTTTATGCATGCAGTTCAACATAAAAGTAACATAAGTAAAGCAGATAGTAAAGAATAATAACTATTTACCTCTCGATCAACTCCACAGATTGTGTCTGATTGACTGCTTTCAGAACTTCAAAGAGAACGTTAGCTGTTTGATACGCTTTTGTCAATTGTGCCCTGCGGATTTCAGTGTTTTAAGTATATAGAATGACATATACTAGCTTTGGTACTCAAGCCTGCCCATGTAATTAATATTAACTCACCGATCCGCTTTATCTGCAGCATTTTGTAATGCTTGAATGTACTTCTTATAGTAGTGTTGATAAAAGCTCTGCATTTCACGTGCATCGCTTTTTTTCACTCTTCCCATCAAGGTGGGATCATTCTCCTAATTAAATAATCAAGGTCATAAACGACGGTACAAGGAAGTAGTATAACAGATAAGGATATAAATGGTATGCTATAACGGAAAAATACCAGTCATGACATGTTATACAAAGTCCCGTGGTTCTAATGAAGTGATATAGATAGATTAAGCATGACTAGAAAATATCATAAACAGAATATGTAATCAGCATTTAGGTATCATCGATTCAAACGGAATTAAGAGGCGTAGCAACGATGCAATGTGCCCCAATCCTCCACGTATGTGTTTCAGTGAAAAATAGTTTCCCAAACGTTAGCAGCCAACAGCAGATTTGCCTTTGTAAAGCACAATTGCATTAAACACAGCTTGACCTAATATTTAATCGATAGCTATTTTTAGCGATAATATCTCTATTTTTTTCTATATGCTCCATACAAATTGGTATACTGATCGACACAATCGATAAAAACATTTGCTTACTTACCCTTTCAAGACGCTGCAAAAGAGCTGTCTTAAATTGGCGAACACCACGCCCGCTTGAAGTAGGATCCAGCCTATGAGCCTTTTCAAAAGCATAAAATCTACCTGCAAGTGGTAACCATTAATGCATGAAGAACACACAAAAGCTCATGAAACAAACCGAAGCAAATTGAATCACCATTGAAGCTCAAGAGCTAACGATTAGCTAAGGAACAGAAACAAATCGACACAAACAGATAATTCGTATTCGCGAGAAACTGAGAACAGTTTTTAATACAAAGTACAAAGTAAACTCTCAATTAAACACCAACACTTCAACCACATCACTAGCAACCAAGTCACAGAGCTTCAGTTTAAAGTTTACATCAGTTAAGTATATGCATTTTGTTTTCATAAAAACATGAAAAGAATACGCTCAAGCAAAAGTAAAACAAGTCATATAATTATCTTTTCACACCCTCGCGCACACATCGATGTCTATCTGTCCAAGTGAAATAGACTTATGACTTACATAGGTAAGCGACACGAGGATTGTTATGCTCGACTTCATTGGCCACGTGAAGAATTGGAGCGATTTCCACAAGAGACGATGGGACCACTTCACTATCAAAGACAGACTCCCCGAGAGTCCCCACAGTCTGGGTGCGCGGGATCCGCCGCTGCAGGCTCGTACTATGCTCTGGTGTGGCTCCTCTCGACGACATTTTCTACTGGGTAATCGAACTTCTCAGCCAAGCATGCAGAGATGAAATAATCCAACAGCTATAAACAAGAATAGGCAATCCTCAGTCCACTTTAACCATTGCAACAAAATGTAATAGCTAAAAAGAGGGAAACAAACTGAGAAGCAAGAACACATGCAATTGGTTGAATGAATGAATCAAAACCCTCTTTCCTTTTTAACATATTCATCAGCCACAAAAGAAAGGGAGAATCACTGTCTGAGAAAACTTAAGCCGACGCACATCAGATTCAGCTTAACGGTCACTAAAACATAAGCAGAGTTTTTTTAAAAAAAAAAGGAAAAAAAAAAGAAGAAAAAAAACCACTCAGTAATCCTTACACGGGTCTTTGTATCAACAAAAATTATATTTTCGTCGCCAAAAAAGAAAAGGAAAATCACAAACGCAGACAGACGCAGAGAAAAAAGCCGGAAAACCAAGAAGCAGAAAATCTTCCATTTTAACTTAAACCCACAGCTATGATTTTGACAACAAAAGGAAAAAAAATAACGTATGGCTGGTTAACTATTGTGACTTTTGCTCAAAATCAGATGATTTTGATATGGAAATTCTAGATTGACAATATTGATAGCCGAATAAATATCTTCGCTGATGTTAATTACACGAGATGCTTTGCTGATCCCACCCCTTGTTATATGGAAAACTCTATCGAAAACAGGATGCCCATAATGTATACGTACTCTGAAAATAATCCAAATATCAGTGCTTGCTCATTTACTGACTACCTATATTAAACTGAAAAGCATTACGTTTCACACGTAGAGCATATGGGCATGACTCAAGTAGCAAGATAACAAAATAATTAGCTTGATTTAAGAATGTCTTTATGTAATAATAAGTACCAGATGTGTGAATAGAAAGGGGCCGTAGGCGTAAGTAATGCACATCCTGAATTGACATTGAATCATTCTTGAATAAGAGGTTTATTCTTACAAGGTTATCAGATGAGTTTCTCTTATTAAATATTATCAGAGCAGCTGTGCTTTTTGAATTATTAGCTACACATTTTCTGTTTTATATTTTACATCAAAAGGTTGGGCAGGGAATTTCTCTAAGAATCCATATAAAAAACAATGTCCCATGAAGTGCAGAATATCTTGCATAATAGGATCATGGAAAAGAAACTCACTTAAGGGGATTCGCCAGAACACGCTGACCCATAGTTACAAAGCTAGATTCTTGATTGGACATGGAGGATGCCAATGAAGAAACACCGCATCAAGGGACATATAAATTAGTAGATGGTAAAGAATATGTAGGCTACATCATTGGAAGTGAGTACATACACACACACACACACATAGTCGCATTATACATATATTGGAAATAACTTCCCGTGAAGACATGTTCCCGGACACCAAGAATAGTAGGGCGGCGTAATCCATGATCAAGGTGAAACTCTTCCAGAAGATTTCTCATCTTCAAAGCTTCCTCAAAATAATTGTCCTGTGCAACGTGAAACATAGGCACAATAGTGAAAGACCCTGATAAATGAAGTGAAAAATGGAAGAGAGCAGGATGGAATACTGAAGATAGAGATTCAGTTCGACTGAAATGTTGATTCAAAAATTTCAAGTAACATTGCCAGACAAAGGAGGATATGATATGTAAACATCACAAGTCAGAAACTTAGTCCTCTAATAAAGACCTGATTCATATCAATTGTCTGAACAGCATTGCCTCGGGTAACGATTACAGCATGGTTCTGATTCTCTGGTTTCCCTTCACCGAGTTTTGGATTCCCTGGTAACTTTATAGAATAGACTTCCTGCAATGTTTTGAAACTTAGTATTTGACTAGGAAAACCATGTTTTACTGCAAAGGACAAATAACTGATGCTATGGGAAATGAAAAATATAAACAGAGGATTCATGTTTTTCAATGTCACTGGCGTGGAAACATACAATTCACTAGAGCATAGCCCAACTGCACCGAATAATCATTAATAAATACGAGGTTGGTGGAATATAAGACTGAGAACTAAAAAATGATGGCATATTCAAACTCAATCTTTTGTCGAATAGAGCATATTTTCACAGAAAAAGCAGGAAACATAAAAAGAACTTGCATCAATTACTCATATGTAATTCCAGGGCAATAATATTCTTACTAGTACTGGACAACTGACAAATAATGCATTTACAAACTCATTGTCTAGCTGATGAGTTGGAGAACAGAGAAGAGTTAATATTAGTTATCATATTCCTCATTTTGCCTTTCGTAAATACTAGAAAATCATCAGCCATTCCCAAACACAAACAAGCCTAGAAAATTGGAACCGACATTAAAACAGAGAAGGAAAATAACAAACCTTATCCTTTCCATTGATATCAGCCTTCACAAGTTTTGAGAAATACTCTGTGAACTTTTCCTTCTTTGAGAGTTTCAACCACGTCAATATAAGCAACACGAAGAGCTTCATTTCTATTTAAGCCACATATCATGAATTGGTAACTATATCTGTTTCCCTTTTAGGGTATTCTATAATTTGCCTTTTATTGTGGCAACTCAATAAGGCGGTCCACAAATTGCTCCAACGCTTTGATCCCAAGCCAAACATCTGGACATTGTGAAATTTTAGTTTACTTGATAGTGCAAAACTAGAAACGAAATGAATAAGATGTGATGTTTACAAACTTTTGAATCTGCAAGCATCCTTAAAGCATTAAAAGATGCCAAGTTGACATCTGAGGCATTAAAATCACCGTCGAAACCAAACAGAAACTAACACCCCAAATGTTTCTTGAACAGATGCCATGGTACCTTAAAAAATGATCAGTAGGTGATGAGGATTACGATTACAGGAGGTATCCAATCGTCTTGATAAAAATGATTCTCCTGATTATAGACACCAACTCATCCATAGATCAGAAGCAACTAAGACATCTCATTTATTTTTCACACGTCAAGATCATGTAAAATGCAGTTACGGAGTTACGGGAAAGTATCATTGCATGTCAATCAGGAGCCTCAATAACACACAAAAATATGTATAGAATGCCCAGATTCTGTGATCCAATATTAAAAGATCCAATACCCTCTTCAACATAATATTAGCCATTTCTTAAGAATTTAGAAGAGGTTCGGTCCACGGACCTTAACAAATCGAACCATAAACAGACAAAATAATGGAAATATCAAATTAAGGGTCTCTTTTATTTACCAGAAAATGCATGTGATACATGCAAACCCCTTTCACTGCATGACACTGCTGGCCAATAATTCACAAGAAAAAAGAGTGCCAAGAACACAAAGAAAAGAAGCATACAAAATGCAGGCACATGCAAAATCTTAATAATAAAAATAATACCTCCTCAGGAATAAGTCTTTCAGCTTCTTCAGGGGAAACATCCTTGCTCAGCTGCTCTAGAACATTACCAAGAACTTTAAGAGTAGCCAAAACTCTCTTTCTTTTAACAGTTTTGCGCTCCAGTCTAATCAGGAGAGTTAATATCAACAATGGTGATGAAAAATAACCGCAACTGCTTTTGAAGTCATAAATATTTGATCCGCGTGTGAAAATAACTGAGGAGAATAAATAACTAAATGTTGCATAAATACACAATGGATTACAGGACAAAATAAGGATCCCATCCATGAACTTACTTGCCAAGGTTACCACTAAATACACCTGACTCCCTCAACTTCATCTCCTCTTCTCTCAGCTGATCAACATTGTTCTTCTCTCTATAACGCTTAATATACACAAGTAGTCATATAAAAAATAAAAGTATCTGAAAATGCATCAGATAAATAAAATCACTTTCAAATGACGGCAAATTTTTAGATCATGATGTGAGCTGCAGCGCAAGTTGACTAGTAATAAATAGACAACGAAAATGATTCAAGTAGTCATGTTTGCACCAACCTTGATAACAGACATTAATCCCGTCTTGAACTGTAACACTCCCCTTCCCTCACTATTTGGATCCAGATTTTGAGCGAGTGAATAGGCATGCTCACATACTGCAATCCATAGTGACAAAAAAACATCCATCCATTTATATCTTTACCTACCATCAATCCAAAGTGTCACTGTCCAATGCATCCTGACCCAAACTACTGTACCAAAACACCGACCTCACCACCCCAAAACTATAAATAAATAAAATGAAAACCCGCACCGTAGCTACTCAAGTACGATGATCAATAACAGGTGAACTGATGGTACCACTGGGTTGTATAACAATGTCCGTAACTATTTCCTAAACTCAAACACCTTTTATAGCATGCTAAAAAAACCGATAAGTGACCTATCCTACCGTTGCTCCAGACCAATGGTGACACTGGAGACTACATCATTAAATTAAATATAAAATTAGAGGAGGTCATACAAATTCTGGAAACGTTAGGATCATCGTCTTGTATTTCATCAGCAGCCCTTAGAATGTCATCTATGTCCTTGTTAGCGAGAGAGGATGGAAGCAACAAGTGTTTCAATATTTATAGCAGAGCCGAATCCTGCAACATTATGATGCCATAAATCGTCATGGGAGGCAAACATGTGGACCAACTAGCAAAAAAAGTTGCAACTAATAAACAATGTGAAGCAATGCAAGTCTAAACTGCCAAAAACCTACTGTTGAGGAAGCTCTAGATGACCTTGGGATACCCTGAGAGGCGGTGTGCACTGCTGGAACACCAACTCCACTATGTGCCTGAAGATTTATTAATACTTTAGAACAAATTCTACCATGGTAGAAGGAAGTAAGAACAATTAGATGTACTCAGTCCAAAATTTACAAATAATAGGATGATTGCAGTATGGACAGCAGCATCTGATGTAGGAACAGAAGGGGGCTGTGCAGGCTTCACTAAACTAGACTGAGGTGCAGTGACTATCCTCTCATCCATAGCACGGGGATGTTGAACGGGATATGGCAATGAAGCACCCACTGGCAAACTAGTAGATCCACCTTGAGAAAATGGAGAGGCTGAAATCTAATAGGACAAGGGATATAAAGTTACTTGAAAAATTATTTATCAAGTTGAACAAAATTTAGCTAAAACAAACTTATAAGATGAAAAGAATAGCTACTTCAACAAGTTAAACCAAATCAAAAAAAATGTAAGATATTACCGCCAAAGTTGGAAGATAGGTTTGGGTATGATTGTTATGGTGATTTGAAGTGGCATTATGCACAGAATCTGTTTCAGTATGTGCTGACGAAGCTACAAGCTTTGGATGTGCAGCACGTAAATGGGATAATTTGCAATAAAAATACGATTCTATCCAATTTCCCTTTTAGGGTATTCTATAATTTGCCTTTTATTGTGGCAACTCAATAAGGCGGTCCACAAATTGCTCCAACGCTTTGATCCCAAGCCAAACATCTGGACATTGTGAAATTTTAGTTTACTTGATAGTGCAAAACTAGAAACGAAATGAATAAGATGTGCTGTTTACAAACTTTTGAATCTGCAAGCATCCTTAAAGCATTAAAAGATGCCAAGTTGACATCTGAGGCATTAAAATCACCGTCGAAACCAAACAGAAACTAACACCCCAAATGTTTCTTGAACAGATGCCATGGTACCTTAAAAAATGATCAGTAGGTGATGAGGATTACGATTACAGGAGGTATCCAATCGTCTTGATAAAAATGATTCTCCTGATTATAGACACCAACTCATCCATAGATCAGAAGCAACTAAGACATCTCATTTATTTTTCACACGTCAAGATCATGTAAACTGCAGTTACGGAGTTACGGGAAAGTATCATTGCATGTCAATCAGGAGCCTCAATAACACACAAAAATATGTATAGAATGCCCAGATTCTGTGATCCAATATTAAAAGATCCAATACCCTCTTCAACATAATATTAGCCATTTCTTAAGAATTTAGAAGAGGTTCGGTCCACGGACCTTAACAAATCGAACCATAAACAGACAAAATAACGGAAATATCAAATTAAGGGTCTCTTTTATTTACCAGAAAATGCATGTGATACATGCAAACCCCTTTCACTGCATGACATTGCTGGCCAATAATTCACAAGAAAAAAGAGTGCCAAGAACACAAAGAAAAGAAGCATACAAATATATTGATATTAATGCATTAATTAATTGTTTTAATACTTTTTAGAATCGAGAACTTTCTTTTAAATTTTTTTACAAGAAAACAAAATAAAAAATATATATTTAAAAGTTTTAAATCTAATATTAATAGCTCATATCTTCAATTTTTTTCAGGTCCATAATACATTATTTTTTTTCTTTTTCTTAATAAACATGTGTACCGATCGGGACCTAATTGGGTTTTTATCTGGTTTGAGGTTTAGTGATCTGCATCGGCTGGTTCGGCCAGGTCTTCGAAACCATGATTAGGAGTGTAGACAATCTCTCTCAAGTTTTCTACGCTCGATTTCGAACTCGTAGATTAAATACTAAGCTCGAGCTCAAACTCGAACTCAGAAAAATAACTAAGCTCGAGATCTGCTCGTAACTTTAAAATTTAAAACAAAAATAAATTACTAAAAAAATTCACGAGCCGTTTCTTGAGCTTTCGAATAGTTACGACGAATCTAATGCTTGACAAATGAAATCGAGTCGATCTTCAGTCGGTCTGACTCATCCAGTTAGTGAACCGGCTCATATTTGCCCCTAAATTTAATCAAAATTAGTACCGATTATTTCTTCCCGATCGAAGTTTGAAATTTGAAATTCCTCTTAAATACCACTTAAGTGAACTGACTCATCCAGTTAGTGAACTGACTCATCCCGATCGAAGTTTGAAATTCCTCTTAAATATCACTTCAATTATTTCTTCCTGTCCAGTACCCATCTGTGAAAAGTTGTGTGTTTAATATTCCCAAACAGTGAAAGGACGAAAATAACCTTTCTTCACAACAAAACTGGACATAATGATAACAGTTGGTATAATATTCAATATTGTTGGTATAATAACGACAACTGTTGATATAATGTCCAGTTTTGTTTGTATAAAATTATAATAACATTATTTATTGGTATAATAACAATAACAGTTGGTATAATAGCGACAACAGTGATATAATATCCAGTTTTATTTTTAAAAAATTAGAATAACGTTATTTATTGGTATAATAGTGATAATAGTTGGTATAATAACGACAACAGTTGGTATAATATACAGTTCTATTGATATAAAATTAGAATAATGTTATTTATTGATATAATAGTGTTAACAGTTGGTATAATAGCGATAACAGTTGGTATAATATTCAATTCTATTGGTATTAATAGTGTTAATAGCTGGTATAATAGAGCCAAAAGTTGATATGATGTCCAGTTTTGTTGGTACTAAACCTGTGAAGTAAGGTTATTTTTGTCTTTTCAACATTGAAAAGACCATTTTAGGTACTGAACAGGAAGAAATTCGCGATGGTACTGAACATGAAGAAATAATTGAAGTGGTATTTGAGAGGAATTTCAAACTTCGATCGGAACTGAAACGAAATTTGCCCAATAATTGATATATTTTTTTAGTAATTATCTTTTATTTATATAACTACGACGTACGGACAATAAGCTTGACTCTTAAAAACCAGACAATAATTGCCCGACATAAACGCTACATAGAATTCAGTTGGATAAAAAATAATTGGAATCGACGAGAAAATGAACAATAAATAAAAAAAAAAAGGAAAGATTTCTCAACAAGTCTCCTTCGTGATGATTAATCTCTAGAAATATGAACCTTAGAGTAAATCTCAACGGAGAGTAATACGTAGTAAATCCCTGGAAGGAAGATTTTGTTCGTACCGATCCTCTCTGATTCCCCTTTTAATCGCCATCAATCGACGATATCAGATCTTTCAGGTTTGCTGTGATTCATAACATTTTGGCTTCAATCGCAGTATTAATTTTTTGTATTTATTGATAGTTTTTCTTTATCCTGGACGTCTCTGAAACCCTCATATGATTCGTTGCTTGTGCTTCAGAATTGAAATTCTAATTTGGTGGATTGCTTTTATGCGTCCGTACATATGCCTAATTCTGCTGTTAAGTATGTAAAGTACGTCGTCTGTGTTACTTTGTATGCGTATGATGTGTTCAGAAAAAACCCCCCAAAATTGCCCTCTTTGCTCCTTCGAGTTCCCGCAATCTGCACGGACAAGAGTTAGAAGGATGCCGGTGTGCTCAAGTGAGTTCTTTCGTTTCGTTTACTTAGTAAAGGCTAGAGAAGAGGCTTTGGGAATGTGTGTGCTGAGGGGAATATGACTTGCCTTTTATGATGATTAGAACTGATTATTTGAAGAGGTTAGTGGGAATGTACCTGCCATAACGATGATCTTAGATATTCCGTATTCCGTAACGGACCCTGCCCCACACTGTAATGAGGAACGCCATAATGAAGACCTTAAACTAGATTCTGTAACCGATCATGTCTGACGGTTACGACCTTCAGAGAATCTGCCCGTTCGCCTTCCTCGGGACATTGCCCGAGCGTTGCTCCAACCTCCGAGGAGGAGGGTTACTATTCTTTTAGTTGTTCCGATAAAGCACATTCCCGAGGGAGGGGGGCATCGTGTCGCCGTTCCTTTGCAGGGCTGGTTTAAAACCCGACGGTAGCAATGGACACAAAGTGCATTTTGCTTGTTGCTATTTCTTAATGTAAATGGTTTCTAGTCGATTCTATCCAAGATTTGTTAATATCGTCTTCTGTTCATGTGAATGTGAATAAGAAATGGCAAATTAAGAACTGTGCTCATTTGTTATTTTTCTAACATTCCTGTCGATTCTTGACGGTGCAGCTATGCAGAACCAAGTCGTGTGCAGCGGATGCAGAACGCTCCTTCTTTACCCGAGAGGAGCTTCTAATGTTCGCTGTGCCCTTTGCAACATGGTGACTTCTGTCCCACCAAATGGTGATGATTCTTCGAATGTTAGAAGTACTTATGAGCTTATTGTTGATGCGATTGAAAAATATTTAGCTTATCTTCTTGGACGCCACTTTGAGGATGATAAGTGAATAATAGCCGGGAATTCCATGTTCGGTTGAATTCGAGGACTATACCGTGGTTGTCATTGGAGAAGTCCAAGCCTTTTCTTTTCTTCCCCGCGCCCCAATATGGAATATTAGATACTTGATGTTGAACACTTTCACTTTCGAAGGACATGTTTTTGAACCTTTAGTTACAATATCTCTGTAATAACATGGTGCAGTGGTCATGGACATGGCACAGCTGATATGTGGAGGTTGTCGTACCTTGCTTATGCATCCCCGTGGGGCTACCAGCGTCAGATGCTCGTGCTGTCAATCCGTCAACCTCGTGCCAGGTAATATAATATAAAAAAAATTCTAATCTCATTCGTCATTATTCTACAAAAGCTCGATCTACGTATGTTTTTAACTCTCAGTAGCTAGTTTAGTGATGGCCTTGCCTTGCCTTTCAGGTGCATCAACCCCTCCACCACCACCGCCACCACCACCTAGCGGTGCTGCTCATATCAGCTGCGGGAACTGTCGTACGATGCTGATGTATCCAGCTGGCGCACCGTCTGTCAAATGCGCGATTTGCCAGTTTATCACGAACGTTGGCTTAGGTGGTGGCACGAGGCCGAGGGTAGCAGACCCATCATCAACAGCTGATGCACCGCCTCCTCGGCCTCAAAGTCAGACCGTGGTGGTTCAGAATCCGATGACCATCGATGAGAGTGGCAAGCTGGTGAGTTTTTTTTCCCCTTTTTTTTTTCGAAGTTTTATTTCTGTGTTGAAGCTCGAAATCAATGTCTGAAGTGTTTTGTGTTATTACAGGTGAGCAATGTTGTTGTTGGTGTTAAGACGTGACAATATTTGAATATTTGAAATTCATCAACCATTGGAGAGTATGTCGATAATTACAGTAGTTTTATGGTACGAAAATATGGTGGATGTAAAGCCAAAAGCATAATAACGTGCATGTTCATTTGTAATATATGATGTGATTAAATATTGATGATCTCTTCTGTGATCTTTTATGATTTTATTCAATTACTTAAGTATTTTCTGAGGTTGGAATTTTGTTGGTTTTTTTTTAATATCGATATATTTGCAAAGGTCTATTTCACCTTGTCCAATTGATTAATAATCCAACTTTATTGAGATGTTGCCACATCAGAAAAAAAAAATTGTTTTGTTTTGCTTATATATCACAATCTTATTGAGTTGGATAGGTGTGACTTTGTAGGTTTTGAAGATGAACTAGTTTTTCATTAAGATAGTATATTGGCATTTCTAATCGTTAAGCATTCTTAATTGGGTTATTAATTAAATAGGTTTAAATCTATAAAAATTAATAAAATAGGTAATTTTGTGATTAACCACTCAATGATCATGACGATTTTTGGGTTCAATTTTATGTGCTTTTTTTTTATGTGCTTCAAACTCAATTAAATTTAACAAAAAAATCACCGTATACAACGGACGATATGTAGTTGGCACTTTACTGATCAATACAAATTTAAACCTATTATATTAGTAACATAATTAAAAGTAGGAGTGTTCGTTTAGTCAGGTTTTCTAAAATTTTGGTTCGATTTTTCGATTTTATAGATGTCTAATCCGATATCAAAACCATTTTAATGTGGTTTACTTCGATTTTTCACACTAAGATTCGGTTTTTCGGTTTGATTTTTCGATTAAAGGCTTTAATTCATATGTACGTGTGTGTTATATATACATATACATAAGCATTAACTGTTATAACACACACCCTCACACGTATATGTATAAACTAACTGTTAATGATATGATAATTGCATTATTTATGTATGCATGTATTATATATTCATAAATATATGAATTACATATTATAATATATATATATATATATATATATATAGAGAGAGAAATTTGTTATGGCGCATAACTGTCGTGAGCAACTAGCGTGAGCACCGCATATGTATTCCGTCTCTTTTCGCTCCAAAATATAATTTTATATCCAATGTTAATCATATTCTCCTCACAAAACAAGATGATGCTTTTGTAAAACAAATTCATCTTCATACAAACACGCAGAAGGATCGCAATGATGTTATTTATCTAAGAAATTAAAAGAATTATTCTAATTTAGCGTGTTTAAATATTTTTTTCAAGGACCGCCTCTAAATGACAACATTAATTTCTACAAACAAACCGTCACCATTGCAACACGAAAGCGTTGCTTTTAAGTGGTATCAATTTGTATGCAATATATATATTTATTTATTTATTATTTAATTACATAAATTAAATCCATGGTCCCTCTCTCATCTCAATAGCAGTAGTCCCCAGAATCCTTTCAGCCCATAGACTTGCTAATAAATGTTACCCTAATCAAATAGAGAAGAGACTCCTTCCAAAAACCGTCTCTTTTTTCCCACAAATTATTGTTATTATTATTATTATTATTATTATTATTTTGTTAACCGTCGTCACGCATACTAAATATTTATTTATTTAAATAATAATCTATAATTTTTACTTGGCAAACAAAATACCTATATGTTGAATTGTAAGCGAAAAAAAAGAACGCAGAAGGAAGGAAAACCAAAACCGTGTCCAACGTGGAATTCTTTGCCAGTCTTTGAGGTAACCCTTCATATACTTCTCTCTCTCTATGCAACAAATCAAATCAAATCCTATTCCGAGGAGAGAGCCCTTTCCTCCCTTTTTGTTTTGATTCATATTAATGCTGAAATACTGCGTCGAATTTGAGTAATGATTTCTTGAAAGTATAGTTATGAGGCAGTAATTTTTTTATCCCTTTGTGCGGAGTCAATCTGTTCTACATTTGCTTCACGTTTAGGTTTTCTTTTTTCTTTTTACCCTATATAGAATCTGTAATTGTGAGCCTCTGCTGTGATTTGTGATTTTGTTGAAACTGTCATTGCTTTGTGGGCTGCTTTGTTGTGTATTGTGTGTGTGAGTGATTGATCAGATGTGTATGGAGTTTTTTCCGTTGTTTTTGAAAATTGTTGGAATTTATTGGCGCATTAATTTGTAGAAAGAAATCATTTACTGAGAATCTTATGAGATTATGCATTAGGTTTAAAGTAAAAGTTATGTATGTATATACAAGCAATCCCACAGTGATATAATATATGGAAAGGAGCGGGGGTGTATTTCATGCAAAACGGTGTAGGTCAATTTTCTTTCCATTATAGGATTAAATCTGCCTATTGCTGCAATTTATTGATTTATTGGAAAGCCCTTTCAATTGTATGATCAGATCTGACTCTGAGGTCCTTTTTTTTTTTGCCGATCAGCCGTCATTGTTCGATTAGGGTTAATTTTATTTTTCTCGTGGCGTCAGCCGTCATTGGCTCGGTTAAGGTTAATTTTTATTTTCCCGTGCCGATCAGCCTTCATTGATTCGATTAGGTTTTTTTTTCTCTGTGGCGTCAGCCGTCATTGGCTCGGTTAGGGTTAATTTTTATTTTTCCGCGCCGATCAGCCGTAATCGATTCGATTAGGGTTAATTTGATGGCGAGTCTATTAGTTGATTAATTTGTATTATATTTTAGTAGTTTCTCGTTTGTAGTTTATGGAACACCTTGCTTTGATAGTTTCTTGTATCAAAATTCTGAAAAATGGAAATATTGCCTTCTTTTTTTTTTTGGGAAGAAACGTGCTGAACAGGATAAACAATGTGAATGGATGTGCTAATTGAAGTTTGAATATGATGCTTAAGATTATACGGAAAGTGGATTCGTTTTTGTATACTAGGATAGATTGTAGGCGTTTGGCTTGAAAATCGCATAACCAATGATCGATTGAAGTTAGGATATGCCTCTTAGTTTCATCCCAATTTTGAATGCAGAGTGATTTTTGCTATGTGTCTACCATTCCTTCTTACATGTGATGTGTAATATCTGGGAGCTATTGAAATATGAACCACAGATTCTTATGATTTCTATTTTCTCTGCAGGATGTGTAATAATTGACAGCTCCTGTGCAGAGATTTTCTTTTAGGTATTCAAACTAAGGTTGAACTATCAAGTATCGGCCAATTGGCTGCTGCTAAAGACAACAGCTTGCAGCTGAAATTTGCCTGAAAATGAAGGTTTGCATTTAGTGAAATATACTCCATGATATTCATTTCGTCAACTGTAGTACTTTTATCTGCTCTTCTATTGTTCTTTGAACTTGTTTATCATCTTTATGAAGTATCAACTTGGGCTTTGTTTAGTAACTGGATGTGATTCCCAAATATCTAAAGCAACCTGAATTTCTCTACTGAAATGATATCTGGCTTCCATTTTATTTTCGTCAATTGAATGTATAGTTTGCATTTGAATTTCCAATTTATGTTGATGAAAAAGCCTCTCCTCGTGCAGGATCCTCATTGTAAGAAGGCACAAAAAAGTGATGAAAGCCATGGGTCTCCAGGAAGTCCACGTCACAAAAAGGTCCTGAAAATGTCATTTGTTTCATTTGGTTAATTAATCATGTCGTTGATTGTTTTTTTTTTTTTTTTTTTTTTCGTGAAAGATAGTAACAATATATGTCCTGGTTGCGATTCCAAAAGTGCTTTCTTCGGTTTCCTAAAGCTTTTATTTGTATTTTGTGTACTTTCTTATATGTTCTATTTGTGAAGAAGCAATGATGTCGTTGATTGCTTTTTTTTCTCTTTTTCGTGAAAGATCGTAACAATATATGTCCTGTTTGCGATTCCAAAAGTGCTTTCTTCGGTTTCCTAAAGCTTTTATTTGTATTTTGTGTACTTTCTTATATGTTCTATTTGTTTGATATATGGTGTGAAAAGACACTGGCAAGATGGGTTCCTGACGAAGCATGCATACCTATCATCGATGACGCTCCAGTCTTCTATCCAACTGTAGAGGTATACCTTTCAAATGGAATTTTCTTTTTTCAAGAATCTGAGTTTTGTTGAGTATGAATTATTAATTAATGTTAATTTCTTCTCTAGGACTTCCAAGATACCCTTGGTTACCTTGCAAAAATACAGGCTAAAGCTGAGGCTTATGGTATCTGTAAGATTATACCTCCTCCATCTTGGAAACCCCCGTGCCCCTTAAAGGATAGCAAAGTTTGGAAACATGCAAAATTCTCTACGAGGATTCAGCAAGTAGACCTTCTCCAAAATAGGGAGCCGATGAAGAAAAAGCATCAGCGGAAAAGAAAAAGGAGGAGACAGTTTAATTCAAAACCGAGGAGGCGTGCTCGTTCTGAATCTAGTAATGCTAGCGATAGTGAAGAAAAGTTTGGTTTTCAGCCGGGGTCTGACTTTACACTGGAGGAGTTTCAAGAATTTGCGGATGAATTCAAACAATTATATTTTAGCAAGGAAGAGAGAGCTCAAGTAAATTGCGTTGAGGTCAGGCATGATGTGAAGGTTCTTCCTTCAGTTGATGATATTGAAGGAGAGTATTGGCGGATTATAGAGCAGCCTACTGATGAAGTTGAGGTGACACATGAAATTTATCCATTTATCTATCTATTTATTTCTTCTATATGCTGTCATAACAATCATTTTTTCTCCAACTCTAGGTATATTATGGAGCTGATTTGGAAAGTGGAACACTCGGGAGTGGATTTCCTAAAGAGTCTCCTTTATCTGTGGAAACCAAGATGGATCAATATGCAACATCTGGCTGGAATTTGAATAACACATCTCGTCTACCCGGTTCGGTTTTGAGTTTTGAGGAGTGTGACATCTCTGGTGTGGTTGTGCCATGGCTTTATATTGGAATGTGCTTCTCATCCTTTTGCTGGGTAAGTGACACTTCATTATTTATGAATAGAAAAATAATATTTTCAACTTTTGGAGCATGAATGAATGATACTTGATTTTTCACGTTCAAACAGCATGTTGAAGACCACCATCTTTACTCCCTGAACTACATGCACTGGGGAGATCCAAAAGTTTGGTATGGAGTACCGGGTAGTCACGCCTCTGCTTTGGAGGACGTGATGAGGAAACACTTGCCAGATCTATTTGAAGAATCACCCGACTTACTAAATGAATTGGTAAGCAAACATTTTTTGATGCTATGCCATTGCATTATTGTAAGGACTTTCAGGAGCACGATGCTACATCATTTGTACTTGATTTTCACTCATATTTGCAACAGGTAACTCAGTTATCCCCATCGGTTTTAAAGTCAGAAGGTGTGCCGGTTCACCGAGTTGTCCAGAACCCTGGGGAGTTTGTGATCACATTTCCAAGGGCTTATCATGCCGGGTTCAACTGTGGGTTTAATTGTGCTGAGGCGGTTAATGTTGCCCCTATTGACTGGCTTCAACACGGGCAAATTGCGGTTGATTTATACAGTGCACAGCATCGCAAGACGTCATTATCGCATGACAAGTTGCTTGTAACAGCAGTGGATAAGGCTGTTCGGGTACTGTGGGATATCAAGAATGGAACTCCTGGAAATTTGAAATGGAAAACCATTGGAGAGGGTGGGCTGCTCACTGAGGCATTCAAGGTAAAGTGACATATATAAGCTCTCTCGTTTAGATTATATGTTGATTGCGAGCAATACATCAGGAAAATATTCCTTTGGAAAATGTTGTACTAACTATCTTCTAATGATCATTGTTTGAATTTCAGAGAAGAGTTTGTCTAGAAGAGAGAAGATTAGCGGATCTTTCTCAGTCCATTCGCTTACAGAAGATGGAAAATGATGTGGATCTAAATACAGAGAGAGAATGCTTTTCTTGTTTCTTGGACTTACATCTATCAGCTGCTGGCTGCAGTTGTTCCCCGGATAAGTTTGCATGTCTTAAACATACAAGTCTTCTCTGTTCGTGCGAACAAAACAACAGATTTATCATCCTACGGTACACTGTTGATGAATTGAAAACACTGCTCAAGGCATTGGAAGGATGTGTCGATTCTCTAAAAGTATGGATATCTAAGCATCATGTGCAGCAGCCATTAGAATCAATGGAACAGGTGATCTCACAGCATCATGGCCAACTGTTAGATCCGAAAAAGCATTTGATCTCAAAGGTTCATGATCCACCATTAGAATCAAAGATACGGTCGATCTCGATGGATCATGATCAACCATTTGAATCAAAGAAACCGTTCTCTGCTACGGCTAGTCACGGTAAATTGTTTGGGTTCGACCTGGTTACTGTTCCGCCTACTTATGCTCCATCGAAGACAACACTGAAAACAAGAGGCTTCGAGCATTCTGTTGATAGTGTTCAGAAGGACAATTCAGATTGTGTAAACTTGGTTGGTTTTCATGTTGAACCCGTAAGTTTAGGTACCGTTGTTTATCGGAATCAATGGTGCAATAAAGATGCCATTTTCCCTAAAGGTATGTGTCTTTTCATGCTAAAGATTACTGTTTGAAGGACAAAAAAAGATGTTTTTTCTTTCAGCATCACGCCCACGCGTGGTCTTTACATTGACTCAATTTTCTCTGTTGTTTCACCCACAGGATATAAAAGTCGTGTGAAGTTTTTTAACATCCTGGACCCGACGGTTAAGAGTTATTACACATCAGAAATCCTAGATGGTGGCGGCTTTCTTGGTCCCATTTTCAAGGTAAAATATAAATTCGACCAAAGTGTTTGTGCAAAATGGGCATCACCATTTCTATTATTTCATCAACGAAAAACATATATTGACAAACAAAAAAAAAAACATAATATCAGGTTACTCTAGAGGAAAATCAACACGAGAGCTTTGTCGAAGGCTCTGCTATCACATGCTGGGAAATGGTACTGCGTAGGCTCAATCAAGAAATAGAGGCACAAACCAGATCGGGAAAACATGGCTTGCCTCAAGTACAACCATTGAGTAGCATCAATGGCCTCGAGATGTTCGGATTCCTCACTCCATCGATTGTTCAGGTTTGTTATTATCTGCCCAAAAGAAGAATATATATATATATATATATATATATATATATATCCACTTGAGATGCTGACTACTGTGCATATTGTTCAGGCAATTGAAGCTCTTGACCCTCAAAAGCAATGCACGGAATACTGGAAAAACCAGTTGGAGAAGAAGATATCATTAAGTTCAGATAATCTAGAAACAAGATCTAACGACGGTGAAACAGCAGACAGCTCCAAAACCGACTTGGCTCCTCGACAATCAGACAACATAGGCAGCAGCATTGATTCTTGGTCCAACGACGAGGTACGATCTGTTTGTAGAAGATTAGTGCAGAAAATTAACTCGGAGGAGATTGAAATAATGCGTACGGTACTGTGCGAAGGTTCAACGAGCCCTTTGTGGAGATTAGCCGTCGAGACTTTGACAGAAGAGATTCATAGGAAAGGGTAAAGAATAACTGCAAAACAACACCCTACTTATCATTCTTTTGGAAGTAGTGAGGTAGCAATTTTTTTTTTGGGAAAATGACATCGGATCGTTCTTTTCTATCTTCCGAATATATAGTTCGATGTAGCGTTTACTGCGTAGTCAGTAAAGTCTTTTGTGAATGCAGATTTGTTTTTTACAAACTATAGAACCATTTTTCTTTGCAAGCACTAAGTTAGTATATTAGTGAAAGTTTGTTCTTACATGCATGCTCTAACTATACATGTAAAATATCTTCAAAACAAAGAAAAATAATAAGGTAATGATCTAAAGAGCAATTTTACCAAAGGCACGAACAAACAAGCTAATACCAATTGGACTTCTAATTCTTCTTTGTCCAATTTTGACACACAAGAAGGAATTCTGGGAAAAGCCAATCCAGCGCCAAAAATATCCATTCCATTGCATTTGCGGTTGTGATTGCGACTTATTAGTCTTTATATATAAATAAGAGACTATGTATACTAGTATTTTATTACATGTTTGTGTGCTTAAAATAATATAAATCTTTAATATTAGTTTATATTTGAGATATTTTTAATTTATAATATATAATAGATGAAAGAATATTTTTGTAACGATATAATTATAATAAATAAAAAATTGAGGAGTACAATTGTAATTATCCATATTAAATAAATTATAAAAAGAAGGATTAAATTGCAAGAAATTTTACAATTGACAGTTTTTAACTACATCTGATAATTAATACTAGTTTTTTTACGCACACGCGATGTGTGTGCACTCATATATAAATATGTATAATATTAATATTTATATTTTAGGTTATTTATAATTCAAAATTTTTTATAGATGAAATTATATCCTTAATTTTAATTATATTTAAGTAAATAAATAAAATTTAATTTATGAGGATATAAATGAAATAAAATAACATTTTGAAGGATAAAATAGTAATTTATGCTTGACATACCAATTAATTGAAGGTGGCTACTAGGGATGTCATCCCCGTCCCCGCGTCTACGGGGAATCCCCATCCCCGTCGCCGCCAAGTAAACGGGGATCAAATTGTCCCCGTCCCCGTCCCCGCGGGGATCCCCGCCCAACAATTTTTTTATAAAAAAATAAAATTTATATTATAATATATACTAGTTAAGTGTCGCCGCACGATGTGCGGCTACAGGGAAAATTCAACCCGGGAAATGAGTCATACAAAATGAATTAAAAAAAATGTATAAACGGTATAACCCAAGTGGACAGGATATAATAAATCTTCCTTACCAATAACAGAAGGAAGTTTTTTTTTTTTTTTTTGATGTAGTTATTCTTGAATCTCTGGTTCACAAATGCAACATTAAAATTTTCCTCCTTATAAACGGTATAACTTATTTTTTTGAAAAACTATGTAAGTAGAATTTTATAGTAGAAAACGTACATTTTCTTCAACTTCAATTATGTCTTGTGTCCAGATTCCAAGTAAAGTCACCACCTCTTTGTGTTTGATAGTAAGTACCATTCGTACTTGCGCTCCCATCAAATAAATATAGCTCAAAATGAAGCTACGCATACTGAGTTTCATAAGGTGTTAAATCAGCAGCTGAATAGTTTTCAAAGCGGACACATAGCAAGCATGCATAAAAACGTTACAGAAACAAAATAGATTCTGGGACGATTTTTGATCATATATTCATTCTTTAATTAAATAGTGTTAAGACAATAATGTTAGACCTATTTTATCAGTCGTGACATGACATATCCATCTTATATTATTGCATGAAAGAGAGAGCATGTTACTAATTAACATGAAAAGACAGTCTATCATGATGTATTATATTGACAAGTATGCATTGATTGCTACCTCAAAATAACAGAATATATATATAAACAATTCAGAAAATATATATACAAACAATTCATAGAAGTTAAGTAGATTAGGAGATTATGTTCATATATTTCATCCTTTAATCAAATGTATAAGACAATGTCTGACCTAGTTTAACATGGACTCGAGATAATCAGTTAAACAATTAAAACAAGAATCTACTACAGCAAACCCAAGGAACAGATCATTTTCTGGCGGAGGATGGTTTGAACTAACTGCTTTAGCCTTAGGAACTATCTTTAACTCCGAAACATAGGAAGAGAATCTCTAAAACAGCTAAAAACGTTTTCCTCTTTCGTTTCCCCAAATATGCAAGTTATAAAGCGGCACTGTGGAGTGGAGTGGAGAGGAAGGGCACTGTAGAGGTGTGTAGTGGAAGAGATAATCAATTTATCATTAGCGTGAGGAAACATATAAACAAAACAAAAGCAGCCCTCAAGTCCACAAAACAAGATCAAGATCAGAAAATAAAGAAAAAGAACTAAATCAAATCTTGATAGTGTTGAGAAATAATTAAATTATCGCAGCCTTTCACTTGAACAACTTCGACGATGGTCTTCACGACCACAGCTGCGGCTCTCTCGGTATAATGCCACATCGCCACAATTCGATAAAAAAGTTTGCCTCCTTCACACAGTTCCATGACAATATGAACCGAGCTATCATCTTCGTAAGTGTCCTTTAAGCTCACTATATTCGGATGCTTGAGAAGATGCTTCATGATCTCCAATTCCCTTCTTACGTCTTAAATATCTACAGCAGTTCTTAGCATCTTCTTTGATATCGACTTACATGCGAATTTTTCTCGAGTCTCTATATCGGTACACAAATAAGTGATCCCAAACTCACCTCGTCCAAGCTCACGGCCCATTTCAAAGCTTTCCTTAATGTTGTGCCCCAAAGGATTTTTTAGTACGACGAGTTTGTCAGTACCATCAGATCCATGGTAAGCACCATAGTCACCGGAAAATGGATTTGGCTTGTTCTTCTTCTACTTCTTCTTCTTCTTCTACTTCTTCTTCTTCTTCTTCTTCTTCTTCTTGTCTGAAGGAGGGGGACACGCAACAATTTCCCATGACTCAGAACTGCTAAATATTCAAGTAACATAAACAAGTTCAAACACAGCAAGAAAATCATGAAAGAATCATACACAGCCTCTACTTACACGCAATTTTCTGAAACTATGATAAGCAAAGTGTATAGAATCTAACATAAGAAAAAAAAAAACAAACTTTCGAATTATCATCACTATTTCCCAGCAACAAAATCCAAAAAAAATGCCACCCATGAAATCTTGATCGCGGAAAAACAGAGATGATCAATGAATCGTACAGATTAACATAAAAACGACAAGAAATTGGTAACTAATGCAAAATCTCACTTCGAAACATCAGACGACTCGGAAGACATCACTTAAACAATACCCAACACAATAAAAATCAAATTAAATCCAGCCTACATCACCATAACCAAGAATTCATAAGCTCAACTCAAAACAAGCAGGCCACCGAAAAAGGGGGGAAAATTACATCCAAAGCAACAGCTCTCACATGGAGAAACAAAAAATACTTGAGTATAGTTCCCAAGCAGGAGTACGGGATGAAGCTTCTGGTGGAGTAGGTTGTTGTTTTGTGTCGTCTTGAACACTAAGCTTCATGTCGAACAGTGGGGAGAGAAACCATCGCTTGCTCTACACTACAATAATGTTGTTGAATTGGAAGGCGTAGTATAATATGTTAATTACAGAATTATCCCTTTTGGAATAGTATAATTACCAAAGTGATAAAGTGACTGGCAACTTGCACTGGCTGATAAAAGGTGGATTCTCTCTTTTAATATAGTAATAGAAATTAAATATATTATTTTAATTATATTTTAAATATTATTTATATTATAATAATATAAAATGGGTATAACAAATATTTTTAAATATTATATATATTATAATAATATTGATTAGATATAATAAACATTATTTATATTATATAATATAGTATCGGAGAACGGGGCGAGATCCCCACGGGGCGAGATCAATCCCCATTCCCGTCCCATCCCCGCCAATGGGGGGAGATTTCTCCCCGTCCCCGCCCCGCGGGGATAAAAATCGGGGATTCTCCGCCCCGTTCGGGACGGATCTCCGCGGAAACGGGGAATTTCCGTCCCATTGACAAGCCTAGTGATTACTATAGATCTCTCATCGATAATATATACTATAGATGTAGTATAGATATTTGCATTCTATTTACGTTAAATAAGTTAAAATACATGATATATTATGAATATTTATTTATTTATTTTTCCTTTGGCTTTGGTGCTGTGAATCCACGTGTCAATTAAGGCACCATTCTAAAAAATCCTACGCGTCGCTTTGTGAACCCCAATTCTCCAAGATTTTCTGGGATTTAAGTATAATTTTCTCTTATTTTATTAATATATATATATATATATATATATTTTTTTTTTACCTATGTCATAATCGCTAGACAATATTAAGTTTAGCATTAAGAGTTTGGACAGTTCACAAAGACGAGCGGATAAGGCCAATATTGAGAAGAGTGTGAAATCATCCCCCTATGGCCTTGCGTGGTCATCACCATTGGACAGTTAATCTAGTTCCTTCGTTGCACCACCACCACCGCTCGACGACAGCCATCATCGGAAAAGCTGCTGCTTCATCGGCAGTACTTCGAAGCAAACCCAGAATTTATTGTTCTGCGACGTCGACGGTTAAGTCCGAACGAGCTGCTACGGACAACATCGGCACGATCAGGAAAGAACATATAGTCATCGTCGGAGCTGGAATCGCCGGCCTCGCCACTGCTGTGGCGCTTCGAAGGTAAACTTTTTTTTCTACTTCAAAATGAGAATGTCTGAAAACGAACATTTTTTTTTTTGCTTTTAAACTATTTTTAATCTCGGATTTTGTTTAATTTGGATCGTTTATCCTTGCTGCAACAAAAAGTGTGGGGATTGGATCGGTTGTGCTGGAGCAAGGCGAGTCTCTGAGGACCGGCGGCGCGTCGCTTACCTTCTTCAAGAATGGGTGGAAAGTGTTGGACGCTATCGGCGTGGGCAGCGAGCTCAGGCCGCAATTCCTTGAGATTCAAGGGTAGTATAATATAGTATAGTATAGTATAGTATATCTACATTTTTCTCCTCCGTCCTAAATTAATATCATTCAATTTGTGAAAATTCATCTTCTGAAATATGATATGAAGTTTGGAGAATTCATTACATGGGATGTCTTCCACGAAAACCTCGTATATCCTCGTCCGTAGAACTATCTCATGTTTGCCAACAGTGCAGGATGGATGTGAGATCATCGGACGGAAGACGATTGCGTTCATTCGACTTCAAAGACGAGGATGAAAGGTAATTTAATTAGCATGCATTTATCCGTCCGACGATCCAAACTCATCGCATGACTTCTTGTCCGAAAACCAGCCAAGAAGTGCGTCCCGTTGAGAGGAAGCTTCTCCTTGAGACCCTCGCCAGTAAGCTGCCCGAAGATTCGATCCATTACTCCTCAAAGCTGAAGAACATCAGCCAAGGCCACCAAAACGACGAGACAACCTTAGAACTCGAAGATGGCTCTCTGTTCCACGCCAAGGTATATAGCTTTGAACCGCGCCAGATGCTACACTTCATGTTAAAGATTCGCCTGTAATAGAATCAACTGTTTTTTTGTGTGCGTAGATTGTTATTGCCTGCGATGGGACACGATCCCCCGTGGCCAGGTGGATGGGATTCCAAGATCCGAGATACGTAGGGCAGTGTGCCTTTCGGGGCCTCGCAGTTTACCCTAAGGGGCAACCATTCGAGCCGAGGGTGACTTACGTATACGGACGAGGCGTTCGTGCTGGATATGTGCCTATTTCTCCTTCGAAAGTATATTGGTTTATCTGCTACAACAGCCCATCCCCAGGTAAACACATTTAGGCCCGAAAGCTTTCGGTTTTCCTTTAGGGCAAAGAATTTGTTACTACAGCTGCGATATTTTCAGGCCCGAAGGTAACAGACGGATCAATACTGAGGCAAGAGGCTTCGAAAGTGATCAAAGACTGGCCATACGAGATCGTAAGCATCCTCAACTCAACGCCAGACGATACCATCACGAAAACGCCCTTAGTAGACCGCTGGCTTTGGCCCGGCATTGTACCTCGGGCTTCGAAGGGAAAGGTCGTCCTCGTCGGCGATGCTTGGCATCCCATGACGCCTAATCTCGGACAGGGCGCTTGCTGTGCTTTGGAAGATTCGGTTGTATTGGTCGGGAAGCTGACGCAGGCGATAAAACATAGGACCGTGTCTGTGGAAGATGCGTTCGAGTCTTACGCTCAGGAAAGGTGGCCGAGGATTTTCCCGATTACCGTCCGTTCGAACATGGTGGGCTCGTTCTTGCAGCTGGAGAACGGTTTGGTGTGTTCGGTTCGGGACAATGTGATTGTGCCTAAGGTGATTAGGCTCGGACCTATGTTGGAGCATACGAATTTTAGTTTCGAACCTCTTGCGTATGATTCGTAGTTCCAACAATTTAAGCGATTTGTAAAAAAATTGCTGATTATATAGTGTTTGCGTGTATACTCCTGTATATTTTTTAAAAAATATATTTTTAATTCATTCAAATGTCTTCCCATTCTGTATTTTTAAGAGTAGTGTATACTGTATAGGGTGTGAAATATATAATAAATAAATATATATTATATATATATTCTGTCCCGAGGTATTTCACGTTGTCGGAATATAAGCTTACGCCAAAACCACAAACTCCTAAAAATGTTTCAAAACCATAGAGCAAGGTGAATATGTCTCAAGTTCTTCCAATATCGAATTGTTATTTGTACTATTATATTAAAACTGAGCATCACATTATAATTATCAATTGGTTTATCAATTTCATGTTAATTATAAAATTAACAAATTTACTTAAATTTAAATTTTACAATATTATATATAGCAGTATTACAGTACTTTTTCTATTTATTATAAAATAGTTTTTCATTTACTTTATTTTTAAATAATGATTTATGTAAGAAACGTTTGTCATAACAGTTTTTTAGTATGGCTGTGTGCATAAATATTTGATTTCGCTATTTCTATTTCTTTTTTCAATGTACAATTTTCACAAAGGAACGTACCATCGAAATTATTTTAGAAATAGCTTCTCCGAGCCCTAAAATTCTTGGCTGCGATTCTATATTTCCAGAGAAGCAAAAGGAGAGAAACAAGAGGCAAAAATTATGCGAGGGTGAGCTTCATCTGCAATTGTTCTCGGAATTGCTCTAATTCAGAAGCTGTGTCGAGATTTTTCTTCTCTTTTGAATTTCCTGCTATGGCTCAGTTTGCTATGGTCAGTGCCCTTTTCTCCATCTGATTGTACAAATCCAATCATGGGTTTCTCTGTTTTTTTTTTTTTTTGGATTTTATCTTGCATTTGGAATGTTTAACTTGTACATTCTTCCTGGTAATTTTTTTTTTTCTTTTGAACAATTACGTACTAAGGTTGTCGAATGTATAAACGCCAGTTAGATGCTTATTTCATTATGAACCACCTACTAACTGGGATTTCATTTGACTTAGTTATAATTTGTGTTGAGAAGACGACCGAGCCAGTGGCAAAGTAAAAATCGTGTGTTCCATCTTTCGGAATCGATCGTTTTCATTCTGTGTGTGTTTGTGTGTGCGTATGCAGGTTGAAGAGTTGGCATCTCTAGTTAAAGATAATCTCCATTGCAAGCATCTCATTTTGTCAATGGAAGACAAATTGGTTGACTTCATTCAGGATGATTCGAGGTATTCAATGAGGATATGTCGCTTGGGTAGAAGCTAGAACTTCTCAATGTTTTGCTATTCGCGTAGAATTATCGATTCTTGTTTGGAAAATTTTAGCTGAATAAATTTTTTTAATACAGTTGGTCTAGGGTGCTTGAACTGGAGCCAATGAATCCTTACGATCGTTTGCTTGTACATCGTCTAGCTGAGATCTATGGGTAGCTTCTTCTTTCTCTGATATTTGCTTCATATGTTGTTACATTTTCTAAGGCTTGTCTTAACCATGCTAGATTTTCACACCAATCTGTTGGTGAAGGAGAAGATAGGCACTTGGTTCTAGAGCGCTGCCCTGAAACATCAGTGTAGGTTTACAAGATTTATTATTTCTCTCTTACATATGCATACAGAGATATACATGCATGAATGCATTTTTCGACAACATAGAATTAGTTGATAAATTCTAAACCTTTCGTTATGGATAAATAAAAATCATATTGGGCATACTAACAATGTGCTGGTGCTCCTACTATAAGGGGTGAACCTTAGTTTATTGTTATTCTTTCAGTGATTTACGTAAACTAACAACATGGCATGCTCTGTTATTATTATTTTTATGGTAATAAACGATCTAATACTCAGTTGAACTATTTGACCAATTACTCGCTAGTAGATATTTGAAAGGCATTGAAGCTATTAAAGATTTCCTATAACAGGTATTATATTACGATGTCACTTATTCGACTACTTTATTGATGCTAGCAATGACACTCTACTACAGAAATTTTAGTCCATTAAAAGTTGAGATTTGAGGGAATAATGGTTACAGTGCCATACCATGGTTTAAATTGGTGTGATGATTAGTTCTCATAGAGCAATGTCTTCGGCTTTTCACTGTTCATTCGATCTCTCGTGTTTAACTCGATAATACTGCAGGCCCGCTATACTCGTGGGTGATTTAATATGGCAGCTTGATGAAGATCCTTCTCCAATCAACTTTGACATATTAAGACGTGAAGAAGGCAACACGGGTAAATTACCAGAATCCACTTCGTATGTCTTTATGGTATATGGTTCTTACATCAATTTATCGGTAAATTGGTTTTTCAATGGATATAGAAAATACTCTTCCAAGTGAAAGGAGGCATGTTTCTGCAAATGAGCCCTCGATGGAGGAAAGAAAGAGAGCATATCTCATTGCACGGGAAAGGATATTTTCTTCCGATAATAGAACTTCGAAACAGAGACCACAAAATAACGCAGCTGTCGCCCGACGCATGATAACTCGTGCTCTTGGGAAAACCGACAGACCAACGGATCAAAATCAGAGGCCATGTAATAATACTAAGCAACGAGAAGAAGATCAAAATCTCAGATCTGAATCGTCTTCCAAGGTAATTCTCCAAAGAGATGCCTTGACTTCTGACGTGAACAGTTCATCCGAAGGCCAAAACACGAGCAGATCGTCGGACGAGAAAGCTCTGAGGAAAGAACACGAGGGAGCTGCAAAGAGGTTGTTTGCTAATGCCTTGGGAGTACAACCAAGGGGCCCGGCGAAACAAAAGCAGCCTACTGCATAAGCTTGGGAGTTTTATATTCAAGAAACAATCGGGTTTTCAGAAGCTCTGTGACTGTAAATTTTTTCTGTATATTTCAACTTTATGATACATGCATGAAAAGCAACATAATATGATTTGGACATCATGGTAGTATTATATAGTATCTGCTGTTTATATGAACGGCAGAAATTAATGCAGAAAGTATCATTCTACGAGCAAGTACATAACTATCACAGACTTGTAATTGTTCAAGTTCAGTACAAATTGGTAAAAGCTACTTAGATCACAAAAGCAGACGTTAACAGAGATCGCCCGTAAGAAAAAAAGACGCCGGTTTCTTATTTATTATTTCAAGGCCAACTCGTAAATTCAAATACTTTGAAGACTATTTCAATCCCGGTAGGGATCTGCCCGAGGAAGAGGATCACATTCAAAGCATTCAGAGCGATGTGAAGATTCCTCGCGGTTTCGTTTCCCTTCTGCATCGAAGGTATTAACGATGCAGCTGCTGCCCATAGTACGGTTATGGCTGTAGAAAAAAACCAAGCTATATTAATACCTTTCTCATTTTATGGGAATAGTAAGTACTAAGACAACAAAGACGAAATGAACATCAGCAATTTAACTAGTTTCATACCGTCGACTATTAAAGTCTTAACAATGATATGAATGAAGTGAAGCAATGTTTTTACCTGTCCCTGCGAACAAATGAGGGCCGGGGAATAGCTTTCCTGTTCTAATCCACGTGTTGAGCCCTCCAAAGACCGCTTCGAACACCCCGAATCCTAGCAATATGGAACCAGCGTTGTAGTGTCTATCTCTGTACGATCCTTTGATGAGCTCTTTTCTTTCCTGAAACGTAAATGCGTTGAAAAGAGAACAATTATTGCCGGCTCGAAACCTACCTCGATATTTCCAGTCGCTAAGTTTCATTATGTAATAATGATTCTTTTCAGATGACTCTATAAAACAATTATTGCAACATATATTGTCCTGTGCACTTACATAACTACTACAATACTCTTTATTTCTTAGTCACAGATAAACCATTCTGCTCAACTCTCTAGCATTTCTTCAGTTCATCCTTGTAAACCTCCAACTTTCTCATCTTTATATTTTCAGCAGATTCAAACTCTTCGTCCTTCAGGTTTTCAGTTCTACCGCGGATCTGATTATTGAATAAACAATCTTTACAAAGTCGACACAACTTAAGGCCATATCATCTTTACACCAACCAGCTCTTTCAGACAACATCAAATAATTACAGTAGCATCCCTTTTTACAACGCTACATCCTTTCGCAGCAATCGATCGTTTCTGATCCGTAGCTAGATTGAACACACACGCACATATATCTTAATATGTATGTAATCATATGGGCAAAGCAAAACGCAAAACATAATGTACTAACTACTACCTCAGTAAGTTGCTGGATCTTGGCTTCAACAGGCGATGGAGTTCTCGACTCATCAGCCGGCGAACCATCGGGCATAACAGCGACGGGCTTAACTTGCTTCTTCAGGTCGTTGATCTCTTCTTGAATAGTCCTCACCCTTCTCCATTGCCAACCGAGATAACCAGTGTACAGCGTGAACACGAAGAGCCCACTCATAACGATTGGATGTATCAGCGCAAATGATCGACCTTCGAGTATACCAAACTGCCCACCAGCGGCTAGTGCATCCTATTACAAAAATAAGCACCCATTTCACAAACAATTAAGAACATACCCAAAAAAAAAAAACTTTTTAAAAAAAAATCATTTATGCTTGCCTCTGGGTCGAGGAGAAAGAACGGCAATGTGAAGGCCGTGAGAGGGATTGTAGCTGAAGCTGAGGTGAGGAGCTTTAGAGGGTTGTGAGACGAGGAATCCTTCGAAGGTATAACAGTGTTTGGGGATTTCGAATTGATTTGACGCTGTTGTGGAGGTGATTGCTTAGGGAGAGATGATTGAATCTTGGGTAGCTTTATCAGTGGGAGTACGGTGAGTGTGGAGGCCATTGTAGTGATCATAGTAGTGTTCTTGCCGCAGAGCCAAGCGAAATAAATCTATTTTATTTATTGGAATTGAATTGGGAAGTGAAGGTTGTGAAATCACAGACTGACAGGTGTGCGAAGGTGTTAGAAAGAGGACAAGCAAAGATGAGGAAGATGACAAAATCGTTCTAACATCTTCCACACGATTTCGAATTAAGACTATTTTATTTAATTTAATTAGCTTAGAATAACTTTATAATATTTATTTAATTGAGTCGAATATAATAAGCAAGAAAGTGCACGTATTGGAATAACCACACTCCCCCACCAAAGTTAGTTTATTTCATATATTCTATCTTTTTGGTGCTTTTACTAAATTTTAACAATAAAAAATTACCCATTTCATGCTAAAAAGTCATTGTCCAATATATTCATCAAGATTAGAAGAGATTATTATAGTTTTGTCATGTTTTCATCAAACTTTCTCCTTATGTATTTTCAGATTTTATTCTCCTATTTCTATCAATTTTTTGTAACTTTAATTGATGGGTTTTGGTTTCGTGGTTCTACCTTACCATTACCACGATTGTCCATTATATTTATTTATCTATTCTACCCACAAGACGTCACCGTAGGTCCTAACGATTAAATTTCACTCGGCTATGGAATAACCTTGCCTCGATTTTCAGCGGGATCAGTTTTCCTGGTCCATATATAGCATTCCAAATCCACGTAGACAATGCAATGAGTTCAAATAGGATCAAATCCATGATCCCTATATAGAGACCAAATTGTCCCATGATTGCTAGATAAGAATTTGAAAGAAGGGGAGGTTCATGGACTTAGAGTTGACTTCTAGTTTTTACTCTCCTTTTTGACGTGGGTGATTTCTTGTTTATATACTATTATTTATTTATTTAATTTTTTTTTTTTTTTGTCTGAGATTACTATTTTTCACTTGTGGTTGTTGAATTGAAATAGTGGAGAGAAAAAATTTAAGAAAAGTTATCATCTTTACTATCACGGTCGTTTCATATAATAGTTTCCGAACATCCCAAATAAGATTGTTGTTAGTTCTTGATATTTGTGTAATGATCATTCCGTTTATATTTCCATGTCCTAACTCTAAGCTATATGACTTGACCATCTTACCATATTGTAATCATTATATATTGTAATTGATTATTGAGGAACTTTATGGTGCTCACCTTATGTGAGCACCTTGCGTGGACACCAGTTGATGTGGCACTGATTGGTGCCATATCAACGCGCCACATCAACATCAGTATTACAAACCGAGTGCGATATAAGGCGTCAACATGCCACATCAGCATCAGATGTGTCGATAAATTGCACCTAATATATGTCAATGAATGTCAAATCACCTCTGATGTTGATGTGACGCGTTGATATGGCACGAATCAGTGCCACATCAACTGGTGCCCACGCAAGGTGCTCACATAAGGTGAGCACCATAAAATT
Source organism: Lindernia subracemosa (assembly GCA_028392965.1). Lineage (NCBI taxonomy): Eukaryota > Viridiplantae > Streptophyta > Magnoliopsida > Lamiales > Linderniaceae > Vandellia > Vandellia subracemosa. The sequence goes on from JAQPCC010000070.1 coordinate 887,771, forward strand.
CCTCTATATATATATATATATAATGCCTTGACGGATCTTTATGCCTTTTGCAGCCAAAAGTGATATATGGTCTATGATGAGTGCTACCGAATATATGAGGCCACACTTATATTGAAGGATTTTCTTCACTTTAAACTTTTCATTTTCCTACCGCGTTTTTTTCTTTTTTTTCGAAACGATAGCTTAAATTTCATTAACAAGGAAATACACGGGCTAAATAGCCCAAGGGGTCTCTCCAGGAACATCTGCCGGTAGAGAACGAAGGCTCACATAGGAGCATAACCAACCAAACACGAAACAAGAAAAAAAAGCCGAAAGAAAACGAGAAATTCAGTTTTGAACACGAAGAACTAAAGATCCTATCACAAAATTAGCTATTAAGCTAAATTTACAATATTCTTCACTTTCTTCGGTCTTCAACTACAAAAATCTTGCTTACTTCGGAAAGAGCTCCACAAAGGGAGATAAAAGCTCCACGAGGGAGACAAAGCTCCCGACCCGAGGGCCGAGAGACACGAGCTCCCTACTCGGGAGACTCATGGGTGTGGGCGGCGAACGAGGGTAATGGATGACGGGCGACAGGCAGCGGGCGGGGGCGGCAGGAGCAGACGGCGGGCGGCGAAACAACGGAGGGCGGTAGTGGCGGGCGACGGGTGGATTTGGCGACGAGGGTGGGGCGGCGGCAGCGAAGGCGGAGTCGGCGGGGGGCGGCGGCAGCGAAGGCTGGGTCGGCGGCGGTGGCGGGCGACATGCAATTTTTTTTTTTTTTCCTAAACTGTAAAACTAAAAAAAGGGAAAAAGTTCCCCCAACCTCCATTAATGGAGGCGGGGGAGGGGAAGAGGGAAGAATGGTTGTTTGTTTGAAGAGGGAGGGGAGGAGAAGGGGGAGGGGATGTGGCGGCTAGGGTTTGGAGATAGAGGGGAAGGGGAAGAGAGAGAAGGGGAAGAGAGAAAAATTCAAAATAATACTTTGCGCTTCGCTGTATTTCACCACCTTTTTTTTTCTTTTTCAAACTGACTTTCAGCAGTCTTCGGTTAATGACGAAGAATTTTCAAAATTGTCACTCTATTAGAGGGAAAAAATAAAATAAAGAAACCACACGATGTCTGCGTATGGGAAGGAAGTTAAACCGTGTTATATTATTGCTCGAAGACTTTCAGAAAAGAGAATGAAATTTCCTACACATCGTTCAAGTTTCAACTATGATCAGAAAAACATAAGCGACCAGCAAAATGCTATACTAAATAAATATACTTTATATATGACCAAGGAATATTACAATATTATTGAGAAATGGAATCAAAGGCATCGAAACAAAACAATTATACGATCTTACTCACTGATAGCCTACTTTCCTCAGATCCATTTCATTTATATTTATGTAGAGAGGAGTTGTACACGGTTTCAACTAATCGGTTGTCCGCACGAAATGACTAAATCAATTTCCATTGACATTCTAATTTAGTATTAAATTATAGAGATAAGATATATATAACTGTTCCTTTATAGATTTAGTTTTGCATATCTAATTTAATTACCTCTACTAATATTAGCTGATATGGTTGGTGTGTGGTGCCTCTCGACTAATGAAATTCGTTTTTCCTAGGACTAATATTCTTCAGTCAAATTAATATTACCACGAGGATTTCATCATTTAATGATATTGACAGGCTTTCATTTCAGCTAATAAATCAACATGTATTATTATACAAAACCATTACATGAGTTGAAAATTACCTGGCCAAGGACAAGATAATCTTCTAGAGGATGACATCATCAGCCTAGGATTTGCGAACAAGAATCCTCACCCAAATACATTGTCAGCATAAAGCCTACAAACAAGAAAAACCCAACTGTAATAAATGTATTAATTATACCATAATCACATAATTAATTAATCAGTATCTTGGCTGGAAAGTATATAGCTAGGAAGGGACGACGGAGATTAATATATAGAAAAGCAAAGCATCGATAGATATGTGACCTACCAACCTCCAACGCCACCCACTTTATTCCGAATTGAATTCTCGGCCGAACCCAAAACCCAAGAATCATTATTGGAGAGAGAGAGAGAGAGAGAGAGAGAGAGAGAGAGAGAGAGAGAGAGAGAGAGAGAGATGGGGTTTATTTTTCTTGCCTGCAAACAATTAATCTCCCACCTATAAAGACTTGGCCTTTGTTTCATCAACCTTCTCACAAGACGACAAAGCCCATGTTTTACATCATCAGCAGCTTGCTGCTTCTACCTTCGTCGATCATCTGCTTGATATTTCTCCTGCGACTGTCTCGGAAATGGATTGAATGGGTTGAAGACAGAGTTCATGCCCACCACCACTTTACAGTCCCAGAATTCAACGAGCCCGCCCATCGTCATCGGAAAAACCAGCTCTACCGCCGTGTCTCACTCTACCTGAATTCATTACAGTCCTCCTTAGAAGACTCGGATTTTACCAACCTCATATCGGGGAAGAAACCCAACGAGATTATTCTGTCGCTCGACGAAAATCAAGCCATTAGAGACACCTTCCTCGGTGCCCGTGTTTCTTGGATCAACAGAATCGACGGCGGCGGCGATTCCCGGAGGAGTTTCGTCCTGAGGGTCAAGAAGAAGGAGAAGAGAAGGATTCTGAACGCCTATCTCCAGCACATACACATGGTCTCCGAGGATATCGAACAGAGTGGGAACAGAGCGTTGAAGATTCATTACAACGCCGGCGATGGGAGATGGAAGCACGCGCCTTTCGACCATCCTGCTAGCTTCGATGCGCTGGTGATGGACGCGGACTTGAAGTCCAAAATCAAATCCGATTTGGAGGCTTTTTTGACGTCCGAGCAGTATTATCACAAGCTCGGCCGCGTTTGGAGGAGGAGTTATCTCCTCTACGGCCCCTCCGGCACCGGAAAGTCGAGCTTCATCGCGGCCGCTGCAAATTTCCTCGGCTACGACGTGCACAGCCTGAATTTGTCCCAAGTCGTCGATGACGCTCAGCTAAGCTCGCTTTTGCTGCAGATCTCTGGTAAATCGATCGTCGTAGTTGAGGATTTCGACGGCCACCAATCGGAGAAGATCAACAAGGTATCCATGTCGGGTTTGTTGAATTTCATGGATGGGTTGTTGAATCTTCAAGACGAGACAATCATGATCTTCACGATGAATTCCAAAGAGGGGTTCAACGATTCGGCTCTGCTGAGGCCAGGAAGAATCGATATGCACATCTATTTCCCTCTCTGCGATTTCAAATCGTTCAAAGACCTAGCGAGCAATTATTTAGGGGTTACAGAGCACAAGCTGTTCACGCAGGTTGAGGAGATCTTTCAGGCCGGCGCTACGATGAGTCAGTCGGAGATCGGAGAACTGATGCTGGTTAATCGGAGCTCGCCGAGCCGTGCGTTGAAGTCTGTGATCACTGCTCTGCAATCGGACGCCGGACGTAGAGAGACGGAGAGGAGGAAGATGTTTGACAGTGCTTCGTCGTTGCCGGCGCCGGCAATCTCATCGGGGGAGAACGGCGGAGATTGGAAGGAAGCGGTTCCGAAGGAGTTTCGTAAGCTGTACGGACTGCTGAGGCTGAAGAGTTGCAGGAGGCCTGGGTCGTTCGATCGTGATGATGATGTGATCCAACGGTTATATTAATTCAGATATAATTTCCAGTGTAGACTTTCTCTATTCTTTATTTGTAACCGAATCGAATATGTATTCTATTTGTATTCGATTATCGAATTTAACATTTGTATTCGTATTCGATTTATATTCGAATCCTAAAATTGATTAGAATTCGATTTGAATATATTCGAATTTATCTTTTATTTTTTTATTTTTTTAATAAGTATCAGTTTAATAAAAATATATAAATAATACTATATTAAATTTATATTGAATTATACTATATTATATTTAAATATATATGTAATTATTCTAATCGAATACTTTGATATTTGTATTTCTATTCGAATATTATTCCAATAAGAAAAACTAATCTTATTCAAATTCGATATTCGAATATTTCAAATTCGAATCTTAAGTTTTGAATCAAATCTCGAATCGAACAAAAATAAAATCCATTAATTTGCAATCCTAATTGGAAGTGAGTTTGGCACTTGAGTTTGAGGCTTAATGGATATATCTGTACTCTTTTATTAAGGCTGATTGGTGTATAAAAACTATCCAATTTGGGATGTAATTTTATATTTCTAATTTTATCTCTCTATTTTTAATTAATTACCATTTATCCTTAATTTTTAATTTATTATAATAAATTAATTTTTCCTTTTTATATACCTATAAATAACATATAATTAGCTTTAAATTATAATTTCTATATATTTTAAATTACAATTAACTTTCTTTTTTTGAAAGGATTATATTTCATATATCCGAAAGTAGCAAATTATACATAGCGTCAGTCGGTGGTGACAGACCTTCTCCATCCTAGCCGAGCATTTTTGCTAAATAATGAGCTACGTTATTATATCGACGTTTAACATACGAATAACTAATCGAGCTGAAATAGGATGACATCTTCAAACAATCATCTATGATTCCTCCACACGTAGCAGAATCCCGACATTATATATATATTATATATTAGAGCACACGCATTGAGTGTGCAAAAAATACTAGAATGATAATTATGAATGACTTCACCTTTAGAATACTAATTTTCTTAACGATTCAATTTTATTATTATTTGATTTAAGTTGGTGTAATTGTATTATTCATATATTGGATTATTCGATTTATTGAGTCAAATTTTTTTTATATAATATAGTGTACCTTTTTCTAAAAAAATTAATCTCTCGAACAACTTATAAATTTGGGCTATTGAGTATACCGACTTTCGATTTTGAGATATTAAATTTATAAATTACAAAAATATGACACTAAATTAGATTGGGTCTCCAATAATTTTTTATAGGGCTTTCATATGTTTATTCATTAAATTTAAAATCTAATCATAATTAACGAACCGACTATATATTTTTATCCTACGTATAGACCCTTAACTTGTGTTCCGGTCGAGTGAGAGTCATGAAAATGTAAAACTCATTAGACTCGACAATATAATAGAATCGTGACTAGCAAAGTTATTAAACTGCTTTTCGCGTCTCAAGTGAATCAATTTACTTGCTTTGGCAAGACTTATTTCTCAATCCACATTCTCATAGGACATGTATCTTGACTACTTGCGAGATGGTGAATTTCTCTCGGTGGTCAAAACCCGACATCGCCGCCGACCTATGCGCTTGACAATTCATGTCTAGAAAGCTAGTGAAAAGTCAAGATCGCAAAGTCAACTCCATCAGTAACCTTTTCGGTCTAAGGTTCACGATCGACCAATCATTGACACTCTCTGAGTAATTGATCATGTGATCATTCGATTACGAGTCATTGTCCAAATACAATTAATGACCTGATTCAATTGTATTATTGTCATGACCTCCGACTTTCCAAGTGTTGACACAATCAATATAGAGTCGATGGCAAATAAGTCATACTCGACAATCTAACATCCAACTAGAGCCTTAGACTTATGAACTTTTTAATGTTCGAGAGTAATAGTACATTGTTGTCGCCATCTCCCATCTAATGAAAATCGGTGACTAAACTCGATTAATTTAGATTTTATTTCTTTATCTTCTTATCTGATGCCAAGTAAAAATATATTAATAAACAAATAATGTTTCCTTAAATTATAAATTAAAATAATAAATTTATTCCATGAAATATAAAATATTTGAATACTAATACATTCAAATAAAGCGAATAATACAAATCATGTCTATGCCTCATTATATATAATCCTCATATGGCATTCCGACGTCATATCCCTTACAGTAGTGTTCTTGCTTTTCACTCCAAGTAGCCTAGAGAGAATTCGAGTACGACGGTTTGCTTGGGTGTTCAAGTGTCGAAATTCACTAGGGTTATGCTCTATATATAGAACTAAAAAACGCATGCCCTATACTAAGTGATTTTGGAGTTTCGCTTCTTTTTTGTTGGTTCAGATTTTCTTGCTTGCTTAGCTATGTTTTAGAGATTTTTGCCTAGTATAGACCATACTAATTTATTCAAGCACTTCGACTATTTCAAACCTTGATTTTATTTTAGCCTCGCTACGCCGAACATTAGCCCACTAGCCCGTTAAGGTTCATTCGGTCTATTCTCTCTTTGGCATAGAAATATTTAGGAGTTTGATATTCACCTAATCAATCACGTGGTTTCGAACTGATCCCAATTCGACAAACCGACCATAAATTTTCGTCGTACGTATAAACCCTTAACGAGTGTTCCAATCGAGTGAGAGTCTTGGTTTATGACAAACTCATTGGATTTGACTCTACGATAAAATCGTGACTGAAAAAATTATCAAATTGTTCTTCATGTGCCACATGAGTCAGTTAATATACTATGAACATAGATTTCGTAATTTCCCGGTCCACGTTCTAAGTAATCACCCTTCGTTGTCAAGACAACATTTCGCAACCGAGCCATGCACTCAACAATTCGAGCGTAGCAAAACTAATGACAAGTCGAAATCCCAAAGTCAACTCTGTTAATGACCCCTTTAGTGTAAGGTTCACACGTACTACTATAGTGAATCTTACGATCATTGACACTCTTTCGAGTAATAAGTTATGTGATCGTACGATTAGGAGTTAGTGTCCAAATATACCAATATCCGATTCAGTGTATTTATGCCACGACCTCCCACTTCTCAAATGAATGATTGACACAATAATTATAGATCTGTGTATAGATAAGTCGTACTTGGTCATCTTGATCCCGACTATTTTCCTAAGACTTATGACAGGGTTTTGTATGTTCGAGAATTATAGTCACACTCATGTTGCCCTCCCTCGTTCAATGAGAATCAACGACTTAGATCGGCTCATGTGGATTTTATTTATTTATTGCACTATCGGATGTTAATTAAAGAATTAAATAAATAAATAAATAAATAAATAATAATGCATCAATAACACACATAAATGTTTCACTATATCTGAAACATAACATACGAACGATACGAAAAGTACTTGCCCTATATCGTCTAGTCCTCATATAGAATTTCGAGGGCATATATGTATAACAACTATGTGGCACCTCACTGATGTGATGCATACGTGGCGTCGTACTATCTCAGTGATGTGGTGATCTGATGACATGGCAGCTTGATGACATGTTAGTGTACACTTAGGCATGTGAGGAATGATTGGGCAATGACTAACTGATGAGATTGCATTCGTTGGATCAAGGAGAGTGATGGATGATGAATGCTATCTGAATCATTGGATTAAAGAGACTCAATTCAAGATTCGTTGACAGTTTGATCCAAAACGTCAGATCCCATCCGAAGATGTGTGATCTGAATCGGACGGATCAGAAAGAACGTGTCCCCAAAATTGTAACTATTTGCAGAATGATCCTCCAATACTTCGGAATCTATAAATTGGATCTCACAGAAGATAGAAAATTCCTTTAATCCAATCCGGGCATTCAACATATATTACAATCACCTCCCTTATCTCAGTCCAGCAAGAAAATTTTCAAGTATTAATTGATAATAATTACATTATCCCGAATCAATACACTCTAATTAAAGCCTAAAGCTAAATAGAGACTCAAATCGAAACCAAATAGCACAACCACATAATGCAAATGTTGACCGTAAAAAATATCATCATAGAATAATCGCAAAATCCATTAAATTGAATGCCATCCAACGGAAAAAAATTAACGCTAATTAAATTAGCTATACAGCTCATCGCTCACATACATATCGGTAAACTTTATCCGAACCATTTTTCCATCTATAAATACACCCCCTTGAACATAAAAGTACCCACAACACCATAATATAACAAAAAGCAAGGGGAAAACAAGGTCTTAAAAAAATGAGAAGGAAAACAACCCTTGCCTACATTACTAATAACAAAGAAAGAAAGACTTCTTACAAGAAACGAAAGCAAGGATTCATAAAAAAACTCAGCGAGCTCTGCATTCTGTGCGATGCTGAAGGTTGTTGCGTACTTTATAGCCCATTTGAGACGGGGCCTGTGGTGTGGCCAAACCCTGAAGCTTTTGATGCCATCCTCGGGCGGTTCGAGGCCATTTTGCCCAACGAGCGGGCCCGAGCGACATTGAACCAGGAGAGCTTTAATGCAACGAGGATCCAGAAGATCCATTTCCAGCTCTACAAGATCCTCAAAGGGAACAAGAGGAGAATTCTTGAACTTTACATGTTTCAGGTTATGTGTGGTATGATGTCTTTTGATTGTTTTGATATCAGTGATGAAGAAAATATGAATCGTCTCATCGATGACTACTTGAAGGAGATAGAGGTTCATATCAACATGTTGAAGGAGCAGAATGGTGGTAAGAAACCCTAAAACTAAGCTTTTTTCATAACATGGCTTTATGTTTTTCTCATTGTTTTTATTACCATTATTGTAAATTTCTTTAACCTATTTTTTTTTTTCTATCTTCTTTTATCAGATGGAACAGTCCAATTTGCTCCCGATTGTGTTGTCGCCCCAGGTGTCACTGCGATGGCTGAGGTTGAGGCCAATGTTGCTGACGTCACTACCATATCGACAATGGAGGCAAAGTCACCTTTGATGAAAATGGTTTCGATGCGGAGAGGAACTAATTAAGCTTGTTAATTAAATTCTAAAATCGTGTTTTAGGTTGTTGAAGTCGTCTTATGTTCGTTGGTTTTCATTTCTATTTGATTGTTGCGGTCGTATCGTGTCGTGTCTAAGTGGTGTTTAAGCTGTTTTTACAGCTTATTAAGTTCTATCTGTATTTTGTTTTTGTTCAGTTCTGGTCTGAGGTCAATCGGAGTTGATGATTTAAAGGGTATTTGTTTTGGATGATCCTCTAAAATATTACAGTGATAACCTTATCGGCAACCGTCAATGTATTTGTTTAGCCTATGTGATGAGTCATCATCACAATGACATATCACCTAAGTGATGAAAATAAGGTGATATTTCAAGTTTTGAACCACTCTAAAAAACATAGGTGATTCTCCATCACATTGATGGGGTGATGTTTTCAATAAATAACCCCTTATATTTTAAAATTCTCCCCTTATCTTTCTTTATTCCTATTTTCAATTACATAACTAACATATTTAAATCTTAAAAAATATATTTAATGCTTAAAAAAAAATAAAAATCTTGTATGATAATTATATTAAAGGCTTATAGGTAATGCTTTAAAAAAATTAAAACTGGATATTGAATTATTAATCATGGTCACGTAAAATACCACTTCAAAATGAACATATTAATCCGTATTACTATATATTATGCATATAATTAAATATTATATTTACACAATATCACCTTGTACATCATGTTGATTAAACAAATACAATAATTTAATATGACCTTGATATGCAAAATAAAATATCACATCAAAACAAACACATTGATTAGAGCCGTCAAAACGGGCCGACGGGGCGGGCCAGCTCGAAGCTCGCCAAAACCCACCATTTGGCGGCGCAGGCCCATGAAATGGAGGCCCGCCCCGCCCCGCACGCAATGAAAAATAAAAAAACATCTATATTTTTTATTGTTAGTTAAATTTTTATTGTTTTTTCTGTAATCATACCTTTATTAATTATTACAAAACCTTAAAAATTAATTTTCTTATACTTTTACTATTATTTATTATTTTAAAATATATATATATATATTATTTAAAAAACTTTACGCGGGCTTGCCCGCGGGTTGGTTGGCTCCACCCCGCCAAAGCCCGCGCAGGTTCGCTCCCAAGCGGGCCTAAAATATCCTGGCCCGCCCCGCCCCGCCCTGCCCTGCCTATGGGCCATGGGATAATTTGACAACTCTAACATTGATGTCATATCAAATTGATATTGATGATCTGGAAAGTCGGGTCGTTGGGCAGAATGATAGTTTGATCTTCGATCTTTTTAGTAAGCAGAGTCATATGTTTAACATGCTCTGAAAGACAATATTGCCTCGAGTATATATGCTCTCGGAATACGACCATCATCCCCAAGATGTAACGACTTCTTCACTTCAATATCGCAGTACGACATCTCGAAGTATTCCGACGAATCTGATCGAAACTCGAATCTTTCTTGCACTGGAAAAATGGGGATTATGAGTGCTCGATGATATGAATGCACGGACACTTTTGAAGGATTTTTTCAACTTCATCAAGGGGATATTTATAGTTTTTCAAGAGGTATTGGGGCAATTTTGAGAATATGTGTGCAACTTTTGGCCTATTCTGATCGTTTGACCATTTTGATCGGGAGTCATTTTGCGAATAACCACATCTTTTGGGCCAGTTTGCTCAATACACCCCTTCGACCCAACGCTTTGGTCTGAGTCGAACTGGTTCGCACCAATGGCTATCTTTCATGCCCCACGAACCCTAACAGGTCTTTTGCCACGTCATCGAACCTATCCATCGTCTAGTCAGCATTTGCTCGTCGCCACACCATTTCACTTGTCTTCGTGCCAGCGACACGTCGCTATGCCTACCACGTCAAAGCCACGACGTCCTCCACATGACTGACACATCATCGTCGGGCGCCATGCCATCTTCACTTGTCTCCGTGCCAGTGACACATCACTATAAAGGCCACGCCAAACTCACGACTACACGGCTAACACATCATCATCGAGGTCACCTCACTCGAGTAGAAATTTAAGCTCCTCAGTGCTCCTCGCAACAATTCGTACGCGCGCCTTCAAAGTGCCTATTACGTCACGTCACGGCTCGACCGCAGGCTCGGAGGTGTGAGACTACTCGCACTTGGGTTATCACTTCGAGCAAAATACCTCACAACCCTATAAGCCTACTTAGCTCACTTAAGTCCTAAGGCAAGCCATTTAAATAACCTACACAAGGTAATTCTATACAAATAAGTGAAACTTGAGGTGCTTCTTTAATGTGGGACAACATTCTCATATTTATATACTTAATATATTAACATCTCTTTATTGGGCCAACTTTAAAAATTAATTTCTCATTCACCCGATATTGGTTTAGAGCAAATTAATATTTGACAGATTCTCCACGAAAGGTAGATTATGAATATTTCCTCAATTTCGAGTTTCGATAAATGATGACATGTCGATTTTAATAAAAATCGACCAGCTGGATTTTAATGGGTCTTTTAGCCCAATAAGGCCCAAAGGCTTTATTTAATTAAAATTCAACAATTGATCCACATTCCGTTGTGATGTGAGTACCACCGTAATATTGGATTACATCAAACAAAATCCGAGCGGGCCTAAAATTTCTTGCCCACCCCGCCCTGCCTACGGGCCATGGGATAATTTGACAGCTCTAACAATGATGTCATATCAAATTGATGTTGATGATCTGGAAAGTCGGTCTGGTCGTTGGGCAGAATGACAGTTTGATCTTCAATCTTTTTCGTAAGCCAAGTCACATGTTTAACACACTCTTTGAAAGACGATATTGCCTCGAGTATATATGCTCTCGAGATACGATAATTATCCCCAAGATATAACGACTTCTTCACTTCAATGTCGCAACATGACGACTCGAAGTATTCCAGAGAATCTGATCGAAACTCAGATCTTGCTTGCAATGGAAAAATGGGGAATATGAGTGTTTCGTGTTATGAATGCAAGGACTTGTTTGAAGGATTTTCAACTTCATCAAGGGAATATTTATAGTTTTTCAAGAGGTCTTGGGGTGATTTTGAAAATATGTGTGCAACTTTGGTCTAGTCTGACCGCTTGACCATTTTGGACTGGGGCCAGTTTGCGAATAGTCAATTTTTTGGGCCAGTTTGCTCAATACGCCACTTTCGACCCAACGCTTTGGTCTGGGTCGAACTGTTTTGCACTAATGACTATCTTTCGCGCCCCGCGGACCCTAGCGGGTCTTTTGCCACGTCATCCGACCTATCCATCGTCCGATCAGCACCTGCTCGGTGACACACCATCTTCACTTGTCTCCGTGCCAGCCACACATCACTATGGCTGACACATCATCGCCGGATGTCATGCCATCTTCACTTGTCTCTATACCAGCGACACGTCACTATGCAAGCCACGTCAAAGTCACGACGTCCTCTACACGGCTAACACATCATTGTCGGCACCACGTCACTCGAGCAGAAATTTAAGCTCATCGGTGCTCCTCGCAGCAATGAGTATGCGTGCCTTCAAAGCGCCCATTATGTCACGTCACGGCTCAGTCACGGGCTCAGAGGTGCGAGACACCTCCTCGACTTGGGTTATCACTTGGAGCAAATCACTCCACAAGCCCAAAAGCCTACTTAACTCACTTAAGCCCTAAGACAAGTCATTTGAATAACCTACACAAGGTAATTCTATATAAATTATTCAATGTGGGACAACATTCTCATATTTATATACTTAATATATTTAACACCTCTTTATTGAGTCAACTTCAAAAATTCATTTCTCATTCACCCGATATTGATTTAGAGCAAATCAATATACGATAGATTCCCCTCGATAGCTAGACTATGAATATTTCCACAATTACGAGTTTCGATAAATGATGACATATCGATTTTAATAAAAACCAACCAGCTGGATTTTAATGGATCTTTTAGCCCAATAAGGGCCAAATGCCTTATTTAATTAAAATCCAACAATTGATCCAAATTCCGTTATGATGCGAGTATCACCGTGATATGAGATTACATCAACCAAAGATATATGACATCAAACTTGAATGATATGTTAATGTTAAAGTTGATCAAAAGTTGTCGAAGCTCATTCTTTCAGGAGAAGTCGTTCAACTCTTTTTATTCGTAATCGTAATATAATATGATTTATTATAACAAGTCGCTAGAATTAGTGATTTTTCAGATTACGTCTCGCTTAGAATATTGTTTTTTTTTTGTCTAGTTTATTTTTCTATACAAGCCAGATATTTATTTAGAATAATAAATATAAAAGTTTATTTTGTTTTAAAATTAATATAACTATTAATATTATATTAAGAAAGATTGTCTGCTACCCATCGTCGGAGCTTAGATTTATACTCCAATGATGTAGCACTGTACTGATGTGATGCATGTGTGGCTTCGTATTTTACACATAGGCACATGAGGGATGGGTGAACAACACTAAAGGATGAGATAGCATCAGTTGGATCACGGGGGTGATGGATCGGTGCGCTTTGAAGCATTGTTTGAAGAGACTCTGTAGGTTCCCAAATCCAGCAATTATACACGCAGATAAATAAAGAGACCGATGTTACCGATTAGATATACGAATTATTGTATTGCGGTACGATCAATCTCCTTCAATAAAAACACACGTGTATATCAATATTTGAGAATAGAATACACAGAAAATCGCCTTGCTCTCTCTCTCTCTCTCGAGAATCTCTCTTACTCGAAATCTAAAGTCATTTTCTAATAATGAAACCCTAACCTATTTATACCAAACACACTTGGTATAATTACGTAATGACCCCTAGACTTTTGACATATTTCAATTCAGCCCAATACAAAAATAACTTTATAATTGAACACTATAAAATATTCCTAACAGACTCGATCTGAAATCCGGTTGGTGGTTTGATGAACTTAACATGTTTCGGGTTATTTGTGGTGAGAAGTCCTTTGATTGTTTTGATATCAGTGATGAAGAAGATATGAATTGTCTCATCGATGAGCACTTGAGGAAGATAGAGGATCACATTAACAAGCTCAAAGGGCAAAATGACGGTAAGAAACTCTCTAAACTAAGCTTACATAAATTGGATGTTCCCCTTTTTTTGCTTACATATATATTTATTTTTGTGTTAAGAGGGATCAATCCAATTTGCTGTTGCCGCCGCAGGCCTGACTCTGATGTCTGAGATCGAGGCCAATGTTGTTGGCATCACTACCTACCATGTCTGAAGATGAGTCCGTCGCTGATGTGGTGCTGACGATGGAAACAAAGAACCTTTGATGAAAATTGTTGTTTTATGTTGTTGAAGTCGTGTTCTCATGTTCGCTTGTTTTCATTTCTATTCGATTGTTGCGGTCTTGTCGTATCTGTGTCTAAGTGGTGTTCAAGCTGTTATTACAGCTTATTAAGTTTTATCTGTATCTGCCTTTGGTTCAATTTAGTGTTTTTTTGCATCCTAAGGTTCAGTCAGAGTGAGTTGTCGTGTCGTGTCCAAGTGGTGTTCAAGCTCTTATTACAGCTTATTAAGTTCTATATGTATTTGCTTTGGTTCAATTTAGTGTTTTTTTATTCAAGTAGTGTATTTGATGATGTCTTAGTTTTTTTTATTCAATACTTTATATATGATTAACTAAAACAAATCATCTTTTTATTATTTAATTATCTCAAATTACAACACAAAAAAGACATCACATAACCATTCTTAATCTATGTTTCTATCTCGATTATGTTTATCAGATGACCATTGTTAATCTATCATCTAACCTTAATCACCATTAAAATGTATATATATATATATATATATATATATCCGCACATTTAATTATTATTTCATAATATATTAGTATCTAAAAAGAGTGGGAGAATTCATGCGTACCACTATTTTAAATGGGCAAAATAAATCCTTAATGGGCTAAACCATATTTGGGCCCATCGTTAAACAGCGGAAACCCTCCATAAGTCACAAGGATATTGTTTTTATTGTTAATCATAAATTATTCCTCGCATCAATAGCGACTTGGATTAAATAGTGGAAGGCTTGTTTTGAAAAATTAAAAAATAAAAAATTTTAAAAAGAAAATGATTTGTTAGTTCTTTCATAAAACTCTAATCAATGTGTTATTTTCTAATAAATTTTAGTGAATAATGTGAAACTTTCACCCCTTTTTTTTCATACTTGACGAAAAACTAACGATGAATAGTCGAATTATAAAGTATTTGTGAGAAATTCAAAAATTATTTGAGTATTTTCAAATTTAGATCCTGTTTAAATATCTTAATATTTTTATAATGATTTTTTTCTTGGGATAAACTAGATAGTTGGATCTTAGACTCGCTTGGATTAAATAGCCCAATTAAATCCAATTTAGCCGACTTTTTAGAAATTGACAAGTGTATCGTTCGACGAAAGAAAAAGTTTGATTAGAGAAACAATTCTACCTTGCAGGTAGATATTTTCAGACTATTAATTTGCTCAAAATCTATATCGACTGAATGGTGAATTAATTAATGAATTCTAACCTAATTGTTTAATATGTACAAGAGAGGGATTTAAATCCAACATTGAAAAAAGAAACATGTCAGGTTTTCCTTATACATGATTATCTATTGTGAGTTTTTAATTTCATAATAACCCAATCAATATGAGATTCACTCAAGAGCGAGCGCAGTGACCGCTTTGTTGGCGCATTACCCATCATCGGAGCTTAAATTTATGCTCCATTGATGTGAAACTATACTGATGTGCTGCATGTGTGGCTTATTACACGTAGGCAGATGAGGGATGACTGAGCAGCCATAAAGGATGAGATTGCATCAATTGGATCACATGAGGTGTGGTTTGAAGTGTTGAATCTCATCCAAAAAGGTGTGATTTGGATCATTAGAACGAAATCGGAGGGATGAGAACTAATGTCCCAAAAGTTTTGACTGTTCGCAAAAAGTCCCTCAAACACTTCAGAGATTATAAATATGGTCAATAGAAGATTAAAAAGTCATTAAAATCAATTTGAGCATTCAATATATATTACAATTACCTCTCATATCTTAGTCCAACAAGAAAGTTCTAATTATTAAGTAGTTGGTAAGTTAGGATTTTACATAATCTTTATACCCTTAAACTCATAATTTTTTATCACTTTATATTTAAATACCCTTGGATATCATCACTTTATGTTACTTTTTATGTTTTATATGTATTAAGGTGAAAAGAACGAAAAAAGAAAAGTTTCGGACGAAAAATAAAGAGGTTATCAGCATTCATGGCTAGAGACATCATCAGTTATGGCCATGAACAACCTTCACGGCCAGAGATATCATCAGTCACAGCCGTGAGCAACAAAGGTTAGCTTGAACTTGAAAGAGTCTCGATCGGTCGCCCTGTTCCGATTGACTTAGAACACCATGTCACTACCGTAAACATCAGTGCACATGGCCGAGAACTGCCAGCAGAGCACCCTGTCATGACCATGAACATCAGTTCACCAGGCCATGAACAACCACCACAAGAAGAGTTAAACACTGTCATGTGAACCTTACTGCACGAGGCCGTGAACATCCAACATTGCTAAGTTAGAATATTGTCAAAGTGTCACGGCCATGAACCATAGTGCACGAGACCGTGAAAGACTACCATAGGAGAAAATAAAGTTTGAGACCCGACAGTGTCACGGCCGTGAAGCCCTATGCACCAGGCCGTGAATGCACCGAATAAAACCAAATCTTGATAAATCTTGTTCCAAAAATAGGGGAATTCAAAATCTTTTGAACCACAACCTTAAAAGGAACGAAAAGACACTTAAAAGAGAGACTTTTGACCTCCAAAAAGACGATAGAAAGCTAAGAACATGATTCCGGGGGTCTACCAAGACGTTTCTCCACCGGTAACAAGATGGAAGACTCCGAGGAGACGTGTGACGACTCGACATCATGACGGACGAATTCGTTATCTTAGTCTAGGTGTCTTCAATGATTTTTTCCTTAGATTCGTCGTTGTCTTCATCTAGAACTATGCTTGCTTATTTTCTTTTGTGATTACGGCCGTGTTAGGCCGAATTATGACTACATATTAATGCTATTCGTATTTTATTTGATCATATGAGTTTAGTTACATATTCTTTGTGTGTGTGCTTGATGTGCATGCGTGTGATTGGCCACCATACGGATGATCCTAAATTGGTCTATGAGACAGACTAAATGATTAGACCGATTGGAACAAAACATTGAAATACCACTACGTAAAATCGAATAGAGATGGACTCGGTTTCTTATGTCTGGTTTCCGAGACCTTATGGCCAAAAGCGTCTAAACTCGAGGAATTTCATAAAGATCAAATGCACGTGTAGGAACTACAGTCATATATGAATATAAGAATTGGTTCACTATTCATGTAGGGTTGCTAGATACATGAGTAACGGTTAGCACGTATATTAGGAAATTCTACCTCGATTATAGTTCATATTTTGATTAAATAAGGTTGATTGCATGAAGACGTAAGAATGATTTTTGTCGAGCATGTGTCTTGATCACGTTCGTTGTCAATTAAATCATCGTTATCTTTATTTTATATGATTTTATTTATTATTTGTGTTTTTATCTCGTTTATCAAATCAAAAAAAAAATATAAAATCCATTTAGTCTAAATTAGAAGTAGGAATACCATCTTAGAATTGATCGAACTGTCCTCGTGGATCGATACTCGGGCTTACGTCTATTTTACTATTTTCACGACTTAGTACACTTGTTAGTATTCAAGTGTGTCATAGTTCGCCCATAACTGTTAATGTTGTGCTAAGATACCAAAGAAAAAAGACGTATCTTTGGACGATTGTCGAAATTCAAGAGCACTGATATTCGGGACAATTTCATCTTATGGATAGCAAATTGAACTCGTGCCTCAACCTATTATGAAGTGCTTAAATTCCAACTATTATCGAATACAAAAATTACTTTATACATAAAATACTTTTTCTCATTAGTTACAAAATTAGGTTAGGATGTATTATATATTGTGTTTGTGTGTTTTATTCTTATCATTCAACAATATGCACTTCAAGAAAAATGTTATTAAAGAATAAAAAAACTAAAAGAGAAAAAAATACTTAAAAAGATAATATGAAAACCAAATAAATAGTTTATAACTAAAATTTAAATTTACAATGTGGTTAAATAAATGGTAGGAAAAAAAATAAATTTTATATTAACTAATCATATGTTTGAGGAATAAAACAAGATAATCTTTTTCACAAGAATGAAAGTCGTGTCTCCTCTATTATGGGCAAGAAAGAAGATCACTAACATAAATAAGAAAAAGAGACCATTATTAAGCTACAAAATCTTACCTTAGAGAAAAAAAAAATCATATATACTATATATATTAATGGTGACGGTTGTATAACAGTGCCTCCGATAATCAATTTTTCCTTTTTACATACTTAAAATATAAAGTATTATTATATATATTTATATATTATAGTACACGTGTATATAAGATGATAGTAATAATAATGACTTGTCTTTGTCATAGTAAATTGAATAACACAAACTCATTCACTACACTATAATTCAATCATTGATATTACTTGATTAATAATTACCTAAATCGACACACTATAATTAAATCACGGATACTAAATAGAGACTCGAATCCAAACCAAATAGCACAATCACAAAATACAAAATGTTAATGATAACAATTACCATCACAAAATTTCTGCAAAATCTATTGAATTGGGGATAATCTTAACCCCAATTAAATTACCTATACAACTCAGCGTCCACACACACATATCAATAAAATTTCTCCCAACCAATTTTATGTCTATATGTACACCCTTTAAACACAAAGTACCTACAACACAATATAGCAAAACGCAAGGGGAAAAAATCTCCATAAACACCTCTTACAAAATTGACAAAGAAAACAACCCGAAGCTTTTTGCGTGTTTTATAGCCCTTACGAGAGCGGTTGACGCCGTGCTTGAGCGGTTCGTGACCATTTTGCCCATCGAGCGGGCCCGAGCGATGGCTAACCAGGAGAATTATAACGCAGCGAGGATCGAGAAGAGCCACGACGAGCTCGACAAGATCCAGAAAGGGAATAAGAAGAAACTTCTGGAACTTAACATGTTTCAGGTTATTGCTGGTAAGATGTCCTTTGATTGTTTTGATAGCAGTGATGACGAAGAAGATATGAATAGTTTCATCGATGAGTACTTGAGGAAGATAGATGTTCAAATTAACAAGCTCAAAGTGAAAAATGACGGTAAGAAACTCTCCAAACTTGGCTTACATAAATTTGATGAATTTTAATAATAACTACTACATGTTTTTCTCAATATTATTATTACCATCATTATATATATCTTTTTTTTTTTTTTTTGTGTGTTTTAAGAGGGATCAATCCAATTTGCTGTTGCCGAGGCAGGCGTGACTATGATGTCCCAGATTGAGGCCAATGTTGCTGACGTCACTACCATGTCCGAAGCTGAGGCCATCGCTGATGCGGTGGCGACGATGGAAACGAAGAAACTTTGATGAAAATGGTTGTTTTAGACCGTTGAAGTCGTGTCGTCATGTTCGCTTGTTTTCATTTTTATTTGATTATTGTGGTCTTGTCGTGTCTAAGTTTTGTTTAAGCTTTTTATTACAGCTTATTATTAAGTTCTATCTGTATTTGCTTTGGTTCAATTTAGTGTCTGCTGCATTGAGACTTGAAAATTTAAGGTGGAGTTTTGTGAAGACTTATCTTGAATCGTCTATTCATGTTAAAATTTAATCAGGAGCTATCGAGCTTGTCTTTTTTAGAGAACTTAGTTCAACGTTTTTTTCCTCATAATAGCCGAGCTTCATAGTTGGGAGACGAGGATTTCCCTTTTTCTTCTTCACTTGGGGCAGAGAGAGACAGAGGAAGTTTTGTCCGTTGAAAGTCGATTGACAATTAAATTTAATAATTGTCTGTTAAATTACTTTTGGGGGATTTATTAAATTAATTCTAATAAATAAAATAAATGCTATTTTTGAGATTTATGAATTAATCTTAAATTAATAAATAGTTAATTTAATTAGTGCATCTTACTCCTTTTACATAAAACCTTAGAGATTTGTTAATTAAGTAAAAGGAATCATAATATGGAAAATCAAATCAAAATCAATCCGGTGATTATAATAAGAGGCTTCAGAAATTCAATTCACAACAACGAAGATAAGACAGAAGAGAATACGAGAGAATTCGATATAAGACTTTTAAAGCATTTTCAAATTCTCTCTACAAAGTTCTTCGTATTCAGGTCAAAGTTTAAACATGTTCGTCAAGGAAACTAAGAAATCAAGATCCGTGTAATAGCTTGGAAGCACACGTACCAATTAAAGACCCGTACGATAGCTCGGAAGCACGCGGACCAAATCAAGACACGTGATATAGCTCGGGAGCACACAAACTAATATATGTGATAGCTCGAAAGCACGTGGACAAAATCAAGACCCATGTGATAGCTCGGAAGCACGCAGACCAATTCAAGACTGTGTGATAGCACGAAAGCATGCGGACCAACTCGAGACCTGTGTGATAGCTCGAAAGCACACATATCAACGTCAAGATTACTCGAAGAAACGTTCAAGAAGGCCTCTTCATCAATTCAAGTTCAAGCGTTCGTGATCAAGCTCAAAAGCCCACGAAGAAACTTTCAAGAAGGCTTCTTCACCAAAAGTTAAAGCATTAAGTTCGTGATCAAGCCTAAAAGTCCGCGAATAAACGTTCAAGAATGCCTCTTCGCCAAATTTTAAAGATGTTTATCAAGATTCGTGATCAAGCCCAAATGTCCACAAAGAAACTTTTAAGAAGACCCAAATTCAAGGAAAATCAAGATCAAGAATTTTTATGAAGTCGTTCAAGAATTATCAATTTGAAGAATTAGAGGAATAAATAGAAATAGAATTCACTAATTGTCTGTTTGGATACCTGAATTTTGAAATCCGGGTTTCCTCCAAATTACTCGTTTGAGAATGGAACGGATTTCGATTTCAATTTCATCCAAATCCGAGTATAATTTAAACGTTTTTTTTGTTGAATTTGAAATTTGATGACAAATGGTCCGTGGTGGTGTCGCTGGCGGTCCTCGGCGGCCAGCGACGTCGACTTTTGGCATTCGGCGGACAGCGTCGACGACAGTCGGCGCTCAACGGACGACGGCGGTGGCGGTCGACAAAATCTGGATTTCTAATTCCTAATATTTGCCAAACAATGAATTTTGATTTGAAATTCAGATTTTTAAATTCATTATTTAAAATTATGCGTTTTCGTTCAAATACACGAATTCTAACGTAGCCTATGTTTTATTTGATTTTCCATCAAATTCTATTTGTACTATTTTTCTTGAATATTTAATTTCGAATAAAAGAAAATACATTATGCCGATACATTATTTAGTAATTCCTAAAACATATATTTTTATTTATATTATATGGTAATTTTGTCGAATGTTGTTTTTTTTTATTGTTCAAGTTATTGCGTCATTAAGACAAAAATATTATTACAATAAAAAAGATGATTAGATTCTCCGGGGGACAAGGACCCAACAGATTTACGTCCGAATGAAAAATGGGAGAATTTTCCCCCGTTTGCTTATCGGGGCGGGGTGGGCATGATGATTAGCTCCCTACCCCGTCCCAATGCCAGTCATAGTAATAACAAGATCACAACCGCCCGCAATTGTCAAACCTAATGGAAGACCATACGAATTATAAGAAGTCGCCATTGAGCTACGATTTTTATTGGATGGCTCATGGGTCGGATTAGATTAGGGGCGTAATGAGCCGAGTTCGGCTCATTTTTGGGCTCGAGCTCCATTCATTTGAGTCTGAGCTCCATTAGAATCAATGGAGCTCGAGCTTAAGCTCGTGAAGCTGAGCTCGAGTTTGAGTTTTTTATTACAAAATTAATAAAAAAAAATCAAATAAAATTAAAATAATGAATGAATAAAAATAACTCGAGAGCTTTCAAGTACTTATGACTGAGCTTGAAAATCATGAGCTCAGGCTCGATTGTCACAAGCTCAAGACAAACTTGACTCGAACTGGTTCGACTCATCTTCCGGCCTAGATTAATACTTTTAATGGGCTTAATCCATATTCTGGACTAAAAGATTAACCCATTATTGGTCGTATTTTTAAGGAATTGGTCCGATGATTTGTCAATTTAAAAAAACAAAAAACAAAAAAACAAAAGGCGAAAAATAGTGAAAAAAAAATGCAGGAAAAGTTGAAGCTATTTGCGGTCGTTCGTCGCCGTTACTTCAGCACCGTCGCCGTTAAACCACCGATCAAACCATGGCCGCAGAAGCTCACTCCGAAGCGTCTCTCTCGCATCATCGCCCTTCAGCAAAATCTCGATCTTGCGCTCCAAATCTTCCAGTACGCCGGCGAACACCATCCTGGCTTTCGACATAACTACGAAACCTACCACTCCATCATCCAGCGGCTCACGCGCATGCGCGCCTTTGGACCCGTCGATTCCCTCTTGGGTCAACTACGCTCGTCGAAGGTCAAATGCGGCGAAGACTTGTTCATTACCCTCATTAGAAATTACGGTCTCGCGAGCAAGCCCAACGAAGCGGTCAAATATTTCCTCCTGATTAGCGACTTCGGCGTGCAGAGGTCGGTTCGGTCGCTGAACACATTAATCAACGCCTTGGTGCAAAACAAGAAGTATGATTCAGTTTATCTAATGTTTAAGAACTGTCAGAAGAGGTTTGGTATCGTGCCCAATGTCTTCACTTGTAATATACTATTGAAAGCCCTCTGTAAGAAAAGAGACGTGGAGGCTGCGCTGGAGTTGTTGGATGAGATACCCGGGATGGGACTTGTGCCCAATGTCGTGAGCTACACGACGATTTTGAGTGGGTTTGTGGAGCGAAGCGATATGTTGGGTGCACGAAAGATGTTTGATCAAATTCTTGATCGAGGGTGGTTGCCTGATGCCACCACTTACACGGTTTTGATGGATGGGTATTGTAGGCAGGGACAGTTTGTTGATGCCACTAAGGTTATGGATGAGATGGAGGAAAGTGGGGTTGAACCTAATGATGTTACTTACAGTGTAATGATCGAGGCTTTGTGTAAGGAGAGAAAATCTGCTGAAGCTATGAATATGGTTCACGATATGCTCGACAAGAAGTATATACCTAGTTCGTCGTTATGTTGCAAGGTGATTGATGCTTTGTGTAATGACAGAAAGGTTGAGGAAGCTTGCATGTTATGGAGAACATTGTTGATAAAGAATGTCACTCCAGATAACTCCGTATCAAGTACTTTGATACATTGGTTGTGTAAGGATGGGAAGATTTTTGAGGCAAGGAAGTTGTTTGATGAGTTCGAGCGAGGATCAATCCCAAGCCTTTTGACGTATAATACGCTTATTGCAGGGATGTGTGAGAAAGGGGAGTTGTATGAGGCCGGGAGGTTATGGGATGATATGGAGGAAAGGGGATGTAGCCCGAATAGCTTTACTTACAGTGTTTTGATCAACGGGTTTTGTAAGGCTGGACATGTAAAAGAAGGGGCCGCGATTTTAGAGGAAATGTTGGATAAAGGATGCTTGCCCTGTGAATCTACGTACACTCTCGTAATTGAAAGGCTATGCGGTTATGGAAGTGAAGTTTATGCATCTGATTCCTGGAGAGTTGTATTGGACAAACTTATTGCTGAGCATGGTGAGTAGATAAACTTTGACCCAGCAGTGGCACAAGAAAAGGTGCTTTGATCCTCGGATGAAGGTGCTAACGGTAAGTTTGTGCACTGGTTGTTGTACCTTTGCAATTTGCAACTTGACATCATGATATGCCATTGATGGTTCGAAGATTTATGGTCGGATAAAATGTCCAGTGCACTTGCAGAATGATACTAGATTCCATCATTGTTTTTGCCTGGTTTGCTTAGATAGATAATGGTGATGGCCATGGGTGACAACAACGACTATGACAATGGTGGTGGGGATGGAGATTAGGATTGTAGAGTCGATGATAAAAACATTTCTTTCTAGTTGGATTCAATCTTTAGAGCTCATTTTGTATTATGTTTCCATACCTTACCATGTGACGACAAACGTTCATTGAAGTGTTCGTTTATCAGCTTGTGTTTGAAGAGAGCAGTTCAAAGTCTTTGTTCACGCTCATGATCAGTCACTCCTCAATTCTAACATCATCGTTTAACGAGCAGTTTTATGATCTTTGTTTAGTGCATGTTTGTTTGAGTTTCATATGCTGATTACTTCACATAATCAATGATGATAAGTACATATGTCCTAAACTAAACTTTTGTTTTCCTGGTGCAGATTATACCATGTTTTTACCCAATACACAACCTCAAGTACATATATAAAGATGGACCAGAGAGAGAGAGAGAGAGAGAGAGAGAGAGAGAGAGACTTGAAATCACAGAACAAGCAAATAAATCAAGAAGAGCTCATACCAAACTCACCTTGAATGGCCTTATCGAGCCAGGTCTCTGCATCTTGCATCATCCCAGGACTGAGCCTTACCATAAGTACGCAAAACTCTTTCTCATTAAGCCCACCATCTCTGTCCATGTCACCTTCTCTTACCATAGCCTCTGCATCTTCGAGACTCATCCCATGAAGTCCCAAGAACTCGCAGTTCTTCTGCAGACTTGCAGGCGTGATCAACCCTTTACTTGGATCTGCTAATATTTTGAACCCTCCGCAGAGTTCTGTGATGAAGCTGTCTACATCAAGCTTATCAGCCATGACTGGTAACAAGTCTTCATATACTCCGTCTGCTTTTGTTTCCATTTTTCTCTCTTCCAAGAGTCAGATGAACTCAAGGGAAAATAGGGCTGGCCAGGCTTGGTTGAATTTGTCAAAAGGAAGGGAAGATAAGTTAAATCTATAACTGTAGCTAAAATATGTTTTTTTATTTATTTAAATGCATGATTGAGATTATTTTTTTATTTTTTTTGCTGATTGATTCTTGGGCGTGTTTTGAATGGTGGGATATTTTTATAATTGGGAATTTTCCACGAAGTTTCTTACAATTTGTGGGAATTATGCAGTGTGCTGTCGTGACTCGTGATTCTGACTCATGAGCAGTTTGCTTACTTTGTCTCGATTTCACATTCCCATAAACCTTCCTTTAGTCTCTAATTATCTTGGACTGTTTTGAGTGTAATTGAACTCTTGCCTAATCATTTACCTAATTTATGTTGCAATAAAATTCAATTTTTTAATGTCGCGAAAGCATTCCAATGGAGAAGTATATTGTTGGTCTACCTAACTACTTAGAATTAGGTCCAACAAATCCAAGGCCCTCTTATTAACAGCGTAAAAGTATTACAACATTATTTAAAACCATAAAAGACATTCAATCAAGACATAAAAGAATTGTAATAGTATATACATGTGGACAAATGTTCCGAAAAGATGAATTCACAAGCTTCTAGAGAACCCGCCAAGCACATACGTGTGTGTGTGTATATATATATATCGAAGGTAAGAAAAACAAATCAACTTAAATCCTCAACATGAAACTAAAACATTCATATGGGATTGTAACACACTTCAATGAGGAACCAATTTCTTCTTCATCATCCATTCTTCTTAGTGGCCTCCATCTCTTCCACTTTCCTCCTTGCGAGCTCTTGAAGCCCTTGTTGATATTGTCTTTCAATGGCATCAATCTCTTTCGTCATTTCACTCAAAGTACAACCATTCTCTTGCAATGTCGAACTCAAGCAACCACTCGTTTGGTTCCCGATTTTCAAAACCCTATTAGGGTTATGGATAATCAATCCCGAGTCATGTGACAGTCGATCCAAACGTGGGCTACAGCCACTGCCTGCTTTGCACGAGTCGTCATAGTACATATCACTGAAATCAGACTCCGAGATTGATTCACTGTTAGAACCTCTCCACATGTCATTGTTCTTCAGCATCGAGGAATCTATCTTCATGTAACTAATCGAATCATGAGAAGATTTATCATTGCTGGCCAGAGTTAAACATGACGATGAACCAAATGTTTCGAAAGGGGACATGAAATATGAATTTCCACGAGCATTGGCATCGGGTAGGCATAACTGAAGTCCCTTGGGACCACATTGCCCTGCCATTGATTGTGTTTGAGAATCATTTCTTTGGCTCTCAAAGTATTCATCAGCTATCAAGGACATGCCACTTAAGCCTCCCCCTGTGCTGCAGTAGTGCTCGGATGAAGGTTTCCAATCAGGTAAGAGTTTGCTTACAAGAAAATCGATGAACTCAGCTATGAAAGGCAAGTCATGATCCGCTAAGTCCAAATCCTGAACCATCTCAGCAGCAACATTAACCGCTGTATCGGAAGGTGGGTAGAATGAAAAGCTTATGTTTCTAACTTGGCCTGCCCAGTTGAAGAAAAAAAAGAAAGAAAGAATCTTTTAGTGATACTTTTCGGAGGAACAACTAAAAGTACGAATGAAATGAATACATACCACTGTGATCTGCTATACGAAATGTAAAGGAGATCGAGTTCTCATCGATTTTCTCCCCCTTCAATCTGAATACAGTGTTCTGTTGTATCCTCTGGAATTCCAACAATGTGGAACGTGGACTCCCAATAGGCGAGACAGTATATGCAGACTTTACACATTCTTGATCTATATCCAGGGAATGGGACCCATTAGTAGCCATGCTTAAGAACCTAGACACTTCATCGGGTAATTGCAGCGAATTGGGAACGGGGGCTTTTGAATGCTCGTATTGAAGAAATGGGTCATTCAGAAGTTCCTTAGCAGACAATCTCTCGGAAGCTGGAAGCAAACACTTCTCAATGAATTCTTTGACTTCTGGAGAGGCTATCTTGTTAAGAGAAGCAGGTTTGACTCCCTGAAATATAAAGATAGCTTTAAAAGCATGTACTCATAGTTCAAAAGTTCAGGCAAATGTTTTTAGGTTGTAAAATTTTGGAAGAGGTCGCAAAATATTTCCTGTAGTTTCCTATGATTTCACTGAAAGCTTAGCAAGGTGGAAAAACAAAACTTACGTTCGTAACTTTCCGATAGATTTGGGCTGGATTTTGGCATTCAAAGTAAGGATAATCAAGAGTCACCATTTCCAACATGCACATCCCAAAGGAGTATATATCTACAAGTTCATTATATTCCTCTTCATAAAGCTCGGGAGCCATGAATTCAGGTGTTCCTGGCCAAAAGAAATGTTGACAATGTCATCACATATCCCGTGAAAACATCAACCCAATTTCGCATATAAATAAAAAATGCTCGTTCACCTAATACCAGTTAGTTTTAAGATAAAATTTTCAAATTTAACATGATATTAGAGCACGATGAATCTGAAGCTATTGTGTGTTTTTTCAACTCTCTGCCACCAAATATAATGTATCATCGTGTTTGACTCTAAATAATGTCACACATTGGGGCGGGTTGAGAATTTTATCCCACAGGAGAATTTTCATCACAATTTAGCTTCACCGCAAAAACAAAAACTGCATACCAATTACACTTTTAGCTTTGGGCTGCTGCATGATGGTGGCCAATCCTAAATCCCCAATTTTTATTTCTCCATGGTTTCCATTGACAAATATATTGTCACACTTCAGATCCCTGTGGATGATAGGAGGATTTTGACTATGAAGATAGTCTAGACCACGAAGAATTTGCCTCGCCCAGTTCTTGATGGCTTTTATATCCACAGTTCTGTGTTTTTTACGGTATCTACAAGGCAAAAATGTAACAACATAAGGATATATAGCCACCACAGAACAAATAGCTATCTGAGATTCTTCGAAAATCAAGAGCAATACAAATATTACTATAAAAAAACAACAGCGCAGCAAATGCGTATGAAAAAAAAATATGAATAAAAGATACTTACTGCCTCAAGCTTCCGGATGAGAAAAGCTCTGTAATCATGTGAAATGCCTTCTTTTTTTCATCAAACCACGAATCATAAAACTTTATGATATTTTCATGTTTAAGATTCCTAAGAAGATGAACCTCAGAAAATAATTTTTCCAAATCTTCAGGAGACCACAGCTCCTCGTCTGTTTTAACACGGTTCCATGCAACTTCAATTCCGTCAATCTGGTCAAATGCTTTGTACCTAGAAAAATCAAAAGATGTCCAAAGGCACACAATTAAAATATTCTCCATCATGTTACAACTTCCCTCAATCAAGATGGAGATGGACCAAAAAAAATTAGGAAGGGTTTAAACACATACACAGTCTTATATGCACCCCTGCCCAGGACTTCTTTGTACTGCACACAAGACAAATCAAAAGAACCATCTTATTAATATGTTAAAACTTGTGAACATTTACCATCATCATTCATATGCAAGCATAACTGCATAAGCAAGTCAATTACTGAATTTGAAAAGAAAAAAACATTAAATCAATGTTGAAGAAATGAATCCCATTCAAATCCAAATTAACGTGCAGCAAAACCACTTCATCAGAACCAAGAGAATCAACCATGGAAAGCACCATAGACACATATACCACAAAAATGAACTAAAAGAGTTTCAGTATGAATATCATTAACAGAATGCACAAATACACAGCGCAAGATTAGACAAAACAAGGCAACTCGTAGATTTCCAATCACAAAACAGCAACAATTTCCTCCATAACACAAAAGATCCATACCCGAATATACTGATTCCTGGGACATTTCTCTACATAACAGACCGGACGATCACTAGCAGAATCATCATCAACATCACAAATAACCAAGGATCCTATCGAATTCCGAGCTCCGCTTGCAAAGCCAAGACCCGTCGCCGAAGCCATTGCAATCAAAGACAGCGACAACAACAACAACAAGGAATAAACAGAATAAGCAACAAAAAGAGCAACGTTAAAAAGAAACGAGGAGTCCCTATAAACTATCAGCAAAGGGCTTTTCGCTTTTAGGGAAATGTAGGGGTTTGTGGTCCTTCGAATTCTGAAGAAACGCAACGACAAAAATTCGACAAAGACAATTGGATCCATGATCGGCATTTCCGATCTGACCATGCATTAGTCCCAATCGCAACATCGGTAGGTTTGCTTTTCTTCCAGAGGACGCAACGACCCCGCAAACCCTAATCGAAAAAAGAAAAAACTAATGCTATAATGGTAACAACATTATCAACATCTTACGAACAGAAAGACCATTCGATTTATCTCGCAGAAGGCAAACGACCTTCTGCTGCGATGAATAATGTCGGAATTTATCACCTTCACCTATTGACAACAAAAACAGAAAAGGAGAATCTAAGATCGCTATTTATAAACAAAGACACACAATCAAACGAAACATGTCGCGTTGTCAGAAAATCAACTGCAATTGGGATAAAAAACGGATTAGAGGGAAATGGATGGAGGGTTTTTGTCGTTTGTGTTTTGTTTGGATACGATTGAGCGAGCGAGCGAGCAAGACAGAGAATGTTGTCCGAAAACTAATATTTCGAAAATTACAAAATGACAGGGTCAATTTAGGAAAAGGAATTATTATTTATTTTAAAAAAAAAAAAGGGACTTTGACTTTGTCAATTAAATAAAAAGGATTGAGTTTAATTAAGGTATAATTAACTTAAATAAATCATTTAATTTTTTATTTTTTTAATAAAAAAATCCAACAAACAACCAACGAACATTAATATCCAACAACCAACTTAAAAAAAAAAAGAGCGAACGAAGTAACAAGATATACTCTCGCACGTCAAGATCCAAGGCACTCAAACATCACCCAACAAGCTCGTCGAAGGTATAAGATCGAAGCAAACACATTCGCACAGGTCGAACACATCAAATTCGCACAGGTCGAAGCCATTAAAGGTTGGTTTTTCGTATATATTTACATTCCAGTTATTTCGTCCAAATTTCACTTATTATGCATACATTGTTCATTATTCATCGTGGGTAAGTCCAATCTGAAGTTGTTTTACCTCGCCACGTACTGTGCAGCTCGATTGAAGAAGATGTGTTCGTTCAGTCGTTCATTTCGAATTATTATTTAATTCAAAGTTTATTCGAATACGAATTCGATACTTAATACAACTATTATTCGATACTTAATTCGATATGGTTTTCTCATTAAATATTAATTCAAATATTTCTCAAATATTAATTCGATTAGCTTTACAGGGTAAAATTTAATTCGAAAAGTATGCGATATTTAATTCGAATATGTTTTAATCTGTTTTGTTTGTTTTTTACTGCAGGATGCCGACGAGTATCATCATTAACTACGACGGAGAATGGGAGATCGGCAATGATAATAAATATAGATGGCGACCAAATTCAGGAATAACCATGCGACCTATTGGTGCAGGCGCCCCCCGCGCATTAGATCATGGGACCCGCACATAAAGCAGGGTTCCTGCACGTTATATCAGGCGTCCCGCGCGCATATACGCAGGGGACCCGCACGTAAATTCAGGGGACCCGTGCATTAGTACAGGGGTCCCGCGCATAATCGATCGGTCTTAATAAGTTAATAATTATAAAAAATTAATTACTCGACCGATAAAAAAAAAAATAACCTCAACCTTAACAGTACCTAAGGCTTCGAAAAAAAAATAATCAAACATGTATTTCTTGTTGACCAATCTCATAAGTGTAGATAGAAAAAGAGCACTATAAAAAACATATATTGTGTTGGTGAATTTTGTAGGATGTAACAATCTTATACATCGATTGTAATTCTTGTGATTTGATCCAATTTTTTGGTTTTGTGCTATTTTATGATGTTTTATATTGTTATAGAGGATAAACATTGTATACAAACTCACAATTAATAGCTTAATTCGATGAATTAAAATTGTAAAAATCGTACATGAACACAGGGGACCCGCACGTTATGGGCAGGGTTCCCAAACGTAAAAACAGGGGACCCGCACAAATTCAGGGGACCCGCGCGTTATAAGCAGGGGACCCGCGCGTTATAAGCAGGGGACCCGCACTTAAATTCAGGGGACCCGCACAGGGGATCACGGTCCATGGCTGAGGGCACAACGTCTCACGGCCATGGGTTATGAAAAGTACCAAACGATGTCAGATGGATTTGAATGACCCTTCGTTTCGTACGTTGGGAAGTGTAGAATCAGGTCGTAAAATTTGGTATCGATCGGAAATCATTTCGTATGTCAAAATATCAGAAAACGAATGACTGTCACAGTCCATGGCTGAGGGCAGAATGTCACACGGCCATGGGTTATGAAAAATACCAAACGATGTCCGATGGATTCGAATGACCCCTCGTTTTGTACGTCAGGAAGTGAAGAATCACGTCGTAAAATTTGGTATCGATCGGAAATCATTTCATATGCCAAAATGTCAGAAAACAAATGACTGTCACAGTCCATGGCTGAGGGCAGAATGTCTCAAGGCCATGGGTTATAAAAAATACCAAACGATGTCAGATGGATTCAAATGACCCCTCGTTTTGTACGTCAGGAAGTGTAGAATCTCGTCGTAAAATTTGGTATCGATCGGAAATCATTTCCTATGTCAAAATGTTAGAAATCTATTTTCCGGCGGAAGCTTGGTCGGAAAATATACCTGAAATGCAAAAAAAAAAAAAAGTTTGAGTTAATCGAGTTCGATTTCGAACTAATTCGAGTTAAATATGAACTCGACTAAGTATGAAATCGAGTTAAATATGAAATCGAGTTACAAATCGAGTTAATCTTTAACTCGATTGCTTCCTCAAGTAAACATCGATCGAGCTAAATCGAGTTAAATGTTACTGACAAAATCTAGTTAATGTCGAGTTACGTATCGAGGTTCATATCGAATTAATATTTAACTCGATGGAGTTCTCGAGTTAACTTCGAGTTCACTCGAGGAACCTATCGAGTTAATGATCGAGTTAAAATAACTCGATCGTTAACGCAATTACAGACGATTTTCAAAATTTTAAATCGCCGACTCCGGCGAACCCAAACGAATTTCCGGCCGAAATCAACGACGAAGAGAAGAATCCAACCTAAATAACTTATACCCATCACCCATAACCCCCATATCTAACATCAAATCAAAAAACCTACACTAAACCGACAAAATAGAAATTTTACCGTGTATTTTTCGTCGTCGATGACTTCTTCAACATGGGTTCGGCTCGGAGTCACGGCGATCTTTCTTCTTGGCCTCGGCATTGTCGATTTTTTCGGCGTTTTCGGCGTTGTAATTTTTCTCTCTTTTTTTTTTACTTTCTTTTTTTACTTTAGCGTTATCGAATTGTTTTTTACCTCATTTAACGCAAGTCTAACTCGAGGGTCCTTCTTTTTTTAACTTTTCGGCATTGTTTTTTTTAATCTTCTTCTTAATTAATAATCAACGACGATCCTTCTTTTTTTTAAGAGGGTATTTTCGTCAATTTAATACTCAATCCCTTTTGTTTAATTCTTTTAGATACCGATCACTCTTATCAAAATTATCCAAATGACAGCTACTTAACTGTTGTCACCTTATTCCCTACATTTTAACTATGTTCCATGGAATATGAATCTCATCGTCGTCGGCTATGGGACGATCACGGTTTAATCTTTCCTGGTCCATGAGACCCACCACAAGATCCCATACACGGCTTCCAGCAGGACTAATCCTCCCTGATCCATGAGACTCACCTCAATATCCAACAACAGAAAAGATAGGATTCGAATCCCTTACATCTCTCGCTTGAAAAGTAAAGAACCGAACCGTTAGGTCAAACCCTTGGGTAGTAAACATCTTGAATTATTTAAAAAGTAAAATTAAGGGGTAAGAATTGACGGGCTTGGGGTTGGGCCCTCGAAGGTTGTTTGATGGAGAAGGCCTAATCATGACGTGATCAAACTTAACTTGGATGGAGTGATACATTCTTCTAATCGAACAAAGGCTATATATCTGGATGACGACGAGAAATGTTTTGGATGGCGGTCAGGTCAGGATCCTTCACATTTTTAGACATTTCTCTCATTAAGCGAAAAAGTAATACGATTGCATTGCATGTTACCATGGGTCCGGTCCAATGGCGAGGGTTTGTCCGCTCCAAATGTTTGATTTATTGTCAACATAATAATCATCATCAATATACCTATTTTTTGTTTAAAATAAATAAGTAACATGATAACCATAACAAAATATTTACAATAAAAAATAATTTATGACAAACTATAATAAAGAAACATTAATAAAAATTATGACAAAATATAATATGCGAATTTTTTAAAAGAATAATGTTATATGACATATATAAAGATTTTTTTATAACATTGCATTACATATTATATATATGACAAAATATAAGGGCCACAGACGAGGAGGACACGAAGATTGGAGAACATGAATCTTATTTTCGTTTCATTTTGATAATTTCAACGGCACAGAATTATCGTCAATTCTCCATTTTCATTTTGATTGAGGTTAGGTTATTCACCTCACTTTTCCACAAATAATAATAAAATATTTCCGATACTAAAATTAATAGTTATAAATCAGCAGGCACCATTGTCAAAATAAGAGCAGTTCCTCGGCTGTGGCGCCTTGGAGAAGCAGCTTCTATTAAGCTCCACTGACGCCAATGCTCACCTATGTATATATAATGGACGAAATTCATTTTTTTTTTCTTTGTAGTTTTTGGTTTGTTTCTTCCTCGATAAAAATTTCGTCTTAGATGTTCGATTGTATCGAGATGGTTATGTTGTGCTATTTAGCTCTGTAAATTTTGTTCGAATTTTTTTGGATAAAATCCAAAATAGTCCCCAATGTTTACCGTATGAATCAATTTAATCCCTCATGTTTCGCATGAACCAATTTAGTCCCCAATATTGTTGATTTTGGACCAATTTGGTCATTCCGTCATTATAAATGTCAATTTTAACGGATATCTTACACGTGGTCCATACTAAATCATGTATGGAACGCATTTTGGAATATTTGCAGAATTTGGGGTGTTCGAACTTTTTTCTTCTGTTGTCAATGAAGCTCGAGGAAACAGATGATCTAGAGCACATATTCGGATTTTAGAGGAGAAATTTTTAGTTCCGTGCTCTAATTTCAGTAACCATTTCAATTTTATCGATTAAGACATAATTTATTGTGAGGCGCGTGCAAGATTTTCGTTAAAATTGATGTTTATCGTGGCGGAATAACCAAATTGATCCAAAATCGACAACATTGAGGACTAAATTGGTTCAGACAAAACATGAATGATTAAATTGGTCCATACGGTAAATATTGGGGATCATCTTGAGTTTTATCCCCACGTATTTTAAACTATTGTTTTGAAAATAAAAAAGATATTTATGAACAGGAAAATAGAGAATCAGTTGTTTGTGTGGGCCAGTTTATGAAGTGGGCTCAGTATTAATTGGGCCACTTGTTCGAATAGGCCCATCAATTGAGGCATACTTCCTAGTCCACGCACGAATGACGAAACTTGCTAGAAAGCCCCTGAGAATTTCGCAGAAAACGATTTGGTGAAAAATTAATCGTCCGTCGAAGAATCCAAAAGCAGACTGAACGATCTGAAGCAAAATGCCTGTAATGGAAAAGCTGAAGATGTTTGTGGTTCAGGAGCCCGTTGTTGCTGCTTCTTGCCTAATCGCCGGTGTTGGTTAGTGATTCGTCACTGCAATTTTCCGATCGATTCGTTTTTTGAAAAAAAAACCAAAATGGTAATTGGGCGTGGGAAGCCCTATATTCCACTCTCCGATCAGAAAGGGATATAATTTGGTAAAAGCCACCCATTTCTTGTATTATCACAAAATTTCTCAAAATGCTGTGATCGCCGCTTCAATGAAGTATGTATGATTACGTTTTTTTCAGTTAGTTCCTGAACATTTCGTAGTGGTTATTACATTATTTCATTAAGTTGCTTCCTTTCAATGGAAGCACGTAGCAAAAATGAATTTTTGGTTTTTTCATCCCATCTTATACGAAGTATTGGTTTTGATTCTTACAGTTACCTGCCTTTTTGCATTGTTTATGAACTGGAAATACCTATCTGAATCAGTTGATATTTACAGGGCTCTTCCTCCCGGCAGTGGTAAGGCCAATACTTGACTCTTTTGAGACATCGAAGCAAGTACCTCCGCCAGCATTAAGTGATGTAAATGGCTTATTCATCTATCTCTTTTATCCCTTTTGATGATAATTTTTATTTCATAGGAGACCCATTTTTAGATTCCATCATCGTTTTAATTTTATTTTTTTCCATTTCAAAAGTTTATCATTGCTTTAATATCCTCTTACTCTATAATTTTGATGCTGAATGAAATTTTGGGTCTACAGCGACTTAGGTGTGCATGTACTCCTCTACTTGTGATGAGTTTGTTGCATAGTCATATTTGGAAATGTTTGCTAGTTATTCATGAGTGAACCGACGGTCGTGTTGTTGACTTCCAAATGTTTGAAATGAGATAATCTCAGCGAGGAACTCATGACAACCAATCTAGTGTTATACTTTCCACTTATCTGCTGATGATAAATTTTCAATACTGTAGACCGTGTCGTCTAAATGCATCCTATCATAAGCCATTCTTCTGTAGAAACCTTTGTTTTCCAGCCCTCTCTTCAGCGATGAATGTGCATGAGTTCCCAATGTCCAAGATTTCTGTTACAATCTTACATTCACCAATTTGTATTCTTCTCATAGAGCAACTTACACCGAGCTGGCGGGTAGATATACATATATGTATATGTAGAGTCAGAGAGAGATAGGGAGTTAGTTTATGCACTCGTAGAATAGCGAAAACGTCTGTGGTCATCTTTCTCAAACTGTGTACCATTATCGACAAGTGTGTTTGATTCCTTGGCCTATTGATAACATCTAAACGTCCCCTTTTCTAATAAGATGTTGTACCGTTGTTCCACTTCTGTATTCGCAGGTTGTCGCTGGTATGACGGGGAAGAAATCTAATTGACACGACGCTACCTAAGCGTTATCTTCCTATCCTTTAACGGCAATAGTCTTTCTTTCTCTCTTTTCCCAGATCTGTCTTCTTTATGAAGGTTGTTAATGCGATTTTTAATCTGAATTGCGAGACAATGGGACTGCTTTCTTTTCTATGCTTCAGTGATGTATTTAAACACTGAAAAATTGCAATGCTCTGCTAAAACGTGTGTAGCTGGAAAACCATAATGTAATAACAATAAAGCGTGCTATTTCAATTTATTTTCGATTTTTTTTAAATGAGTTGGTAAATTATGGTCCTTTCTATCCTATCCATGGGGGTAACACCCAACTCTATTGAGATTGTGACATGTGTCACAATATAAAATGTAGTGCTGAGATTAACACATGGGATGGGGAAGTGTGACACATGCCACAATCTCAAGGGAGTTGGGTGATACACACATGGGTATGTAAGAATAATCCGTAAATTATATGCTATTTTCGCATTTATTATTTTTTTTTACATTTTTTTCTTTTCTAGTCAATTTTTAAGTGTAAGTTTTGATTTTAAAATGTTTTTAGGATGTGGCTTTTGTTATTTATTTATTTTTATCGAAAAATCTTATATAACTATGAAAATGTAGTTTTCTTCTAAGGCTGTCACGAGTCCAAAAAATTTATTTACTTATAAAAATATAAATTAAAATTAGTATATGAAAATAACCACCCACTACATAATTGTTACATGTGTAAAAAATTTGTAAATGCCACAAAAACAAAAAAACAAAAAATTTAAATGAACCTACATTCTAATACAGATCTATAATTGCCAAAATTCTCAATAATAGAAGTTATCATTCCATTTCTAAAAAGAGATTGTCAAAATTCAGAGAACTATATAAGCTTTCACCATTATACTGTCTACAATTCAACTGTTCTACATAGCAGTCATTCTTGGAGCTGTGACAGAGAAGACATTCAAATACAAATATTTTACTGTGTAATTATATCTTAATTATAAATAATTAATATTGGTACCTAATCAATGTTTATGCAAGTAGAAGAAGATGAGGTCGTGAGATTTTATTTAAATCAAACTGGTGTAACTTTTTTTTTTTCATTCGTTTATAACTAAATATTACAACACATCGAGAGACAAATATAAGTCCTGAGTCAAACTCATTTTTAGTTGGTCGATGAAAATAACATATTTTTATTTTAAGATACTATATTTTTATATTATAAAAGATATGCAACGCATACAAAGTTTCATCTGTATATCTTAAAAAATTAACAACAATTATAATATTACAGCTTCATAATTGTAAATTAAATTATTCTTTTTTTACTTAAATTGTCATATAAACCTACATTAATTATATTCGTGCATTGCACGGGCAAAAAACTAGTAATTTACTATATATTTGTAATTAGAAGAATAATACTTTTCTTTGTAAATCTATTATAAATTAGACGATTTATCAATTATTTCTAAAAGTTATAAAATTTATATAAAAGGGAAATAAAGTGGCAGTAGTTTGATTTGAACAAACAAAACAAAAGCCCAAAAAGGCCCAAACAACCCTAACTCACCTGTGACATAAGCTGCATTATCCTTCCGTACACCCATCTCAACAACTAATCATAACGTGCCACGTGGAAGCCTACCTGTCACGAAGGTTGGAGCCGAAGTTTTTGCTCTCTTGAATCTTTTCCCAAATACGCGAACCAGCCACCTTAAAAATTTCCACGTCATTATATACTTTTTTTTAATTTGTTAAATGTTACTTAAATTAATTATTTATTAATAAGAATTCCCTTTTTCAGAAATGTATGCTAAAGGAAACTATAAATTAATTTCACACCCATGCAATTTCATTCAATTTCACACACAAATAGAGTCTTGCCAACGACGTAGTATTTCTTACCTTTTCAGTTTCTTTTCTTTTTTTTTTTCTTATTTATATCCAATCTTGAAGACAAATCGAGGGTTTTCCATCGCTGGGGTTCTTGAAATTGCTTCCTCATATCTGCGTTTTTTTTTTTCGATTTTTCTCTTCTCTCCAGTTCGATTTGGTTCTGAAAGTTTTTTTATTGGTTTGCGAAATCGAAGGGGCCGATTAGGTCTTCGGATTTCGCCGCTTTGGGTTTTAATTCATAGAAAATTGGGACTGGGCGGTGGAATTTCGCAATTAATTTTGTCACATCTCAGTGATAAATTTCAAGGCTTTTGCTATCCCGTGGTGAGGAGGAGGGATTTAGGGTTTTTTTGATTGCGAATTTGGGTTAATAGTCGATGAATGGTGCACCGCCGAAGTGAATCACAATGCCGAAACTTAAGCGTTGCGCGGTAGAAGACTACGCCATGGAAACGTCGTCCAGTGACGTTAAATCGGAGAATATTAATACAGCAGTATCCAACCAGTTGTATACAGTTCCAGTAATGCAGTTAGATACTTGGAAGTTAGATGTCTCAAACTACCGAAAACCATATGCTTCATTCAGTGGAGCCAATTCAATCACGGAGACAGCCGTTAAACCAAAGCCTCCATTGTTGAAGTCTTCACGGGGACGTAGCCAGACACTTCCTTCAAAGTTCAGGGATTCAGTTTTGCATTCGTGGAAGAAGGATAAGACCGAGAGTTCCGATGCTGAAGATGAATCAGGAATTGATAATTTGATTCCCAAGAAGAGGTTGAAGCAAGACGACGGTGTGCCCGAGTGTTATGAGGACAAGTTCTCAGCCAAGAAACCGCAGATACGTAGACGCGTGGGATTTAAGTGGGAAAATGTAATATTGGAGCCATATTCGAGTTCGAATAGTATGGTGACTTCGGCTAACAAAGGGGTGTCTGCTCTTCCATCGGCACCGGAAAATAATGGAGATGGGCTTGATGGAGGGAGACATGTGGAGGAAAAGGTTGAAAAGAAGGATCATTATGACAATCCCATTTTGAAGGGTGACATTGTTTGGGCAAAGTATGGTAAGAATTCTCCGGCCTGGCCTGCCGTTGTGATTGACCCTATGTTGCAGGCTCCCGAAGCAGTGTTGAGAGCTTGTATACCTGGCACTCTCTGTGTGATGTTTTTTGGGTTCTCTAAGAATGGGAGAAGGGTAAACTGTTTTTGTTCTTGTACTTGTGCCTTGCAAATGCCATGTAGGAATTGTAGGGCTTAAATATAATTCTGTTTTAACTGGCAGGATTATGGATGGATAAAAGAAGGGATGATGTTTCCCTTTCGTGAGTATATGGACAGGTTAGTTGGTGTTGATTACAATAATGATAGATGGTCA
Source organism: Lindernia subracemosa (assembly GCA_028392965.1). NCBI lineage: Eukaryota > Viridiplantae > Streptophyta > Magnoliopsida > Lamiales > Linderniaceae > Vandellia > Vandellia subracemosa. The sequence goes on from JAQPCC010000070.1 coordinate 926,607, forward strand.
GTGAGTGTAGTTGCATTATAGGTCTGTCTTTTTTTTTTTTATTAGATTTCAGGGGCAGACTAAGTTACATGGTAGCAAGCCAAGGGAATTTAAGATGGCAATAGAAGAGGCAGTGTTGGCTGAAAATGGGAATGCAGAAAATGCGGATGCAAATTTGGCTAGGGACAGTGGGCTGGAAACTGTCCCTATGACTTATGATGACAATATTGAAGAGGCAACTGGTTCTAGTCATGAATCGGAATGTACTACTGAGCAGGCAAGTACAGTACATGTCTGCTTGTTGCGTATTCTGGTTTCATGGCAGTTATTGACATGACTGCTATTCCAAGTTATTTTTATCTTCCATATTAAATTCGTTTGTTGATTTCAACCTAGTGCTTTTGAAAATTAGTTTGCAGTAATTTCTTTTGTTGCAGGACTCATGTAATCGAAGGAGAGATTCCCGAACATGTAACAGCTGTGGCTTGAATTTTCCGTTGAGAGTGATGAATAAGATATTGAGTTCTCGAAATAAAGCTGACATTTTGTGTGGGCACTGTATTAAGGTTGGTTGAAATTCTATTCCGTTGATCTTTAACAAAAAAAGTCTTGTTCTTTAATCTTTTTACTGTTGCAGTTAAGGAAATCCAGACAATATTGCGGTATTTGCAATCAAATTTGGCATCATACAGATGGTGGCAGCTGGGTGGGATGATCTGATTACATTCTTGTTGCACATTCTTTAGTTTTTTGTATCCATATGCAAATCTTACTCGGGTTTCTATGCGCAAATCTCTTTTTTTAGGTATGCTGTGACAGTTGTGATGTCTGGGTCCATTCTGAGTGCGCCAACATTTCTGATAAATTTTTGAAGGTTTACTCAATGATCTCATATGCAGATATGTTGCTGAGGTTAGAGTTATACACCTTTTATGCATTCACTTATCTTTTGACATTTTTAATTTGTGCTGTAGGACCTGGAGAAGATGAATTACTTCTGCCCTGAGTGTAAAGAAAAGTCACTGTCTGTATCAATGAGTTTGAACAAGAGGCAACCTTGTCTTGGGTATCTATGTTGCCTATTATTTTATATAATCTTTTTAAAGTATTCCTGTATGGAATTTTTTCCCTATTGCATTTCTTTATTCAGTCTCTGCTGTTTTATCAATCAGGTCTTCTCAAATGCTTGGAACCAAATCTCTCCTTGACAAGATAGCAGTTGTCTGCACTGGTGTCCTGGGAACTTATTTTCCAAGTCTACATTTGTATGTCTCATTTCCTTCAGTGTTTTTTTAATCCTTATTTTAATGCTGTGAAACATACTTCTTGATAGGGGTAACAAATTGTGATTTCATTCAAACATGTACTATTTAGATAAAATAGAACCTTTTGATTTTATTTATGCAAGGTGTATTAGCTTACCGTCATACAACAGCTTTCTGCGATATATTTTCTGATAATTTTATTGGCTAGTGGATTCAATTGCCAGTTTCATTAGTTATTTCATGGCCTGGATTGAGCAATGAATTCCATATGGTCTATCTCTATTGGCAGGTCTATAAAACTTTTGAACAATCTTTCTATCTGGGGTTTTCTTTTACTGATAATGTAGTGGATCGACTTCTGCATTCCAATTGCTTCTTTGTTATAACAGTCATAATAATTTATTTATCATGGTAAGAAGCATCTGATGTCTGATTCAATATTATCTTTTTTGGCGATTAGAGGTAACGTGTCTTCTATATTTCATCCTTGCAGGGTTCAGTGTACTTGTGGTTCTTGTGGTACAAAGAAGTATTCCATGAGTGAGTGGGAGCGACATACTGGATCCAGAGCCAAAAAGTGGAAATATAGTGTTAAAGTGAAAGGAACTAACTTAACGCTTGAAAAATGGGTTTGCCTCTACATTATTTTCCCATCTGCACTCAAATATCTGTCAATTGTTGATCTTGTTGATTACTTCTATTGAATATATGCCACCACAGACAAAATTCTAGGCTTTCATAACCTGTTATGCGTTCATTTGATTTAACTAGAAATTTATGTTGGACTCTTGCTAATGCTAAGAAAATATTGCCTAAAAAAGAGAGAGAAAATGGGCCCGAGCTTTCAACTTCCCCTTTTCTCTCCTGTTTATATGCTGATTGTCCTTTTTTGTTTCTTTGAAAATTTGATTAAGGTAAATGGTTTCAGGTCCCTATATGTTTAAAATTTCACGCCATATCTTACCTTCCTTATATCCTTCAAATTCTGGAATTTTCATTGCACTGAACTGTATCTTGCGCTGCAGATGGAGGAATACAACACACCTGGCCTGAATCCGTCACGATTAGATAAGCAACAGCTGTTATCGCTTGCCAAAGGTAATTGTAGCCTTTTTACTGTACGCTTCTGCGTATTAGCTTTTTCTGCCTGTCAGCCTGTGCTGTATTTTGTTTTTTGGGACATGTAAATATATGACCCACCAGCTTCTTACAAGCTACATTTTGACAGAAAAATATCAACCTGTTCATGCAAGGTGGACAACTGAAAGATGTGCTGTATGTAGATGGGTTGAAGATTGGGACTACAACAAAATAGTAATATGTAACAGGTGTGGTTTTTTTACACCTACACCTTATATTTGTTTGCACCAAGTAGAAATGGATGTTTGATGATTCGGCATCTCTTCTTTTTCTGGTCCAGATGTCAAATTGCAGTTCATCAGGAATGCTATGGGGTAAAGGACAGTCAAGATTTTGCATCATGGGTCTGCCGAGCATGTGAAACACCAGAGATTGAGAGGGAGTGTTGCCTGTGTCCTGTGAAAGGCATGTTACCAGATGTGCTTTGATTTTCTATTTTAGTTATCTGTGACCTGTTGCTTTTTTGCAACTAAGTAGCAGTCAGAATAAAGAAGTTCCTCTTACAATTTAACTCATTTTCTCTTAAAGAAAGCTTCCTCTCTTATTGAAACTTCAATTTTCAGGGGGTGCATTGAAACCAACTGATATTGAAACTTTATGGGTCCATGTTACATGTGCATGGTTCAGGCCAGAAGTTTCCTTTGCAAATGCTGCAAAAATGGAACCTGCTGTTGGGCTTCTGAGGATACCACCAATCTCATTCACAAAGGTAATATTCTTCAACAAAGAGAAGTTGTATGGTAGTAATTGTACACAAATTCTTCTATACTACATAACATCAAGTCTTATTTTGGTGCGTGTCAAGTTGTTGAATGTTGTGATATCTGTGGCCGAAGCCAACTTACATGATCTATAAACATGCAGGTATGCGTTATATGCAAGCAGTCCCATGGTTCTTGTACGCAGTGTTGCAAATGTGCCACCTATTTTCATGCAACATGTGCTTCGCGTGCTGGATACAGCATGGAAGTAAGTCATCATTTTCATTATAAATCTATGAAACATCACATGCCGCCTTGAAAGAGTTATATCGTTTAGATGGAAGCTTCTCTATTTTGTTGCAAGTTGCATTACATGATTACATCGTCTCTCTGATGAGCCCTTATTGTCTGATTATACGGCATATGCTGATGACATATGTGGTCTGATATTGTTGAGGCCTTAGATATGTCTTTAAATTACAATAAAGCAAAGGAATTAAATTATATATGTAACTTGACTATGGTCTGCTCACTTCCAAATTGTGTATTAATGCGAACGTTTTCTGGCAGTCAACTTTCTACTTGCCTTTATCTGCCAGAAAAACACACAGTTAGCTGGTTTCATATTATTTCTTCGTATTGTATTGTTTTAACCTGATCGTGGTACTTTCCAGTTGCATTGTTTGGAGAAGAACGGAGCACACATTACGAAATGGGCATCATATTGTGCCGTTCACAGGTATGTTGTATGCCATCTGAATGTTGTTGCTTGGATAAGCTTGTCTGAAAGTCCTACAATTTAAGTGTACTTTTTCTACTTTAGTGATAATACATGTGCGTGTCTTTGTGTACTGCTTCAGATAATTAGCTATAATTATGTAAGTCGATCTGTTCTCTGCTCTGGGTAAGTCGCTAATATTGGTAGATATACCTCAATAAGATGCAGTAGCAACCACTCATATGTCATACGTATTTATGATGCTTAGGTGAAATGAAATCATGCTGTCTGCATGAAAATGTATAAGCAATCAGGATGGTAATCATTAGAGCATTTACGTGATTTGTCAGAATTTAAAATATTTTGTTAAGAAAGTTGAGCATTTGTTCACTTTAGCCAACACGTTATGCCTCCATTTTCAGATAAGAGAAGACAAAAGTTGTAGCCATTGTTTACTTATGATGGTGTTTTTAGTTCTTGCGTTGTTATGATTTTGCAGGACGCCCAGTGCAGAGAATGGATTAGTCATCCAAACTCCTTATGGTGTATTTAATAATAGAAGCTTGGTTCCAACTCAAAATAAAAAACAATGCTTGAGAGGTTCGAGATTGATTTCATTGAGGAACATTGAATGCTCTCAGTCGGATCCTACTGATATAAATGAATTTGAAGAAATGCCTGCTGCGAGGTGCCGTATTTATAAACCGTCAAATACAAAGGTATTTTTCTATTCATTTGTACAACAGTGGTGAAGAGTGTTTCTGGAATGTTTGTTTTCCTGTGAATTATTTGCAGCATGACTGTTTTCCATCTGACCATTTCTTCATATCTTTGAATAGAGAGCTTTAGAATCTGTACCTCAACGTCTGATGGGGCCACGCCATCATTCTTTAGAAGAGATAGATCACTTGCGCGGAGTAAGTATTTTCTGCCTTATGTTTCAGATTTACAGAAATGGTCTTTTTACCTTTTTCTATGTTATCTGACATTTTCTGGCTGAAAAATCACTTATCCTTATTTGATTATTTCACTTAGGATACGGAAACTACAAGGCAATTCTCAACATCCAGAGAACGACTAGACCATCTAAGGGTAAAACGTCTTTTATGTGTGTGATTCATCATCACTTAAACCTCAATAGTTTCCTCTTCTCCGTATCTTACCTTGCCAGTTTATTTTGTGATACTGTCGTTGCATTGGTGTACCTCAGAGAATAGAAAAATATTTGGTATGTTTTGGTAAATCAAGCATACATGGTTGGGGCCTCTTTGCTCGGCGGAACATCCAAGAAGGCCAAATGGTAATTAAATAGTGTTCTCAACTTGATTCATTTACCATGATATAATATATATCACTCTTTATCAGTTGCTGTCCTTTATGTGATTCTTAGCTTTGGTTACTTTCCAGGTCCTTGAATATCGTGGTGAGCTGGTTAGGTGTAGTATTGCAGACTTGAGGGAAGCACGATATAAATTGAAAGGCAAAGATTGCTACGTAAGCCCTCTAAACTGGGGATATATGTTTCTGCATTGTGAACTAACATGACTGTTATTATGAAATTATGCATTAATTTAATTTCTGATCCGAGTTAATTGAATTCAAGCCTGCTCTGTTACGCAGTTACCTTATACTTTCTTTCCCATTCTTCTGGGGTTAATTTGTGCCAACTCTTGAATTATTCCTGTGGATCATAATCCCATATGTTGGAACACCTTTCCAAATAAGTCTTGATTTAATCATCTTGCGCAGCTTTTCAAAATCAGTGAGGAAGTTGTAATCGATGCCACAAACAAGGGGAACATTGCTCGCTTGATTAATCACTCGGTATGTTCATTACTTTGTTATGTAAATTCTATTACATTAGAGTTTGATTTAGTTAATGATTATCATCTACTCTCCACACTGCGTGTGCATTATTTGCAGTGCACGCCCAACTGCTATGCAAGAATCATTAGCCTGGGCAAAGACGAAAGCCATTTAGTTCTCATAGCTAGAGTCAATGTCTCGGCTGGCACTGAGCTGACGTACGTTCCCAATTTCAAACTCAGTTTGGAGCTATTAACATAGGTAAATACTTTACAATTCGATTATTTCCTTGTTTTGTATATAGGTATGATTACAAATTCGAGCCAGACGACCAAGATGATGTTAAGGTCCCCTGTCGGTGTGGTGCTACTAACTGCAAGAAATTCTTGAATTGACACATTACATATATACAGCTGCTGTTGGTAGGAGACTGACCTTGACTATAATTAGACCAAATCCCAGTATATATCGATTTTTTTCTTGAATTGTGATTTTTTTTTTTCCGTTTAACCTATCATTTGTGCGTAACGCTGGATAAGATTATAGCAGTCTATTCTACTTTGTTTATGTGGTGAAGTTTTATTTGATTAAAAATCATTTTTTTTTCGCTTTTCTGCTATTCGGGTTGAACTTGCGGGGGATCGCATAGCATGGAACGACCCTAATGCAGAAATCGAAAAAGGTTTGTTTACAGCAAACTTGATGTAATAAGCTTATGAGCTGCCATAGAAGTATGCCTACAGTCTTCCTATGTTTTGTTTCAGTTCAAAAACACTTTCAAAGATCAAATTGATTGTTTCTCACCTTAGGCTAAGATCTTTCTTCGTCCACAGGCCGATTTTCGCCCGGAAGAGAATCAGAGTCGGCGAAGAACTCATCTACTGAAACAACAAATATAATCTCAGCTTACAATCAAGCAACAAATTGTAGTCATAATCTTGGTCGAATGTTCTTACCGATTCCCTCGTTTTCTGGAGAATCTAACAGCATGTCCGAATCACAAGGCAAGAAAGACGAGCCCGGATAATTTCCGAGTCCTCCTAAATCTGCAAGTATTTTTTCTTTGTCATAAGTTTCATTCCAACACATTATAATGGAACTTCCTAATTTGAGTTTGGAAAAGAAAAAGAAAATTAACAAAGTTCGAATCTTTATCAAGAACCTGCCAAGTCGACATCACCGAGGCCAAAATTCCACGGTGTATAAGAACTCCCCGCTTCGTTATCGTGTTGAAGCTCTAATCCCGCCGAGCTCACCACACCGTGCCCAAACTCGGCGTCGAGGCCCGCAGTACCAACGCCACATGGGCCCGGGCCCGATATGTCCGATCCATTGAAAAGAAAATGACCGCTGGATGTGGCTGAGTTTGGGGGGCTCAGTGCTACATCTGACAAGCCCGACATTACATTGTTCGTCAGCATCATTGCTGCACCATCGCTAGCACTGTTACCCATCGCCAGTCAGCGTCAAGAAGATTTTTCAACAACAGAAGTGGCTTAAGATAGCAGCCAAAACATCATAAGATACTCACATTGGATGAAAGTTCGATTGAGCGGGAATTCCATTTACGATATGAGATGCTGAATAGGCCGATATGGGATAGAAATGAGGTTGTCCTGAAGCATGAAACGGAGGGCGTTGTAATAAGGGGTAACCCATCAGTAAGTTGTGGGCTGCACTGCGATAAGGGCAAAAATGAATAAAAGATGATCATGCTACAAAATTATTGAAATAATTATTCAACTTCTGGGCCTATGCAGATGTCAGTTAATACCCGGCGTTGCGCTCATCGTCGGGTATTTCATGACATTGCACTGATGCTCAAGCAAGTGATTGAACAATATGATCTGTTTCTTCAGCTTCAGCCTTATGTAATAAGCTCGGAAAAAGCCCGCGTTTTCTTCTTCGAGCTTCTGCCATACTACATTTAAGAAACGAAGCACGTCGAATTAGCTCTAAAGACTATTGAAATAAGATGATGGGATTCGAATGCCAACCCAACGTAGTGAACGCTGGATCTATTCTAGCACGGTTCAGTAGCGTTTTTACGATCTCGTCCCTGCTCATATACAGCAGTAGGCACCGCTCGATCAGATTCTGAACCTGCCATAGCAGATTAATGTACTTAAATCAACGCAGTTGTATATAACGGTGAACGTTTATGGCTCTCGAGGTCATCAAAGATTATATATATATATATAAAAAAAAAACGTTAGTAAGAAAGCAATAGACCTACGAATTCAATATCCTCACTAGAAACTTTTCGATTTCCATTGCTTGTCGAAACTGAGTCTTGTTGAGGAGTTGTCTCTGTGGTGTTGTTTGGCTGTGAAGTTTGAAGTTCATCTTTAGGTTTTATGCACATCAAATATTGGGCGTTATTTCAACTCAAGTAAATCATTGAAGTGATTCTCAATCATAGTATACTCCAAACTCACATGTCTAGACATCCAAGCTTTGTACTTGGACAATGATTATGAATTATTGCAGCTAGGAGAAAGCAGAGGTTGTAATAAGAAAGAGATACCTTTGAGTTCTTCATTTGCCTCTCAACTACATGAAAGCTGATTATGGCTCTCCATCAAGCGAATGAATAGAAACAAAGTGACGAAATTCAACCTACGAAATAATAAGAAACAAGCCAAAAGTCACAGACAACAAATTATATCAAGAACACAGCTACGATGAACCAATTATATGCTTCAATGGGGAATGAAATAAAAAAAGATTTGCTTTTGTTTGCACCGTATTATAAAGGGTTCATGAACATACATACATATATATATATATATAGAACACTAATATATCAAACATCAAATAACAATGAACTCCACGGCTATTACACGAACTATTTTTATTACTATGGAAAGAAAAAAAGGAAAAGAAAAAGAAAATCCAACAGCAGTCGCCGGAGGAAAAAAAATTTAATTTAGGTGTAATCACCGCCGTGAATATCCTCAGCATCTTACAAACTCCACATCTTCATTCAGGCTTCGTTTCAGTGAGATGAGTAACATGAGATAGCCACCAAACATTCAAAAAAAATAAAAATAAAGACTATATAGCAAAGAGTTGAAGAACATTTCTCTCTCAGACTATATAGCAACGTCCACGTGCTAGAAACCTTGAATATTAGACATTGGACATGAATAATAATAATAATAATAATAATAATAATAATAATAATAATAATAATAATAATAATAATAATAATAATAATAGGTGGAAGTATGTAATAATATATATGTGAAAAGAGCATGAAATTTTCAAAGGGTTATACGGTTGGTAATGATTAGTGATCAAATGTTGGGAAAGGGTTGTGATGTGGTTTAGATGTCACTCACTAGTAGACAGTAGGGAAGCTGCTGAGTCCCAAATAATTAAAATCTTTGTTAGAAAAATGAAAGTTGTACAGTTTATATTTCATTTCATTACCATTTACAGTAAGGTAACCATATTTATTTATATTTTAATTTTTAATCTCTTTTAGATTTATCATGCAAAACTAACTCTATTCCATATCCATACGGTATAAACTCGATAAGTTAATACTTTGTTATTTAATAAATTTCTCTAAGATAATATTTTTTATCGATCTCAAATTGAGGATAGGATTCCAAGTTAATAATTCACTAAAATTATAAAATATATTTTTTTTTATAATTTCTTATATACTACATACTATTGTTAGATGAATGATTTATAAAAAGTTGAAAAATGAAGCTGTTTTATTTGAAATCAATTTCACATTGAATCTCGTCTCGAATATTTCTTATCATTGTGAGAATTTCTAGTGATGATTTTTTTTTATAGATGAACAAGAAATTATTCAACGTGATGAGCTGACTCGACATAAATTTTTAAATTTGTTAACTTTTTTTATTATTTTTTAATTAAAAAACTCGAGTTTATGCCTAGAAAATAAGGCGAACTCGACTCGACCTCTGTTAAGGAATCCAGAACTCATAACAGAAATAGTTTCGGTGAACAAAACTTAAACAAGCGCCCGATAACTTAAGGAACTGACAAAGCATCTGGTCAAGAACGTTTAAGGAACCAGAAACCAGTTCTGAAGTCAGGCACCCGAAGATCAAGACAATGGCGACTGATGTCTTACGCTTAAGAGTCAGGAACTCAACACGAAACCAGAAGCCTGAAGTCAAATTCAAATATGCATCGATTAAGGAGAACAATGCAGTACAAATGCATTTAAGTCAAGGCTGCAGAACAAAGAGACGTTGGCCTGATGTATGCCCATTTTGGTGAAAGGCGCAGTCTGCAGAGAACCTGAACCAAGTTCTGAAACCAGCACATTTCGGGAAACGACATTTAATAATGTCTGGAAGCTGGTCAGAGTCTTCACACAACGGCTCAAATTTACACAAGTATAAATACCTTAGAGCGTGAAGACTGAAGATAACTTTTGAACGATCAACAACACAATTCAAGCACAACCATTCAATCTCAGAAGTTTTCTCTCACAAGTTCATCACGAGCGATTAGATAAGTGAGAGATTTGTACTCAACGGACTTTAAACAGCTGTTGAAGTGTTAGGTGGATTGTTTTTTACAACTGCCTTTGTTGCATTAGCTTTGGTAGGTTACAGTCAGTGAGTGTGTACTCTTGTAACGTGTAAATCCAGTTGCTAGTGAGATCCTTCCTTGAGGAAAAGAAGGGGAGACGTAGGAGATATTGCTCCGAACTTCCAGAAACAATTCCGCGCACTCAAAATACAAACACTGCACTTAAATAACCGGTTTTCACTCTCAAACAACCAGAAATCAGGCAACTGATAATCTGATATCAGTCACCGGTCACTCCAGTTACCCAGAAACCGAAAAATAAGCCAAGTGTTTATTCACCCCCCTCTAAACATAGTAACCGGTCCTAACAACCTCAGCTCGTTTAGAGACCTTTGTGATATGGTATTTTAAATCTTTTGTGAAACAACTATCAAAACCATGGGCCAATAATTAAGTCTCTTTTGAAACAATGATCGACGCCAACGGAATATTATTCGAATATTGACAGCTACTTAAAAAAAGACAATCAAACCCTATCGTCAAATATCAATTATTATTGACATATGAGTCGATTTTTCTTTTATTACAAAAGTGTGTGTAACGCTTCCTCAAACCTAAGTTAAAATAAATGGTATAAAATATTTAAATTTTCCATTAAAAAAAAAGTCAAGAAACGTTCCTATTTTTTCTTAGTCTTATTTATATTCTTTCAAAGAAAATAAATAAGCAAGGTTCATGCAAAACTGTCGAAATAATACGAAAGCTTTTCATAAAAATTATAAATTTTTGTTTACTAATAAAACAACGACAAATAAACGAAATTCATTTATTTTCCGTCGAAAGTTCGGAATCAAATCGTGGGCACTATCTAATTTTTCGTTGCTATTTTTTACTAAATAACATGCGTGCGAAAAACATGTTAAATACTCATACGAATGTATTTTTAAATCAATATTCTTTTGTATGTTTTCCTTCGTACTAGAAATTTCATCAAAATAAATAAATATTATTTTTGATAAAAAAAAAAGGAGGATTAGAACCATTGAGGGTAGGCATGGCAATGGGACGGGTCCGAGACCCGAACCCGCCTAACCCGCCCCTATTGGGGAGGGTTTTTTTTAAAATTTCGGGTTAAGGGGCGGGTTATGGGCCTTAAAGAGCCCAACCCGGCCGGGTCCGGGGCGGGTCTCGGGTTTGCCCAACCCCGCCCCGAGACCCGCCTCGAACGAGTTAATGTAATATTAATATATATATATATATATATATATATATATATATATATTAGAGTTAGGGTTTTGGATTTAATATTTTTGCTCCCCTCTTCATCGATGGCTCACCTCTCAACAGCAGCCTCACCTCACCTCACATCAACTGTTAATTTATAAGTTATTTTGTTTATGTTTTGTCCTTGAAACGTGTAAGGTAATGTTAGAATATAAAAAAAAAAAATAGAAGGCGGGTCTAGCGGGTTGGACCCGCCCCGCTTTGGGTCTGACCCGGGGCGGGGCGGGTCTAGACCCGAAGCGGGGCGGGGTAGGTCCCGGGTCCGGGGAAAAATAACCGGGGCGGGTCTCGGGTCCGGCTGGACCCGCCCCATACCCGCCCCATTGCCATGCCTAATTGAGGGGTACAAGTAAATGGCATAAGGGTCGCCAAGAGCACAAATTGTTCATTGTTTGTTTTCAATAATATATATATCCAATGTGCTTTTCCATAATATTCTGCCACAATTTTCAAATCTCTTACCAATACTTTAATCGAGTGGGCACACAGCCAATGTGGTCTCCCTCGCCAATCTAATTTACAAATAAATTCATGTGTAAATAACATCAGCAAACTTAATACTATAACAGTGATTGACAAAAAAAATTACAATGTGGAAATTTCATTGATTAATTATATAACTATTTTAATGTTCTGAGTTGTTTGTTTGTTAGTATACACCAACCAATGAAAGTGATTTAAGTATCTATCCCGACTTTCATGTCAGGTCAGCTGATCCACGTGTCAGAACATTAATTGTTGATCGTGTCAGTCTTTATAGACATAGGTTAGGTTAGGACATGAATTTTATCGATTTGTTATTACTATTACCTTACTATAAGTAAGGTCCACAAGAATTTATATATTACAAGTTGTTACTTACGTACCAAATCATATTTGAGTTTGATTTTTGGTATACATTACTAACTAAACTATCAAGAAATTGCGACAGTAATATTGATGAGACCCAATTTGTGCAAATCATTTCTATAACATCATTGGGCCAAGCTTAGTTAGCTATGGTCCGAATTATTGACACGTTATTGTTCCGATAAATATAAATCATGAGAATATAATATATGAGATCATTTTGTGGCCTTTTAACTATAGCGTCCAAATATGTATATCTATACCTTTATATAAAGGCTAAGGGGTCTATTGGTGTGGCATTCTATTTAAATTTGGGCCATTAAATTTATTTTTAATCAACGATTGTGATTTATCTTCTATTATATTAAGTAGGGGTAAGCAAATGCGGATATTCGAATTCGGATATTCGGATTTTCGGATAGCTAAAAATGAATACCGCATCTGATCCGATTTTTTTTCGGATATCCGAAAATCGGATATCCGGTTTATTCGGATATTTAAAACCGTATATCCGCATCTGCTTTTTAAATTTAAAATTGAATTTTATTTTTTTATAATTGATTTTTATTTTTTTAAAGTTGCGTATTTTTTCTATTTCTTACCCAATAAAAAAATATATCACCTATCATACACATAATAATTCATGCAAAATATAAACACAGTTAAAATATATTAATATGTTAAACGCATTTGGTACGTGTGCTCTAATTATTTTATAATTTAAGTCTTTTAATAAAAAAACATTTTTAATTTTAAATTTTTATTATTTATAAAAGAAAAATTGATTTGTGGGAATATAATTGAAATAAATAAAAATAAAAAGAGTAAAATTGTAATTAGAAATTATATACCAAATTATTTGATAAGTGATTATAATAGAGTGTTGAGAGTTTATAAATAGTATGTATATGATCTAAATTGCATCACAGGATGGTACTCTATTAAAAATTCACACTACAATTCTCTCATTTTCCGTTCTTCTCTTTTCTTCACTTTCTTTTCTCTGGTTTTTCTATCTTTCTTTTTTTTTTGAATTTTATATTCACGTTTTTGCAAGAACAATATAAATTCTATATATTGTATTATGTCATAGTCCAATAATAGATGTTGGACCGCTTTTTCCTTTTTTTTTTTTCCTTTTGGGCCATATTTTTCTTTTTTTTGGGCCATGATTTAATTTATTGTATTTTTAAAAATATAAAACCGGATACCGGATATCCGAATTTTAGGCCGAACACTATCCGCATCCGATTCGGTTTGTTTTAAAATAAAGCGGATCGGATCCGAAAACCGGATATCCGATTTTTCGATTTTTTAAAACCGGATATCGGATCGGAATCCGGTTTTCGGATATTTTTGCTCACCCCTAATATTAAGAGTCTTGATATGATTAGTAACTAACATGGTAGTCAATTTCAATTTTATTGATTAATTACTAATTTATCCTTATTTTGATTTTAATTCATATATTTACCATTTTACCCTTCAAATTTTAAATTTATTATATTTATATCCTTAAAAATCAATTTAATCTTTTTATATACCTAAAAATAATATATGATTAAATTTTAAAGTATAATTCTATCAATTAAATATTTTAAATACATATAAACTAATTATATATTTATATATGATAGCACACACATTGAGTGTGCGTAAAGTACTAGTATATATTATATACACACACATTTCGTATATGATTGTGAGAGGTAATGGAATTTTGGGACTAGATGAGATTTTTTATGTAATAATATGTAGTATAAGGACCATAAAAAATTAAATTATTTCGCTTTGCCATTGTGATGATTTAAATTATGTCTAAGATTATATGTTTCCCCACACGTCATGATCTGGATAGTCTAACAACAATACTCAATTTTATTACGTTGAATAGTACTAAAGTGAATGAATATACATTGAGCATAGTAAGCAAGATTATATCTATACCTTTATATAATTGGTGAGGGCCTTAATGGGGTAACAAATTCAATTGAAATCTGGACCGTTAATCATGGTTAAATGAACAGTTGTGATTTCCTCAATTCCAATTCAATCTATTTCTTCAATTCGAACTCAATTGCTTATTAAGCCTGTAAACGTGGAATCCATAGCCTAATAAGTGCTAAGTGGAACCGCCAACTATTATTCCGCATCTTTTTTCACTTAATAATTTATTATAAATTATAAATATCTTAAATATTAACTAATCTTATATATTTATTTTAAGTACATGTGCAATAAAATACTAGTTATTAATAATGTCCATATCTTAAATTTTAAAATGAATTATATAGATAAAATTGAGTAGATTGGATTAGGTTTATAGCAGTTTGATGCTAGCAAACATATTCATTTTATTGCAATTGGATAACGTTTATATATCAAAGACAAGACAAAAACGTCCTAATCATCGGCATATTAATGACCACACACACAACGACCACTAATAATAAAATGCCCGTGCTTTCTTTATTGTTGGATAGAACAATCGGATTCTTACAACTGTCCCTTTGTTCGGAATAAATAATTATAGCTCATTATAATTTTTTTTATTTCTTTTTAACATATATATATTTTTGGGCGTCAACATCCCACATTATTTATTTATTTACTCCTTGGATTAAAAATTAATAGGTGGTGGGTAAATTAAATGCTCGATATCAATAAATATTCAAATGTAACGTTATTGAAACAACCTACGACATATTGTTTTTTTTTACTGCATATATAAATATATTAAATACAACAAGAAAATAATCAAAATCAGCTAGAATTATTCCACTTTAAATAAATCATATGATAAAATTTCAAAACCAACGAGCTTCCAAAAGAGGGGAAAAAACATCTACCTAGTTCACATGAATATCTAAAGTGGAGTGGTATGTGTCAGTTGTTAATTTGAAGATATATTATTCTTCCTATTTTGAGGCAAACCTTTAATTATTGTGCAAGCAAAATACGTGACATCAATGATATATATTATTTGCTCCACTCACGAGGCCTCACCCATATTTATTTCTATTCATATATATAACACAAAATGAATGAACCAACCGCATGTATAGTCTAAAGTCTAAGCACAAATGATATATATCCCACCAATTAATTTATAGGAATATATATATATATATATTGAGAGAGAGAGTTTGAAATAGTAATAGTCTATTAGGGGAGAAAATCTAAAATAGTATTTAATGTTTACCGTACGAACAATTTAGTCCATGATATTTTGTCTGAACCAATTTAGTCCTCGATGCTGTCGATTTTGGACCAATTTGGTCCTTCCGTCACGATTAATGTCAATTTTACCGGAAATCTCGCAAACTTCCCATATTAAATCATGTCTGGATGAAATTTTGGAATATTTGCAAGATTTGAGGGTTAGTATTATTTTCTTTTAAAGTGTCAATGAAGCTCGACGAAGCAGACATTCTAGAGCTCGTATTCGAATTTTGGAGGAGAAATTTTTAGTTTCGTGCCCTAATTTCAATAATCATTTCAATTTTATCGACCAAGACATAATTTATTGTGAGACACGTAAGAGATTTCCGTTAAAATTAACGTTTATCGAGACAAAATGACCAAATTGATCCAAAATCGATAACATCAGAAACTGAATTAGTTCAAACGAAATATCAGAGACTAAATTAATCCATATGATAAACATTGAGGATTATTTTGAGTTTTATGCCGTTTATTAACGAAAAGTTTTTTGCTTACGAACTTTGCGCTATAATATAAATGAACCCGACAAAGCATCTAGAAAACTCTGCACCTGACACTGTAGTTCAGTTCTTGTCTGAGAATCAACCTTCATAGTAATTCGTTGAAGAAGACGAAGGAAAAAAAATGGAGGAACAGTACATAAGCAGACACCATAGGCATCAGCCTACTGAGAATCAGTGTTCATCGTCTGTTATCAAGCACATCAAGGCCCCTGTTGATGGGCGTGTATAGAAATTATAACTTCATGTCAAAATTTCAGTCTTTTTTTGTGGGCTTCTCGAAGTTATGTTGATTCTTGAAAAAGGCGAAATGGAGAGTGTGATTTCAGATCGATCCAATTTATTGGTGAAATTCCCTTTTTTCTCTTTTAGGGTTTAATCTGTTTTCAGCGATGGATGATGTTAGGGTAAAAAAAAAAGACTTGAAAAAAAGCACAATTCTTATGGTGGGCTATCGTAAATGGGTATGATTTTCTTGATGCCATAATCTAACACTACTTTCGATCTTCCTAGGTATGGTCAGTTGTAAGAAGGTTTGATCAGCCACAACAGTACAAACCCTTTGTCAAGCGATGCACTGTTCAGGGCGATCTCAAGATTGGGAGCGTGAGGGAAGTCGATATTAAGTCGGGCCTCCCCGCCACGACTAGTACGGAGAGATTGGAGCTACTCGACGATCAGGAGCACATTCTCGGCGTCAAGTTTCTTGGCGGTGATCACAGATTAAGAGTAAGACATTGCTCGATATAGAGCATAATTTTAAGTTCTTGTCTGAATTCTTACATTGTGATTAGCGAATTACGAACATGGTTGATGCCTGGACTCTTAGTTACTAAAGCTACTTTCTTACGATGCAAGTGGTTTGTAAGCTTAAACGTAAAATCTTTTAATGCAGAACTACTCTTCGATTATGACGCACCCCGAGGTAATCGAAGGAGGGAGGACGGGGACACTTGTCATTGAATCATTCGTCGTGGACGTGCCCAAAGGGAATACAGGGGAAGAAACTTGCTACTTTGTCAATGCTCTTATCACTGCAACCTCAAGTCCTTTGCTGAGATCTCAGAGAGAATGGCCATGAGGGTCGGCTGAGAAATATGTTCTAGATGTTGCATTACTCTGAAGAGATTTTGATTCATCTCCTAAATTACTGTCTTTGTGAGGGCATATGCTTTCATTAAACTTTGTACCATAATCGTGTGTGTGTGTGTGTGAAAGCAATCTTGTAGGAAGTTTGTGCCTTCCTTTCAGGCATTGTTAGGGCCCGTGAATGAATATGCTTTGGACATGTTTAATGTAGATGATCATATTGTGACGTTTGTGTGTAAACTGTAATGAAATATATATTGATTTGGATGAAGAAAAGCTTACAAAGAGGTTCATTATACATATATGTATAGATGCAAGAAAATGTAGGAAATAGAGGGATTTACTATTTCATCACTTGTACATCTCCTCTCTCTCTCAGGTGAAGTTGCAGAGAGTCGATTTACAGTTCATATAATATATATATATATATGTGTGTGCAAATAAGGGGAGGCTGAGTAATATTCTCAATTATTGTGTCCAAATGCTGAGATTGTAATAAACAATTGGATCTGCTTACTACAATGCTCAACTTCCAGCTAGGAAATCAAATATTTAGGTGAAGCATAGTACATATATAATCAAACAAGACAAACCCTTTTTTTTTCTCAGCCAATTATCAATACGCAGTACTAAAATAACACTTCACGACATTGCCATGAAGAATCTGAAGCACCTTCTTGTTGCTCGGCCCGACACAGCGCGGCGTCTTGAACTGACTAACCGCTCCTCCCAACCCCACAAAGTGATCCATGATCTTACCGAAAGTACCCTTCTTCAAGATTTTCAGCTCGAGGGGTCCAATCGTCTTGACCACGCGCGAACTAACGTAGCCAAACTCGACGAAGGATCGGTCCAAGTTATCGCAGCATGCCTGCAAGATCTCGTCTTTGGACGGCGGCAAATATTCGCCGCTGAGTTCCACGAATATGACATAATGTCCGGGATCAGTTGAAGCATCGACTTGGCTCGTGAAATCGAGGATTTCGATGTTTTCTTGGAGCAGCAATTTGGACGCTGATTCGAGGGCGAGCTGAAGGTCCTTCTCCGTGTTCTTGTCGACGTTGATGGAGAGGATGAGGTTCTTTCTGCGTATGAATTGGAGCAGCGGCGTTGAGTTGTAGAAGCCTTTGACTTTGACTACGTCTCCCAATCTGTAACGGTACAATCCCGCAAAGTTGGTGACTACAACCTCGTACTCCTCGTCCACTCTCACCTCGGACAGCCCTAGGGTCTCCACGTGTCCAACCTCATCGTCGTTCAAGGGAATAAACTCGTAGAACCCTATATTTGGGAACACGGCGAAAGTCACCATCTCGGGTCGAAGCTTAGGGTTCAGGTTCGCCCCGACCCATCCTTCGGACGACCCGTAATCCGCGCCCACCAACGGCACATCCTCGCCGGCGTAGAACCTCAGCTTCTCCACGTAAGGCTCCATGGAGCCCGTCATAATCCCATGAACATACTTCACATTAGGGAACATCTCACTGATCAGCCCATACCAAGGGCTCTTGCACCTTAACATCCCCGAGCACTTGTCGTAAATCTCACCGGCCAATTTCGGGTCGGGCCTCAGCACCTTCTCCATGGCGGACCTCACCGACCTGTCGGTGATTCTACTGCTCAGCACGCCGTCTCTTACATCCTCCACGAGCTCGGGCCATAAGTGTTCGAAGGTTCGAAATGCCTGGACGATGCTGTGGGCGAACGTGGAGGAGATGACCTCGATGTGGGCCCGAGAGATCAGCCCGCAGAGGAGGTGGCAGTAGAGAGATTGGTTGAAGTCCGCGGCGAAGATCACCTCGTCCGGGCTGCAGCACGGCGTTTGGATTGCCCTCATCGTCTCCTTGAATTTAGGGTTTCTAAAGATGTTCGTCGTGGCCGTCCCCGTCAGCAAACCACCCCTTGTTAGGGTTTGTTTGCTGCTGTAGATGAATTGTAGAGCCTTTCCCTTACCGATTGGATATTCTCTGAGAAAACAAAAAAAAGACATATATTCATGGGACTGCTATACACATAGTATACACACAAATACACACACACACACACTACATATATATATATATATACCTGTTACGAAATGCAAAGGAAGTCTTGTAAATCTGCATGGTGTTTTCAGTCAATTCGTCATTAAAGGGAAGATACTTGGGCTTACCTTGAGTCGTGCCAGAGCTGGAATATAAAGACACGGCGGCGTTATTACAGAAGAAATTCACAAAAGCTTACTACTCTAAGGGAGAAGATGCAGTAAATTCGATGTGTATGTTATAGTACATATGATCCATATATACCTTAATGATATAGTAGTTATGGGTTTTCTTGTAAGAATGCTCGACTTGTCTCCGTCGGCGATACGTTGGATGTAAGGTTCTATGTCCTCGTGTGTGACGATAGGCACACAGTTCTTGAAGCTTTGAGGATCTGTTCTTCCCTTGAGATTACAACGTTCGTTTAAGTACTCAGTTTCACCGTTTTCTTCCAAGATTTTTTTCAACGTCTCGATCTGAATTCTCTCGGCTTCGATCGTCAGTGCATCGAACTCTCGAATGACGGCTTGTTCGTCGACTTTTTCTCCCATTTTTCTCAAGTTTTTTTTTTTTTGATGTCTTAGTATGGAAAATTTGTTGCTTTTTTGAAGAGAATAACTTATCGGTATATACTTGACATGCAAGTGAAGCGCATGCCCTAAATTTATAGTCATGGAAGGGGCTTTGAAATACCTAAAATGGCCTTTCTATGGCGTTGATAGTGGAGATTTAATTATCAATAATTCAATGGCTTTAAAATCTTTTTTGTTTTTGTGGGGCACATCGAAATTAAAAAAAAAATCTTTTCTTTGCAAATCTGAAAGAGATTGGGTATGATTCGTAAGTGTATATATGTCCATATTGTTATAAAAGAAATTATTGATGAAATATGTTTCCATTCTTCGATCATGGAACATTATTATTATTAAATATTTGATCGATTTGGCATAATACTTAATGCTCGATTATAATGTTAGTTGTGATATCAAATATTAACCTTAGTAACTAACCGTAACTTACTACTAATGGAAAATAGAAAGGGGGATGTCGATTAAGTGGAGAAAGTGGATTCCTACAATTAATTTTCTACGGAAAGATGTGAGAGGTCATGATGTAATTAATATTCGTCATTTATAGTGACAATTTTTTTTTTTGCTTTTTATTTATTTATTTTTTGGCTGGGTCAAACTAGAAAAAAAAAAAAAAAAAAAAAAAAAGAAATCCACTCGTGTTTCTTAACGTCTATAAGCACAAGGCGGCAACCGACCACATAAAAATAATTGAATAAAAATAAATATTAAAGAAAGTCAATCGTTAGTCACTATAATTGTTCTCTTTGTCCTAGCTTAGTGACGTTTATCCAATATTTTCGGACATGTGATTAATATTGAAATGAAAAAAAGGAAAGAAAAGAAAAACCCACTTAGTTACTGTTGGCTCGAATTTTTCGTGGATGTCGTTTCTTATTCTATAAAATTATAGTCATAAGAAATTAAATTTATATAGGACTTGAATTGAATGTACAAAGCTTAAATATAGGGATGTCAACGGGGCGGGGCGGGGACGTGGACCTAATCCCCGGCCCCATCCCCGCGTCTATGGGGAATCCCCATCCCCGTCCCAGCCAAGTAAACGGGGATAAAATCGTCCCCGTCCCCGTCCCCACGGGGATCCCCGCCCCACAATTTTTTAAAAAAAAAATAATATTTATATTATAATATATAAATTAAATATATTATTTAAATTATATTTTAAATATTATTTATATTATAGTAATATAAAATGAGTATAATAAATATTTTTAAATATTATGTATATTATAATAATATTGATTAGATATAATAAATATTATTTATATTATATAATATAGTATCGGGGAACGGGGCGGGGAACCCCACGGGGCGAGATCAATCCCCGTCCCCGCCCCATCCCCGCCAACGGGGGGAGATCTCTCCCCGTCCCCGCCCCACGGGGATAAAAAATCGGGGATTCCCCGCCTTGTTCGGGGCGGATCCCCGCGGGGACGGGGAATCCCCTCCCCATTGACAAACCTACTTAAATAAGCCTCCATCCTAAAATAGGTGTGGTAGCCTACCAAATTGGTCAGATTACATTACATTCTTAAATTACGATAAATAATCTCAAAAAAAAAAAAAAAGCCAAAAGTGTGACGAATAAATAAATGATTTTATCTACATATCAAATTGTATGTCGACTGGTTAAATATGCGTGAAAATAAACAAATGGAAACACACTATGATAATACCAAACTGAATATGA
This sequence comes from Lindernia subracemosa, assembly GCA_028392965.1. Lineage (NCBI taxonomy): Eukaryota > Viridiplantae > Streptophyta > Magnoliopsida > Lamiales > Linderniaceae > Vandellia > Vandellia subracemosa. The sequence continues at coordinate 947,991 of JAQPCC010000070.1, forward strand.
GTGTTCCAACTTATACCAATAAATGAAATTTTCGATGTTCGCCAAAAAATCTCAAGATAGCAACTGATAACAGAAAAATGACGTCATTATTTTCGAAATGAAAAGAAAACTAGGTTATTTATTCCAAATAATGGGAGGCAAATTATGTCGACACGTATTACTATGTTTTCTTTAAAGCAACATCACGTTGGATGGATGTATATCTAGCCTATAATCAAGCCCCTAAGTAAAGAAGTCGGGACATGAAGCAAAGCCTCGAAATTCCGACCCCAAACACTTCTTAACTAATTTTTATTTAAATAAGATACGTAATATATTATAAATCTAAACCTTAAAATATCACTTAAATGAAGAAATAAAAATATATTTCATAGTAGAATGTTCAATAACTACTTAAACTATCATAATCTAGTTGTTGGACTATTTCTTTTTCAATCGACAACATTGTTAGCCCATTATTCGGTCTTATTATATTGTTGATTGAAGATAAGTCTCGATCAACTTGAACTTTGCAAAGCTTATTTCTACCGATGCAACTGTTACGAGTTTTGTTAACAAGATCTTATATGCAACATTGTTTGTGAGGGTGAATTTTCTTTTATTTTAAGTTCCTTTGAAGTTTGACCAACATTTGATTAGAAAAATTAAATATAAAAAAGATTCTCTCTCATTCTCATCTCAATAAGTTATAATATGAGATATGATCACATGAATGTTTTTTAATCTTCTCAGCCCTAATCATTACTTTTTTGCACATAAAAATATAAAATAGTTTGGCCTATTATACATATATATAATATCTAAGTATGAGAAATATTAGCCCCCCCTTCAAACTTGGGTTCGAGGCGACCGCATCATCGGCCTCGCATAAGTTACGGGCCTGCCTATAATTAATAGGGAAGCACCTCATAAAATTTGCATTCACACAATCAATTTGATATATCATTTAAATTTCTAATTTATCCTTCATTTTATTATTTATTCCGATTATATCGTGAAATAATTTTTTTTAACATTACACAATTAAAATTAAATTATAATGTCATATGCTAAATATTTTAAATAAAAAATAAATCTTACACTATAAATAATATATATTTATATATTAGTACTTAAAATACTAATATGATATTAAATTTAGAATCCAACTTAAACCAATTTACGGAAAGTGAATTGTTTATTAATATAAAAAATACAAAAAAGTGAAAAAACATCACAAAAATTTGCAACGTGATTGAATACATTGCGGATATGAAAACCTAAAAAAAATAAAATTGATTTATTCAAAGTATAATAATAAGGCTTGGACGATGATTTGACATATCGAGCTACGTCAATTTATTATGAAAATGCGAATCACTGCTACAAAAAAACTGCGCCGAAATCCTAACAAAAGAGAATAATGTATACCGACGGCCAATGGACTAAAATAAATGTGATGGTATGTTTTTTTCTCCAAAAAGAAGTGTCCATAAAATGAACGGAGAGATAAACTCACACATTATTATTATTATTATTATTATTATTATTATTATTATTATTATTATTATTATTATTATTATTATTATTATTATTATTATATCTTCATTTACAATAGAAGGCAATTTTAATCGAAATGCACCTAGATATTTGTTTTAAGGTAAAAGCTATTAGGATTGGATGTTGTATTAAAGAGGGGATGAATAAACACTAGTTTATTTTGTGCGATTTGACAATTTAATATTGATAATTGATTTGATTTGAACTGGTTATCCATCTTTAATCCAACAATAAGGCTCAAGACGCGGAAGATATCTTGTTGCAACTATGAACTGATATTAGTGTGAGTATTTAGAATGAAGATGTGTTATGGAAGTTCGAAGGTGGAAAATCATTCTACGTATTCCCTTATTACACTTAGGATGGTATCACTAGAAGATTTTATTATATAACTTATTGTAATGTATTTAAAACGTGTCGGTCGTCACTTCAATATAAATCTTAATGTATTTATAGTTGAAGATGTATAGATGATTGTTGCTTGAATAAGGACATATAATATTCAAAATCGGCCAACTGAGACATGCCCATTAAATGTGGTTACTCGAAATAATTCTATTGACTTCTTAGCGTTTGACACCGATTCTTTTATTTTTTATTTTTTTGTCCAAATTGAGATAAATTTCAAGCTAAACGTCTCTTATACAAAATTTGTCCTGATTTGGAGTGAAATTTTGTATCTTCGAATTGTATCCCGAGTTTTTGAATTGAATCGATTTTGGTCAATTTGTTTCAGTCCATTTCGATTTCAGTTTAGTTTTCAATCACCAAAACCGATAGCAATTTGAATTAATTAATTTCACTCATAATTATCTTTAATAAAAGATTATATATACATATATATATATATATATATATATATATTAATATCAATTGGATCGAATTTAGAAAAGGGACACCTTACATTGGAGTGCAATAGTATATACAATTAAGTACAGAGAACGGAAATGAAGCAGTAATCAATTTTCTTTACATATCCATTTTATGACAACTTTAGAACAAATATATTATAGTGTTGCATCAAATAGTGATTTATAAATTGTGACCGTCCAACAGAAAGAACCCTTTTTTCTTGGTTTCTTTAAAATAATTATCATAAGATATCTACAATCTTAAGGGTATGCGTGTTCGTATTTGGCTCCCTTTTTTATTTTGTCACATTATATATATTCAATTCATTCAATGAATATCTTCGTTGATTATCATTATATATTCAAGTCCAAATTAGGCAATCGTATCTAAGCACTCCTTTTCATTGAATATTTGGATATATAAGATCCAAATCTTAGTAAAAAGCCAAAGCCACCCGAATTCTTCTGGCCTACAAATTGTAGTTTCGCATGCACTAAAAAGAAAATTAGAAAAAAATTGGACGGAAAAGTTCCACGGAAATCCCGTCGGCACAAATTTTGACGGAAATTTAATTTCTGTCGGAAAGAAATAAAAAAAATTCGATGGAAAAGACGTCGAAAATAATCTACAAACTTGTTTTTAGTTTTATTTATATTTTTTTGAAGTAATTTCGACGGAAATTTCGTCGAAAACTCTTTCTTTCTTCAGTTTCTATTTATTTTTCTTATATTATTTTTCAAAACGTTTTGAAAATTCCGTCGTTTTTTTTATTTTATTTTTCATAATATAGTTTGATCGAATGTCCTTCGAAAAATTTGGGCGATTCACTAGAGTTTTGGGGGCAAATTTCAACAAAAATAATAATTAAATTTCAAGATTTGCGTATTTCGACTGATTTTTCAACGAAATGTACCGTCGGAATTTATTTTATTTTCTGTAGTTACGTGTATTCATAGTTGAAGAAGTTCATTGACAACCCCTTTAGCTACCCGAATACCGCATGGAAGATCTGTAAACCATAATAGAGTTCTTTTTTATCAAAATCTATTCCTATAAGTTAAATTATTTTTTAAGCTAACCCTAGTATCCCCACTCAAACAACTATGGACTTGCGCTGCCCACTTCAATAATGAGTCTAATCCTCGAGGCCTGATAAGAATGTCCCACTCCCCAGTCCCCATCTAGCAATAATAATCAAAGTTTATTAGTAAGATTCGTACTCATGACCTATTGTCTGAATATCCACATGCCACCACTAAGTTCGCGACTTCCTATAAGTTGAATTGAAGGACACTATCCCCCAAGGACTTGACCTAGCGGTTCGGTCTCTGACCTTTCACGTGGGAGGTTAGGGTTCGAATCCTCTAGGGATCTTGACTATCGTTTATTGTGGGATTTTGGGGTGGGTCTCATGGACCAAGCCGACGATGAGGTTCGGATACGATTCAGACCAAACCTATTCGAAGTGTGGAGGCTACGGTGGCGTTGTGTGGGGATACCTTCCTGGCCGGAAAAAATAAAAATAAAGAAAAATTGGAGGACACTGATTATATGAAAGGTAGCCCTCTCAATTATCATTTCACCAAATGACACAAATGTTTCTATTACAACTCCTCGCCCTTCCTCTCATCAATCTTCCCTAACAATCTAAGTAAGAAAATCACACACACTATTATAATAAACATAAGCCACGCCATAAAAAAAACATATTGCTTCAATATAATCTGTGCATTAAAGTTGCCAGTTGAAGAGCTTCACACGACACTTAGGAATAATATCACCTCCATTATTATTACCAAACGAAGAACTGAAGCTAATCCCATCGCACGTCGCCACAATCCGAATCCAACCACTCGACCATACGCTTCCCCGAATTCTTATCGCAGTTTTAATCTCAGCGCCGACCATCACGTCCTTAGCCGTACGACCCTTCAAACGAGCCGCGCTAACACTATCAAGAACCTCGTCTCTCACGTTCATTACAGCCTTCAAAGTCGTGAAGTTGCCCTTGTCTTGAGTGAATCCTGGCAATATCCGCCGTCCTAAGCTCGTGTCGCCTTTCAAAGCATTCAACGATATACGAATACTCTCGCCGTACTCCATCTTCATGTACTGATTAGGGTTTCTGAATTCGAAGAACGCCGTGGAGTGGGAATCGAGGGCGGGAACGTCTTGCTGCGCTGTCGAGACGTTGAACTTTACGAATGTGATGGATGTTACGTGGATTTCGGGGAGATGGGGTTGGTAATAAAGGTAGAAAAGCGAGGCCAAAGAGATTAGTATGAGAAGTACGACGGCGGCTATTACGGTGCATGTGGTGCAGCATAGTAGGCGGAAGGAGAAGCGATGGTTTCGCTTTTTAGGGCTGATGACTGAAGACGGTAGTTTATCGGGCTTTAGCGGAGGCGCATTCGGGCTGGGATAGCCCGGTGGCTTTTGTAGTGGTGGAGGTTGTCTTTCTAAGGCCATCGTTTTCTCCTTCTTTCTCTTCTCTCTTACTTTACAGCTTTGCCTGCGAAATGCAAAATATATTATTACATAAACACTGTAAGAAAGAGGATTTTGAGATAAATGGATAGAGGGAAAGAGATGAGAAGAAAAAAAATAGGAAATAAAATTGGAGTAAGTTGGAGAGACAGAGGATTTAACATTTAATCATCCTCAGTGGCACAAAAAATTTTAAATAGAGATAATTAATAGAGTATCGTCACGAAATTAATATCCCACATTAGATTATCAACATTTCCCATGTAGATTAAGGTAAAAAAGATCAAAATTAATAAATGTTTTTTTTTTTTCTAAAATCAAAGCCAATTATGTAACTATTTATTACTAATTAAAAAAGGGCAACTAAGTAGCTTATGGTAGGGTGAAAGATGAGTCTGAGTTGACTCTTACTTAAGCGCAGTTCTACTTCATGATTGTCGTGTTCGAGCTTTCTTCAACGAGCCGATCTCAAGATTCGTCGCAACTGTTCGAAAGTTCACAATCCAAGTCGTGAATCATTATTATTATTTTTATTTTTATAATATTATAAAATTATTGGTATTTAGCGAGCTTCAATTAAGCTATATTTAAACTGTTACGAGCTTAAAAACCTCGCTCGAATCTAGTTAGTCGTCATCGACGTCAGGCTCTATCGTCCAGCTCAAGCTTAGAAAATGAGTCGAGCTCCGCCCGTTTATCATCGTCGCAGAAGGGTATAAATGTTTTTATTTACTACTCTATGTACTTCACTGCAATGGCCAATGCCATTAAGAAAAAAAAAAGGGCGACAAATGAAATTGCTCCTAAGATCGATTGACGACTAGAAAACGTTGAGATGATCGCCACAAAAGCTCGAGGGCACGGCTACGATATCGACACGGCCGGTCCATTCTTCGCCGGGCTTGAGAGCGATGCTTTTATTCTCCGCCGACGAAGACGGATCCACGCAGATCATCTCTTTATATTCTTCGTCTCCAAGATCAGACATGGCTTTGCATTTCTTGTCCCATGGATTCCACACAACTATACAACGCAAAGAAAAAGAAACAAATAGAAAGATCATATTGTTAGCGCCTTAGCCCTAATAGATATGGATCGTTTTTTTTATACGTATTTACAGCAGTAGCTCTTCTTACCAACATCTGGCAGTCCTTGCTTTCTTATTACATACGTTCGTTTCCTCTCGTGATCGAGAACAGCGACGCACTGCGATGCGCTGAGGTAAGCGCGGTCGACCTGATGGCAAAAATAACCGAGTTATTTTCTTTCCACAAAAAAAATTAAAAAATTCGTCGACGTTGTGGTGAGGAGAACGAAATGAGTAGTAGTAGTAATAACCTCTGATTCGAAGGTGATGGCATCCGCTTGCTCGGTAAACCGCTCTCTACCTCGAAGATTGTCCAAGTAGTCGAGGGTTTCTAATCCTTCTATTCTCACTTCACTGTCAAGAATTTTGAATTATATACTTTCAAGAAACAGCTTAAAAGAACATAGTTAGTACCTTATGTCTGAAACAGAAAGATATGTATGATAAGCGAAGGCGAAGGAGAAAGGTTTCCCATTTATGTTCCTAACACGAGAAATCAGCGTCAAGTGTCCGTCTGAATCCATAGACACTCTCTGACAAAATTCGAACCTGGTCGGGATATTACGATTATATGATTAGCTCATGCAAATTCGAATAGCAAAATTTCGTTAAGTGAAGGTAAGTTAGGGTTTTACCCATGAGGCCAGAACTTAACATCATCTTCGCCTGGTTTGAGCAACAAGTCTACCGACGATGTACCGAGAGGGAGTTTGTTCTGATGCAAGAATGGAGGAGGATCATCTTCGATCATCCATATTCTGTTTCTTACAAATCCATGCTGGTCGAGCGAATTACAGTTGCCAAACTGCAACAAAGACATTGTAATAAAGTTCATATATAATGTGTGTGTGTGTGTGTTTTTCTTTTTTTATCGTCAATCTTTCGTTTATTACCTGGGGAAAACACACAGAGATTCCTCCCCGCATTGCTTTTGGAGACTTAAAGAGGGCCTACGACGTTTAGAAAAGAATTCGGAGTCATAAATCGATACCGTATGGTCCATCTCCATCAAACATAATTACATTTTCGACAAGTTTTTACAGATGAAGTTTTTAAAGAGAAAAGCTCAAACCTTACTGCTGGTAAAAAGGAGCTCTTCGCCTCTTTCATTCCTCCAAGAGATAACCCGCCCTCCGTGCAAACTAACCTGATGATTTCGAGCAAATACGTAAGGAAGGAGGGCACTATCTATAATTAACTCTCTAGTAAAAAATCAAGAAAATTCATCCAAAGCCATCACTTAAGACAAGATAATAAGCAAGTCTTTTGATTATTACATATGAACATGAAATATCAGTATACTGAGTAGTAATGATTCTTTTCTTACTCTTGCTGAGGTTCCTCCTCGGGGGCTTCGAAGCACGACTTGGTCAATCCCATTCCAATCTTTGGTCAACTCAAGCGCTGATCTATGGTCCCAAACTGCTGGAGAATGTCCCATTCTATTCTCTTGTGGAATGGTAATAATCTGAACTAACTTTGACAGAGTTTCTTGCGAAAAATCAATCTCTCAGGCTACAGAAAAGAACTTCGTAATGAATAATATTCACTCTATTTACTTCCTTGGATTTAGGGAACTCCTTGCCTCAGAGATTTTCCCCAATATTAACCCCCAAAATCTGCGGGAATAAATCGCCCCAGAAATAATATAAATACAGCAAAAGAATGAACGCAAATGCAAATCTATGTTCGAATAAAATATGTAGTGAAGATATATTATTACACAGCAGTTTCCCAGAATTCAAACATAGGCTCTAAAGCATATATATCGCAATCACAACAAAAATAAAGAATTAAACTTTCGCGTAAAGCAAATCAGATTAGAGAAATCAATCCCATTTTGAGAAAAACACATATTCAAAAACACATTTTGAGCATATATATATATATATATATATAAATAGGAAAAGGCGCGACCTTTATGCAATGTACCGCGTGGAATGGAATGGAACTGAACTGAACAGTGTGATGCAATAAATGAAGTTGATTAAGCGTTTATTAAGCATTAATTAACTGTAATCTAAACTAGGGAGGGGACATTCATGTGCTGAGACTGAAAGAGATGAATATTTTTTTATTTATTTTGTTATTTTCCAACTGATATATTAAATTAAGGTAGATACTTGCATTGCATGTACGAACAGCTGTACCTTTCCCTGTACAAAACTAATCGAGAAGGAATGCGATTCGTGCTTCTGATTTTTGAACAATCAATGTAATGAAAAGAGAAATATTATATATATAATACATATAATATATATATATATATATGTATGTTATGTTTTTAAATGGTCTAATGCAAATTATAAATAACCCATTAAACTACCATATCTCTCTCAAATGCTCTAAACTGGGATTATCTTATCCTTGCAATATCCAGGGAAATGTTAAGCTTAAAATAGCCATAGCCACTCTATCACTATGATATGTCCCAAACGTAATCATCAACACAAATCAAACGTAAGCTATTTTGTGTACGAAGATGGGTTATTTGTCTTTTACGTTTCAAACTGTGATTTATCTTTCTTTAATCTTAAAGATTGTTTGATGTTAGAGTCCGATTATCCTCCATGAAATTAATAAAGTCAACGAGAAAATAAAAATATATGAGATTCTTAATTAAAGATTAATCTTTTCTTGTATTCATCTAAACCCTAACACAATTCCACTTCCAAACGATAAATCACATCGACATTGTGTAATTAACTGCAACAAAAAGAATTTTCACAGGCATTTTCAGTTATAGCTGAAGTGATTAAGAAAAAGTAGAATAAAATAAGATAAAAGACAGACCTTATAGAGGATGAAGAATCATTCAAGAACGGTAGGAAAAGCTAGTGATCACACTTGTGGGCAGTGAGGATTCATCGAGATATATATTTATAATACATACATATATATATATATATATATATAGCATAATGATAATAATATAAATTTCTTGGAAAGCTAAATATGAGTCGTTTATGATTTCAAAAAATTGAATTTTTTCCTCAAATTTGACAGCGTGAGTTTGTTGTCCTCATTTGTACACAAATCATAGGTAGAAAGACGTGTGTGATATTGCTAATTTCACTGTATTAATAAATAAAAATGAGAGCTGTTTAAAAAAACTAATTAGGGACACAAATCAAGGAAAAGGTGTAATAAAATGAGTATGCTCGAATCAAGCGACAACTGGCTTGTATAGTATATAGTCCTCTTTGGAATGTGAAATGAAATGATTAAGACGACTTGCTTTGATCACTAGTAACTTGTTTATTCATGTTTTGTATATGAAATAAATATTTTTCGCGATAGATAGGATAAAAACGGTTAATTTGTGTGTAAACTTAACTGCTATTTGACCTTTCTTTTTATAATTTATCCATTCTTTTTATAATTTATTTTGATACGAGTAATTACAATTATATTACTCAATTTTTATTTATTTAATTACATCCTTACAAATTATTTTTTTAAATAATATTTTATTTATTAAATATTATAAGTTATAAATATTTAATATTACATATTTATATTTTTTTTGGTGTAATTACATATTTATATTTTAAGCATAGAGTAATAAAATACTAGGATCATGTAAATGCCTTTTAATTTTGGGGTATATGACTGTTATAGTGAGTCACGTGAGAGGGGACAAAACAGCAAGAATCAATCATCCCTTGTTTGGTGCTTTAACACCTTTATGCAGCACAAGAGAATTAATTGTTCAACTCAATAGTTCATTGACCAGATTATACGAGGTCAACATCTTAATTATTTATTTATATAGAATACAACTTTTATTTTCTCTCTTATTTAAGCTCTTAAATCATATATCAAAAGTTTTGAATCTTTTTTTTTTCTTTCTTTTTTAAGAAAATGATATTTTTATTCCATAATATCAATTGGACAAATTTTATAATATACTCAATAAACAAACTGCTGAATAATATGTAGGAACAAAAAAATAAATATATATTAGTATCACCAATTGCAATTCATTCTTCAAATAGTATCGTCAATTTCAATTTCTTCAAACACTTTTGACATTTTTTAATCAAAATCCATAACTATATTGTTTGAATCACCAATGTCAGCACAATGTCCATTTTTCAGATCTATTTTATAAGAACATTGCAAGCTCTTATTCAAAGAAAAATACCATCATACGAGAGAAGAAAAGCTCTCATACGAGATAATAAATAAAATATAAAATCGAAAATAAGGAAATCGAGAAAGAGAATGAATATTTTCTGTAGATGTGTGGCCACATGTGACCATGGTGGCAGTAGATGTGTGGCTGCCGTCAGAGAAAAAAATAAGTTTGGATTTTTTTTTTCTGTGCAAAGATTTTTTGGAAGAGAAAAGATGAATATGAATTTTTTAGCTCGATAATTGAGTTAAGGCTCAATCTCGTAAATCATATAAGTAATGCTCGATAAAATTATAAATTTAGATCGTTAAGTATACATATTCTTTTAATTGTTTTAGCTCACTATATTTGATAACTACAATTATAACTCAATAACGTCATATGTCGAAACAAATTTGTATTTTCAATAATTTTTCCGACAAAATAAGTCATACACTCTACTTGATACTATTTCATGTCAGCAACCAAGTGGATAGTAAATATTTTGCATCAGCAATCACGTAAGATTATCGGCCTATTTTATCGGAAAGAATATTTGAAAATCCAAATTTATTTTGACATATCAAATAAATGATAATTTTTTTTATTTTTTTTCTTGTAATTATTGAAAATACTGACCAATTGAAAACTTATATAATTCTCAAAATTTTTTATTGTGCCTGTAATCCTCTCAATTGGTATTAAATTGGACTTCTAGTTGACCAAATCATCCTTATCTCAGCAATTACAAGAACAATATTGTTAGTCCTTGAAAGTAATTTTTTTTTTTTCTAAATTACATATATATCAAAATTTAAAAGGACACGTTATTTGTATGATTTATCAATATAAAGTAGTATGTACACATATCTTTAAATATCAATCACCAAAAAGAAAAAAAAAAAGAAAAAGAAAAAAAAGAGCAATAGAAACTTTGAACACGAAACACATGCAATAGTCCAACCAAAAAAAGAAAAAAGAAAATCCATCTGATAAAACTTAAAGAAGAACAAAAGAAGCTGCTTTGTTCATTGAACATTATTATTACCATAACCATCCTCAATGACGACAGGCAACGTCCTTACACCCGAAGCCGACGGCATTCGACTCCTCCCGACCCATATCGAATCTAAGCTCTCGTCCCTCTCCGACGCTCTCTCCATCTCCCTAATCTTCCTCTCCTTCGCAACCTCAATAACCAAACTCACGCCCACAAAAACTACGACAAAACCCGATATTACGCATCCAAACCCTAATATCCACCGCTTGATCTTTTCCCGCCTATCCTCGTTTTGAACGGGCATGGCGATAGTGAAATGCCCTTGTCTCATTGCTTCGCATGAATGATCGCTCTTCACTTCGCTCATCTCATAAGTCCCATTGGCGTCGAACCTCACGCACCTATTATGAAGATCTCTTCCGCGGGAGGGAATATTTGGGAATCGAACGACGATGGGATCGTTCGCCATTGGGAAGAGATCGATGAGTCCATAGTATTCCGATGTCTTGATCGAATCGTAGGCCAAAAACCCTATTACGGGGGTGATTAGTGCGTAATTAGGGACGCTGTAATAGGACGATGACTGATTTCCAAGATTTGAGTAGATGATATCAACCCTCTTCGTGAACGGCCATGGTAATGTCTTTTTCGGGATGGAAAGTGAATCGAAACGAGCGCCTTCCCGCCATATATTTCTTACATCGAGGCGAAGGAACGATGCTTCCACGCCCGAGAAATTCGAAGGCAGTGGGACTCGGTAGGAATCGCCGGCAGCGTCGGGATGGTTCGAGGTTTCGTTTATTGCGTAGCTGTAAAGAAAAGAATCTAATTCGTCCCTTTTCGATCCTTGAACGTTGGGATACATCGAAAAGCTTAACATGATGATGCATATGATGAGCCAATGATCTATGTTAGAACCCATCAATGTATAACAACATCAAGGATTGATGGAGACTCTTTTTCATGCCATAACACAACACCTCTCATGGGAATCATGCAAGAAACAAATTTGCATGATCTTAACGATATTAATGAAAGCTGCCCACGATGGATGATCGTAAAAGCTGATGATCTTCGCGATGATATTCCCTTTTTGATATCTTGATCAACCTTCAATAATTTAAGAGCCTTGAAAGGTGGGCTTTTTTGAGAATCTTGAATATTGATAAAGATTGGTGTATTGAAGGTGGATTCAAGATAAGGGGTGTTATTTATTTATTTATTTTGCAGCAATGAATGATTCAAATTGGAGATTTTATGTGGAAGTTATATATGGCTTACGATGTGAATGGCTTATTACATTATTAATATAGCATGTGAAAAGTATCTTATATGCAAGAAAAATAGTGTTTACTTTTGATCGAGGAATGTTTTATCAAACTATTATTATTGATTGGAATAATAGGTACAACGAACCACTATCATCGATTCTTTATCTTTTTCATTGCCTTTACAGAAAAAGGAAACAAATGCATCTTTAATAATTGTACATGTAGGGATGATGAATTGAATTAGAGACGATGTTATAAAATTATTATCTACATATTTTATTTCAAACATATTACATCATTATTATATTTATATATTTTATTTCAGGTGATTAAAAATGAACTTGATAAATTATTCTTTATCAAAAAAACGTAAACATAATAATAAAAATGATTACACCGAACCGGCATTTGGATTTTTATTTCTTTATTTTTTCTTTCGAATCCCCACCCAATATCAACACAGTCCTCATACGCTGATTCAATACGGTCTAAATCGATTTCAAATCACATTATCAGACGATCATGTATTTTCAAAATGACTAATTTCTCTTGCCAGTGATGTCCGCCCCAAGTGAATTTTTCTTGGTGAATCCTTAGGCGACCAATGAAATATTAGTTGACCCTTGAAGATTTTTTTTTTTTCAAACGGACCCTTGAAGATCGTTGAAGAAAAAACTTTCTTGACAAAAAGATTAAAAATAAATAAAACACTTAAGTAAGATTTTTCAAGATAAAACGAATTCACCCAAAAAAAAATAAAAAATTCCACCACGTGCCACACCTTCAACCGATTTCTTGTAGTCATTTGACCCCAAAGCACACCTGTCGATGTCAGCCCAGAATTTATAAAAAAAAAAAAAAAACGAAAACTATTTTCTTACATCAGAGAAAGTAAAGCAACGGAGAACAAAGCATAATACTCATTCGTATTAGGCCTTGTTTGGTTTACCAGAAACATAAAAGAAAAGCAATAATGGCAGCTTGCAGCTTCCTCTTCAATGGCAGACCGACATACCGTATTTGTTAAGATAATAACTCACATGTCATCCCACATCGACTAATTCGGAAGAAGTTGATTAGCATATAAGTTGTTGGGTCACTCCACCTATCACCAATTGATTTTAGGATGGAAGCCCACAACTTATGCGGTCAACTCTCCTCTTATGGGGGCCGTGTGCGTAGGCCCGATGCCGAATTTCACAGTATTCCCACCACCAAACACGCGCTAGTGTTGTTCTCTCCATTGCCTTGATGATATAGTGCATCATCGCTTTGCTCTGTCCCTTTGGACATCTCGGCTAAGGACGATTAACGGAAGATACCCTCCTAGATCGGAGGTCCCTCTACTATACTCCTCATATGGATCATTTCCTCTCTCCTTTGAGAGGCATGCATTCATCCTTTTATTTCACCTCTTCATAACTAAATGTTTTTCACATAGTAATTAAGCCTTCACCAGCCAAACTGAAGAGCAAATTGCAACTCAGATAAGGACAACACGGAAGTAAAAATGTCAAGGCTCTAAATTCAACTAATAATATGCACAAACAATATCACAACTGTTCAAATTTGAAGGAAACCATCGTACACACCTTAAAAAGAAAAAGAAAAGAAGAAATCAATGATTGAGGAGGCGGTGGTTAAGTCACCTGATAGTCGCGACGTCCGACGAGGATGATATCACCGGCGGCAATTCCACACCTTCTTTCTTGTGCATCTTTCCACGTTTGTGGCAGAGACGCCATCGATACACATCGCCTCGCACGGAGAACCTGAGCATATTCTTGGCCGTCCTCTTTTGAAAACCTTTATTTCCCTCTTCTCATCGTCGGCCTCGTGGGCTTCTTTCTCTTTGCAACGTTTGATTTGCTGGGTTGGGCTTGGGCATTGCGTTTTAACGTCGGTTTTTGAGCTTATGGGCGAACGATTCTGTTAAGTGTTTATAATGAGGCTGCGATTCAATTTACTAATTTTATCGTGAGGGCTTGGTATAAGAGGCTTGTAGTAACTTGAATAGTAATTAAGATATGTTGTTTATTGAAGAGTTTTTAATTCAATCTAGCCAAACATCACTTAATAATCGATTCTCTCTCTCTTTTTTTTTTCCGCACACACAAACATTATTCAGTTAGCTTAATTTCAGAACAAACGGATAATAAGAGCATGTCTTAAAAGTAAAGTAAGAGAGTAAGAGCCAAGATAGCATCAGAATAAGACCAAACAAACATAAATTGTCATGAACTTAAACTTTGCATTGTAAGATCATTTATTAGCATCATCTTATTCATGTCGCATCCATATTAGAATTTTTCTAACATAAGGAAATCATTGAGTCTTAAGCTAACGAAGTAGAAATTTAGTGTACCTATGAAATAGAGTTGTCGGATTTGTTTTCGTTTTTCATGAATGGTTTATCGGGTATAGAAAGACATGTGTTATTAGATTTATTATAAGGCTTGTTCGATAGGCTATTGTAGTTTTGAAAGTCATGCGGTGATCTGCAGGAAGAATGTTCATATATTATAGTCGTCGAGGAAGGAAATATTGACGAAAAATCAAAACTAGCAAGCATGACGATTATGAGACGTATTCTTTTGAAGTATAAAAAATAAAGATTTGAAAATTATCTAGAAAGGTCTATGTTATCTAATATCAACTATTTTTCTAAGTTAAAAATGATGATTTTGACTTAAATTACACCTCATGCTTCATGAAGTGTTTACTAAGAACATTTTGTCCGAACCTATCATTTTCTATTTTATCAACCACGTAATTAATTTCTTCTTTCATCATTATCACTCCAAAACACGTCTAGGGTTCTTAGAACACCATAAGTAATTCCACCCAAAGGTTAAGTCAAAACAAGTGAAGAAAGGTAGAATAGAAAGCATTAGCTATTAAAGTGTGTAAGGTATGCATTCTTTTTTTGTATAACTTCAGTTTTCCTCATGTGTTTAAAACGATTTTCAACTTCATAGTCATTCATAATCATTTATGGAGGGTTTTGGGTGCGCTTTCATGAAAATAAGAAAGGTTTGATGACAAAACGACGTAAGAAATGAGTTTACGGTGAAATCTGTTCGATTTTTGGTTTTCATTGATTTAGACATCAATACTTCATATTAATAGATGAAAAATACTTGTTTATAATGCTTAGAAGTATAGGCATGTATTGGTATTGAGTTGATGAAGTCTGGAGTTTTTATTACAAGGATAGAAGCTGATATTTAAAGACAATGTACATGGGTTCAGTTCTGCCGTTCAACACCTCTGCGCTGTGGTCATCATCATTTTCGAAATTGATATGCTTTGAACATGAGAAAATAAAACAGACGAAAGTTGTAGACATTTAAGTTGACTGTTTAGAGAAGTTCAAACGAAACTTCATTGATGCTCTGTAGCAAAAGTTATGGCAGAAAACATTCATGCTGCCAACGATAAACAACAACAGTTCGACACTTCTTGTTTATAGTCAGATTGTAGCGTTTAATATCGGAAAATTTGATTGTGAAGGTACATGACAGGAACACATTCATGCATAAATCATTCATTTCACGCATATAAGCTCATGACCATCATTCATTTTAGTTGCATTAATTATTGAACTTGATATCTTTATAGGCCAAGATTCGAATAAAGGGGACAACAAGACCGAGTAGGACGAATCATCGGGGTTAAAATCCCGAACTTGTGAATAAGATCTGCAATATGATATGTGACTTATGTGTTGCACTTGGCGTTATTTATTTGATGGTTGATTGCTTGGTACATGTGAATAAACGTTACGTGAACTTGATGAACTTACGAAATATTTGTGACTTATGTTCTATGTGTACGAATTGAGTCGATGCTATATGAATTGCATCATGTGATGGGAATAACCTTCGAATATTGCATTATGAAAACTAAGAGTAATCTGTTATGACCGTTATGACCTCGAATCATGTGTTACAGAAGACATCCCGAAGGGGGGATGTTACAGATATATATAATATATATCCCTACAGATCGGGGAATCACATAGTCATGTACATACACATATGCTTACATGATACAGAGTCCCATGTATGGGCTCACGTGTGCTATCGATATTCTTGGTCTTAGGCGGTTCATACAGAGATTTAAAATGAATTTGCATATAGTCACATGTGTTACGGTTATGTGGGTGAATATATGACGATGTTTATTTGTTATATGGTTTTGTATCAAGCTATATATTATGTGCTGATAGATGTATTCATATGATGTTCATTAACATTGTGTCGATCATACTCTGAAATGTTGTTTCTTACAGTTGTTGTAGATAGAAGTTGATCTTCTCACATTTTAACTTTTATCAAATCATGAATGCAAGGTTGGTTGACTTTGTGGAAGGTTGTGTTTGAGTATTGATGGAAAACATTTTCGAAATAGTCGTGGTTTTTAGGTTTGTTTTAGTGGTGTTTGGGTTATTTTGGCATTTCTTTTTTAAACAGAGTTCACGCATTTTGTTTTCTCAAATTGTGCTCGCGTGTGTTTTCAAAATAAAAAATTATATGCGTATTATGTATTTTCTGAATTTCGTAATTTCTTTGATTAAATACTTTATTAATATTTGTTACAAGTGTCGGGTCGTCACATACAGAATAAGAGAACGTCTCAAAAGCAGAGTAAGGACCAAGATAGCACCAGAATAAGACCAAGCAGCATGCAACAACTCCAGCTCCTTAGACGGGTTGGTGAATACCTAGAATTTCATCTGCTAAACAAGAATATTATAATATCAAACATAATATTTCCATTAAATTATATAAATAATATAACTGTCGAGGTGATGAGCACTGACTCCGCGACGAGAAGACACTCCGTGTGGAGGCACCAGTGTGTCTCCGACTCCTTGCTTTTTCCATCCGTAACCAAAATCAGAGCAAACGCAAGAACGAATAGAACTACTACCTTGTATAACAGACGTCTCAAGCTATGAGTCTCTATCTTGTACCATTATTTGAGAATGAGCTAAATAACGAGTATTATGATTAGCCTAAACAAATACACACAATTAAAATATATCAACCTAAACACAATTCAGCCTAAGACATACTATACGAAAGAGAATCACTTTGTTCATGATCAGCATACAATTCAATCATATCAGCGTAAACACAATTCAGCCTAAAACATATGATACAATGAGAATCACCTTATCCATAGTTATGAACAGCCTACAATTCAATCATATCAGGCTAAACACAATTCAGCTTAAAACATATTATACGAAAGAGAATCACATTATTTATGATCAGCCTACAATTCAATCTTATCAGCAAAAACACGATGTAGCCTAACACATACGATGCAAAAGAGAATCACCTCATTCCATAGGTATGACCAGCCTACAGTTCAATCATACCAGCCTAAAAACCATTCAGGCTAAGATATACGATACAACGGAGAATCACCTTATTCATGATCAGCCTACAATTCAATCATATCAGCCTAAGCACAATTCAGCCTAAGACATACTATACAAACGAGAATCACCTTATTCCATAAAGAACCCTTGCACTCTGTCGCCGACCTCTGTGCACCTTGCAGGACTGATATTCGATAATCACCATAATGGTGACTATTATGGAGAGCAAATTCGCCAAAATCGCATAGGTCATAACCCTACCTAGGGCGTAGAGCACAAACGCCCTATTAAGAAATCGAGAGTTTCATCCTAAAACTAATTGGTGATATGTGAAGTTGTATCTTGAATATATTAGGTGAGTCGGGTGAGAAGTATTATCCGATGTGGGATAGATAAAAATCTCAACACGCCCTCTCACGTGTGGTGTGACTGACCTAACACGTGGATATATGAATTGGGTGACGGTGAGCATAAATCGATCATGCTCGGATACCATATTAAGAAATCAAGAGCTACATTCTAGAACCAAATTGTGATAGGTGAAGTTGCCTCTTGAATATATTAAACCATCTCCAATCGAAACATTAATTTTCAAACTCAAACTCATTCTCAAACTCAAAATGCAGTAATTCATCTCCAACCGTTAAACTCATTCTCAAACTCAAAAGTATATTCTCGTAATATTCACTCTCATACCAATTTTTGTAACTTTTCAATTATACCTACATATTTAATAACTTTACAAAATAATATTTAATTTTTGTATTATATATAAATGAAATATAAAAAATAAATAACAAGATATAATATATCTTAATTATTAATAAATAACTAAGCAATATATTTTTATTTATTATTTTATTTTTATTTATGGTGGATTTAGTAATTAAAAATAAATAAATGTCTCTAAAGCAATTATAAAAGTAAAAACCCAAAAAAATGAGTTCAAACGCAAAAATGGGTTTATATAGGAGAGAGAAAGTCAAAAAAACTAATTTTGAGTTTGAGTTTCAAGTACGGTTGGGACCATTTTACCCCATTTTTTGAGTTTTGGGGTACGGTTGGAGATGGTCTTAGGTGAGAGGGGTGAGAAGAATTATCCGATGTGAGATAGATAGAAATCTCAATGGACTGAAGCAGAAGAATCGTTTTTGAGTTTAAAAAATGAAAAATAAGCGGGAATGACTTTTATAACTGAAATGCGGGGCAAATTTGTAATTAAAGTTAAATTACATGAGACTTCGTGCGTGCCCCGTCTGGTTTTGTGTATCGGCGTCTGAACAACTAGAACTGTTAGAACCGGCCGGCGGGGCGGGCCGGCCCGTAGCCCGCCAATTGGCGGGGCGGGGGCGGGCCTGGCGGGCTTGGCCCGCTCGCATTAAAAAAAATGAAAAAATCTAAAAAATAGAGCAATTTATTTTAATTTTTTGATTTTTTTTTTGTTCAATTCAATGTATTTTATTTTTTTTGATTTTCTTTTATGTTTTTCTATCTATATTAATTAACATTTGTAATATTTTTTATAAAAAAAATGTGTAATATTGTAATATAAATATTATAATTTATTTTTTTTAAAAAATTTATTCAGGCGGGCGGTCCGCGGGCTAGCCCGCCCCGCCCCGCCAAAGCTCGCGCCCGCCGCTTGTATTTTAATTTATTAAGACCATATTTTAATTTCAAATGCACACTTTTATTAAAGACGACGTGGAGATATTTATGGAGGAGGAGAAAATAATAAACAACTTTGTATCACCACATCACCTTATGTGGAATTTAATAATTGTAGCGGCGTGCAGCGTATGTATGTAGTGTAGTCTCTACAATACAATCGCATTGATGTGACCATATATCTCTTAACAAAAACTAATATATACGTCACAGAAAATGGTAGCCGAGCATACGAAGATGCGTATTAGTCATGGTCGATTTGATTCAACGATGTTCATCTAGTCGAGTGACTGATCATCGTTACCTCAATTTATTGTAAATCCAAACTCAGCCTTCTGAAACAATGAACAAGAAGAGTATGAAGAACAATGATAAAGGAAGAGCAAAGAAAAGACATTAACTTTGTGCCCAATCGAACTCATACACACAACACAGCTACACTACACTCAGTCTGCTTTAGTTTTATGCAGCAGTCTTCAGTTTTGTTGTCTTTGGCTCGGGCAAAGAAAGCCAAGAGCATGCTATGTTAACAACAACCTCTTTCTGAGACGGATAATCCAACGACCTAAACAGAGTCAAGGGTTTCGAGCCCTCCACGTATTCCTCCTGCAAAATCATTCTTGTCATGACCTAACAGCTACTAGCTCTTAAAGGTTCCCAGAGAAAAAAAACCAACCAAGGGAAGAAAAAGAAAATGTGTCAAGTTTATAAGGGGAAAATGTTCGATTACTCGTTGAGCAAAACCCAATGTTTGCATGCTACGCTTAAAGCTGGAGCAGATTTCCTCCACATGTCCCCATCAGAATCTAATGACAAGAAATATAGAGTTGTTTGAATTTACCATTTTGCATTCATCAGAGGTACCAGTCTGTTGGTTATCAGCATTTGCACCTGAGAAGTTGGGTGCGGCGTTTTCTTTGTCTCTTCGAGTCCTCCGCACTGATATAGTCATGGTCGATTTGATTCAAAGTATTGGCAGCTGATCGAAGAACCTAAAGAGAAGGATTCAAATCGTTATTATCTTCATAGGATCTGTAAACCAATCGATTCAAAGTGAATCACCTACTTGTAGGGTAAATGCGAGCTCGTGCTAAGACAGGTTGCTTGTTATCCGTCTTTGCATGGGGGCTAAAGTGTACTTTCTTGTTTATGGAATCTAAGAAGGAACCAAAGGAAAAGAATTGATGAAGTGGATTGAATGTTGTTGATTCGTTAGAAAAAATGAGACTTTGTACTCACTTGGCAAAATGTAATGTTTGTGGTGCTTTAGACTTTAGTATGATAGCTAAAAACTGCTGCTGCCTTAGCCTTCTTTGTCAAAACATATATTTGGCATGTCAGAAGTTGCTTACACCAAGAACACATTTCAGCTTCAATTGTTTGTGATATATTTAAATTAAACACAAAATCATCAGATTGTCCAAACCTGATTGAGGCACATCATCTTGAGATCCATAGATGCTATTTCAAGGCTTTGCTGTTCCAGAACATCAATAAACTTGTAAGCAACAGTACCGAGATGGTCAATGGCATTAAAAAAGAAAAAGCACGCAATTAGAATGTTTAGGATAGATAGAATCTGTCAATACTATTCATGATTTTATTCCTCAAAAACTGCTCCAATTCAGGAAAATCTCATTCTTGATTGTCTGATGTTTAGACAACACATCACTCAAACCACGATACAAGGAATCATAAGATACTTCGTTTGTAAGATAAGTAAGTAGACAATAAAGAGAAACATCTGATTCTCCATAAAATTTGCATGAACCTTACATTTGCGTTTGCTCATTGTTAAGATATGACTTTTCGCAATATCCCGCAGCAGAGTATAACTGTGGTCTGAGGTTCTTAAGATCCTGTGGACAAAATAAGACAAGGAATAAAGAACCTTGAGTAGGAAATCTACAATAAAGGAGAACCATTTAGTCAGCAGCTCACCAATCTACATGTAATCGACTAGATTATGATTCTGTACTTCAAGACAAATTACATACAACAATTTAATAAAAAAAAAAGGGCAAAAACAGTCAGCAAAAGTCAACGGAAAGTCATCGATCGCTTCTTTTTTTATCAAGCTTTCACATACTAACACGTACCATTGTTTTTCCAAGATCTGATCCAACAAATTTCAAGGCCATTCCGAAAAAATTGGCTGAAAACTGAAGAGGAATGGAACAGAACATAGTATACTTCAAAAGCACACACCTGCAACGCCATAACGAAACTCGTATGCTTCTCCATCGAAACCTCGTCGAAGTTCTCCGGCTTCTTCCACTGAGGATAAATTCACACGCACAAAGCTCGGAGACGGCAATCAGATAGAAAGCAGCAGCAACATTTCACAGATTCGTTTAGAAACGCTTGCGACCGAAAACTTTCAGCTCCGATCAGTTTCTTCACGCGGATTTGAATTACAGTATAGTTTGTTAGCGGAAATGTAATCTACAGTGAGTTGGAGAGAGAGAGAGAGAGAGAAGGGAAACGGCGACGTTTTATGTTATTTAATTTTGGGTGTCGAAAATATAATAAAATATTTATAAAAATGAAAAGTAAGATAGGACTTGGGAGTTTGTAAAATTGAAGTCAAGTTTAGCCCAAATAAGCTCGGGTCAAGCCCAAATATGTGATATTTATTATATATCGATCAAGCGGGAGAATCCATTGGGTCACGGGCCAATTGGACCAAGTCCACAAGCCGAAAGGAGTTCGGGTCGAACTATGGAGGCCCGAATTTTAGTCATCACGCGGGCCGGGTCGTTTTTGGCGGCTGTGCCCGAAGTAAATTATTATCTGTGGCTATTACTTTACTACATACCCATTATGGTAGGCTTTGGAATTTTACTACACTATTACGTGCATTTTATATATATTAGTTATTACATTAATGTTTCAATAGAGCACCATGTCAGGATGTTGTCTACGTGCCTGCGGTGCAATCGACAACCTTAGACCTATACAGCATGGGGAAAATTATATATAGCAATATTTCCTTATTTATTTTTTAAGCATATCATCCCCAATTATGGAGCTATTCATATAGAAGCAATCTCTTTATAATAGATATAGTTCCATAAAGTTATAAAACAAAGTCGTCTCAACCCAACTTTTAAAACTTCAAGCAATAATTAAATATCTAAAATGTTTGTACTTTTCTTGTTTTTAATATAATGATGCTCAAATTCGATGAAATATTCGAATAGAATGGCCTAAAAACCCTAACACGTGGGACCAGATAAATCCCAAGGTTAGCGAGTTTGAAAAACTACGCGGTAACCCACCATAGGATAGGGTCTATCTGCGAGCTAGTGTGACCGACTCATTTAAAGTATTTATTAGCCAAGAAAATTTGAAATGATTATAATTAGTTAAGTGAAATGGTACCAATATTAGTTTCTCCTTAATAAGGGGAGATTAAACAAGATAAAAGACAAAAAGAGACATGTACCAAATCGGTGTTGTATTAACATGTTAACAAGCCATGTGTTTTTTTCTTATGAAAATTATATCTTTTCTTACAATATATAAATTCCCATTGCATCATGGATATCCATCACCATATAAACCTTCTTCACAATTACATATATATATATATATATACACACACACATATGTCTACAAAGCTTATTACACACACAAAAGCACCAATGGAAAACTCAAAGCCTCTAGCCACCGAGAGCTTTTCATACAGTTGGTTGACAGACAAAACTTCATCACCATCTTCATCAAACTTCCAAAGAACATCGACGAATCGCCAAAAGAACAACGGTCATAGCTTCGACTTCGATGTTCCCATCACAAGCTTGCCCTCATGCCTCGTTCACGCCGACGAAATATTCCGCGACGGACACATGATACCCCATTACGATCGAAACCCTTCATCAAGAAATTCGCTTTCTGCCGCATCATCGCCCGTTTCGTCTTATTACGTGTCGGGAAATAATGTTCCCACAAGCGGTGCTATAAACACGAGCCAGCCCGGTAGTAAATGGAGAAAAGCCCGCGCAAGAATATTACAGAAGTGCACTGGGATCAAGAATCTTTTACGAAGATCGATGGGATGTTCGAGCAAGAATCTCAGCAATAGGGTGGATGATCTTGAAAGGAAGGTTTGCGAAGTTAGGAGGTGGAGCTATTCGGTCGACGAGACGTCTCCTCCAAGAGCGAAAAGCCCGGCCCGTATGAGTAATGTGTCTTGTGATGCTGAGAGTTCCATCGATGAAGCTATTCTCTACTGTAAAAGATCTATAGGAATATGTTAGAGAAAGTAAGGCTTCATTTAATATATCTTAAAAACTTGGATGTGTAGATGGATTTTAGGTATAGTTATGTAATATCATTAAGGATGTTAGATGTAATCGTCAATGTATATCATTTCAATACAATATCATACAATACATATTATCTTCTTTTCTTTTTACTTTTTGCTATAACATCTTATTTCAAGTTGTGTATTAATATTCAAGACGATGAAAGAAAGACGATATTGTTAAATTTCGTTATCGGGCCTACGCATACGGGCCCGCATAGGAGGAGAGTTGACCGCATAAGTTGTGGGCTTCCATCCTAAAACCAATTGATGATAGGTGGAGTGACCCACCAACTTATATACTAGTCAACTTGTCCCGATTTAATCGATATGGGATAGCATGTGAGTTATGATATTTAACACTCCTCCCTCACATGCGAACCTTTTTTTTTTTTTAATCGGACGGGAACGCCACTTTTTTTTTCGAACCCGCCGTATATATATTTTTTCAACTAGAGTCGGGTGATGAATGCCGTTCATGATCTTTCTGCTCTGATACCATGTTAAATTTCGTTATCGGACCTACGCATACGGGCTCGCATAGGAGGAGAGTTGACCGCATAAGTTGTGGGCTTCCATCTTAAAACCAATTGGTGATAGGTGGAGTGACCCACCAACTTATATACTAGTCAACTTGTCCCGATTTAATCGATGTGGGATCGCATGTGAGTTATGATATTTAACAGATATGACATCACAACTGTTACGATTTGATCAGAAATCCCCCAAGTACTAATATTCTATTTGGACGAGGTTGTAAATAGTTTGCGACAAGTATGAGGTAAAACATCTATATATCTTTTTATTTACACCATTATTAACATGATATTGTAGAAAATAAATATATAATATATAAACAAAACACCTCTTCTAACATTTTATACTTAGCATGCAATTATTATCACAAATAAATATATATAATATATAAACAATACACCTCGTCTAACATTTTAGACTTAGACATGCAATTATTGTCACAAGTAATAAGTAAAGGGTTAGATTTCAATTTAACTTTTTGAGATTGCTATCTATCTATGTGAACTTGGGATGTGATACATGAATCAAGATGAATATTTTATTAGAAGTCGGAATTCGATTCAAACTGAACTTAATCAGAGTATAACAACTACAATGACATTGTGTGGGAATATCTCCAATCAGTATTAAAATAAAAGAAGGACGTGTGATTATTCAATATGTATTAAGATCCACAATTAGCTTACATTTTAAGGAGGCTTTTAGCAATGTTAAGCTATGAGGTGTGTTCATTCAACAATAGCAATACTTGCAATATATATTATATATACATATAAGATGATCATCAAACAAGAAACTCAATAGCATTAATCTAATCCACACTACTAAGAAAGATCCTTAATTAGTTGTGAAAAGACAAATAATATAAAGTTTGGAGAAAAGCAGCAGACAAGAGAAGGGGTCGATAATATGAACCTATCAGAGCACATTATTATTATTATTATTATTCATCAAACACTATTGTTTCTATGCGTTATATTTTTCTACGACATGATTGTGGGGGCCAAGTTTCAAAGACATGCTTCTTGTCTTCGGCCATTTAATTCTATCAATGTCTCAACCTAACCACATGAGGAGCATCAAAACAAAACTGATAAGATTTTATTTTCATTTCTTTCCCACAAATCATGCCTAATCAAGAAATTAAAAACGGGAAAAAGAATTTTTAAAAAAATTAAAAAAAAAAATGTAAGGGCCCTAAAAAATATTCGATTCCATTGCATCATCGGTGGAGCCGTGATTATTATTTAGTTAGTTTTAAAATTTAGGATTTTATCATACCTTTTTTTTTTTGCGACGGGCTTAATCTAATCTTAATCTTATTGTAAGTTATTGTACAACCTCATCTTGGATTTGTATATTTTTCTTGTCGACAAAAGGTATTCGGTCACAATATCATCATATTCCTCATATTCTGACTAAGTTCAATCTGAATATAATCTAGACTTTATTGTCAGTAAGGGACGACCTCTTTGTTGTTTTTTTTCCAACAAAAGGTTCCCCCACACAATGTCATCAAGTTTTTACGTTGCGGCCAGGTTATCATAACTAAACCTCATTATCAGTTATGAGACGACTCAAGCTAATCTTCATGACCCTTATGTCCCCCGTTCCAAGTGGACGGAACGAATTTTTTTTTTATTGCGGGACAAATAATTCTAACTCGTTATCTTATCTCACGCCTTCTATAAAGAAAATATGTGCTGACGTAATCAATTCAAAGGCTAACACACTAAACTCGCTTTTGATGTTTCATCCGACAAATGAAATTAGATCAAAGATGGAACCTTTATCAATCGTTGAGATCCCCAGTTAGTGGACTTATATTAACATTTGCGCAATCTAATTATTCCACTATATGCTAACATTCATTCATATAAGAGTGAGACAGACGATAACGATAAGAACAACATCATTATTTTATTTTTATTAAACGTAAAAAGAAGTAAAAATATCCTTAAGACAAAACTATCAAGGACAATCTTCTTGGCACAAAGTAAGGGACCGTAGACATTTCCAAGTATAGTAAGAAGCATGCATGTCGGATAATGTCCATGTTTAGGCCTTTGTCTCTGCTGGCTGTTGAACTGAAGACAACACCAAGATGGATGCCATTGAAGTAATAATAAACGTGGCAATTTATTTGGCCTCATTTATATTATCATTCTCATAGTCGTGGTGGGATTACATATCTTGCAAACTTTTATCATGTGGGATGAGTAATAGATCTTCTCCCCCGTAGAATTTCTAAGTAAAAATGTTTCGAACCTTCTTGTTCAATATAAAATTTAAAAAACGATACTTTCTTTAGATTTACCAAAACGACACGTCAAAAAGTCATGGGTATAAATTCTCATAACCACTCGAAAAAAAAAATATATAAAAGAAAGAATATCAGCATAGACATAAGATGTGATATCCAATGGTTAATGTTGTTTGACGTAACCATGTAAGGGAAGAGTTTGTTGATCATCATCTATTCCAAACTTTGATGTTTTACAGATAATAAATGGCCGTTCATCTATTGATTGATATGCCCTACTATTACATTGTGAATGATTTGAGTACAAACCCCCCTTTCAAGTATGTTACATGCAAAGGGTTCTTGATCTTCGTTTAATTTCCGACAGCCAAAAATAGATTCCCTTCTAACTTTGAGAATACGCTCCTATTCACTCGCTGATGCAAGAAAAACAGTTCTCCCCAAGTCATGCTTTATTAACCAAAAGTATGTTAAAACTGTGTACTATTATCGTATGAGAGTTTTTCTTCTATAGTATGAAAGTTTGTAATGGTCTTATAAAATAGATCTGAAAAATGGGCCTTGCATTTGTGATCTAAACAATGAAATTATAAATCTTGATTTAATTATGTCAAAAGTACTTGAAGAAAGAATGGATTACAATTGATAATATTATTTGTAGAAGAAATTATAATTATATTGATACTAAATATCTATCCTTTTGTAATTTATTCATATTTTTCAATAATTTTGTTTATTGATTTTATTGTAAAATTTTATGTAATTGATTCTTATTGAACAAAATTATCATTTTCCTTATAATTATTGCAGTGACAGTAGAACATATGGAAAACATTTGCTTGATCCTATTTTTTTAGGAGTGGTTGTAGGATAGACCAAAACTACGAGAAAATTTATGAAGTAAAGAGCATTGAACCACTTCAACACAAAACAGCCAAGGGCTATTACACATTACATACATAAGCAAGCTGTCCAAACGATTTCAGAACTCAACAAAAAAAAAAACGATTTCAGAACTCAACAAAAAAAAAAAAAAAAAAAAAAAGACAGGCATACAAAAAAAAACCGTTAGATTTCTTACATATGTGAGTGTGTATTAGCACAAAAAACATATACAGATAACGCCATGACTATGGCTCCAAGACACAAATCAGACGAAGAAACCATGGTTCACAATGAAGGACAATCCTCCTCACAAACCAAACGTATAAGGTTAGAAACGGAGGAACCGGCCGAAACTCCATAAAGCCCCGTTACAAAAATACAAGAGGCTTTCTCAGCGTCGACGATGTCGATGTCAATTTATACTCGATGATAACAACTTCCTCTGCTGATAAGCAAAAACAGAGACAAATCGATGGTTTGCATGTATGTAATCAACAGCATATGAAAAACAGAAGTGGATTTCTAGCTAAGGTTGTGACTTTGAGATTAAAAACTCTTGGGAGACTTACATGAGCATCAAACTCGGGGCTAGCCAAATTGATGGAGAGATTCTTCATCATCATCAGTGCCTGCAAGAAAGATTAATCGATGCTCGATCAATGAATTATCCTTGGACAAAGCAACTATCTTTTAGCCCAGTTCGTTTCAAGCCCAAGACAAGTTCTTACAATGTGCGTAGAACGTAATATGATGACCTACCGTCTCAACATCAATGGGGTCCATCTTCTTCAGCCTCTGCAAGTGATTGCTCGTGCTGGGATCGAAGACACTCCCGATGAAGCTGTAGACTTGAGCAAAATCTGGCATTGCTGCGGCAAACAATGAAGGATTGAAAACCGATTATATATTATGAGTACGATACACAATCAGTTTGCAAGTAATAAGCAGAAACTTACTTCTGTTTGGATCGTTGACCTCTTTCTCTTTTACTTGGGAAGCTTCATTGCATGTCCAAACCTGAGGATTGCTCTCATTGTCATTACTACTGCTGCTGTAGTTATGCGTCAAAGCAAATCCTTGGTTATCTGAAAGCATCGATTAGGTCAGCATATTAATGAACACACACACGCACACACACACATGAATATATGTATATATCGGTACCTTTTGGGAAGTCTGACGGCGAAGTGTCGGGTGGAAAGGCATTGTAAGTCCAAGAAGGCACGGATGCATTGCCTAGCGGGTTTCTTGGTGCCATAACTGATTGGGGTCTCATAATGTTGTACTCAGAGTCGACCAGAGCAGCCGAAGATGGCAATGGCTGACTAGGCACAGCTGCATCAGACAAAACAAAAGAGAAAAAGGGCTATCAATAACAATGGATGAGACATGAGAGACAGAGAGAGGGAGAAGTGAAAGAACAAAACGAACCAATTTTCGGTGCTTTCTGAGGGTAAGGATGAGCTGCCTTTCTCTTTGGACGCGGAGGAGGAACGTGCTCGCTCGTACCGTTCTTCTGGACCTTCATGAAGTACTTCTGAGCATGGCTTCGAATCTAAAAAAAAACAGACTCCTTTAGCCTTGAAATAATGGCATGAGATACATAACGTCGCGAGCCATTTCTTGCGAATGGAAAGAATACACACGCATTAGGCATATTGTAATAGTTCCATCTCAACCACGGAAAACTCCCGCGATTCGTATCAGATTGTAATATAGTTTCATCTCAACCTTGTAATAAAGACTGGAAATTCCTATACAAGATTCACATCAACTTACTAATTTACCTGAATAACTGTCTTCGACCCAACAAAAGCTTCAATCTTTTTCCAATCACGATCGAATCTGAAAGCGTAAGAATCGACTATTAATGAAAATGCAAAGAAACAGAAATGATTATTGCAACGAGAAGCATAATTTAAGGACAACCATAAAGTTTCAGATGAAATCTGAAGACAATGCATTCACTCTAATTAAGCTCAAATGCTTAGATTAATAAGCTGAAACAAAAGCTAGGGAAAGACAGCCCATCACAATATAAATGGCCGAGATTCACATTCAGCTCAAAAACTCAATACATCAAATACACACTCAGTAGTTCCCTTTTGATTTATTACCAAGTAAATAAGAAAATAATATATATATATATATATATATATATATAATGAAAGAAAGAATCAGAAAGCTCGCAACTTCAATTAAAAACACTACTCACAGATGAAGTGCTTCGAGGAATTTGTCATGCTCCTGCTCGCTCCAGCTCTCCCTTGACTTGGTTATCGTGTAAGGCTTTCGAACCTTCTTATTCGGATCCTCCAAGCCCGACCCGAAAACCATACTCTGGCCGTTGTTTTCGTCGAAATTCTTGCCCATATCCATCGGGTCGCCGCCCACGTACTTGAAACTGTTGAAATAGCCCTGTTCTTGAGGTGGGTTAGGGTAGACGGACACCATGTGTGTGTGAGCTAAGACAAACCCCTCCGATGCCTTGTAATAACAGAAACAACTAGAAGATGGATGATTGGGATTCTAAAGATTCGTCGTCTTTGGGTTTTTTTCAGAAACCCTTAACAATTTCTTGTGGTGGTAAGGAGGAGAGAGCATCGCTATTAAATTATATATAGAGGAAAGGAAGGTGAGGTGGGTATTAAACCGACTTAGTGACTTGTGGATAAGCATGGACCGTACACGTGGACGAGGATCTGATTACTAGGTAGGTATTTTATGTTGTAATGTTAACCCACAGAATTGCGTGAAATGTATATAGAAAAGTAAAGGAGGGGTAAATAAATAAATTTATATTTTTATAGGCTTTTTAAGACTATTATTAAGCTGTAGTAATCACTGTGTATGAAGAGAATTCTATGAGCATCATTGCATGGTTCAACCTAATCCTTGACATCATTGAAAAACCCCAAGAAAACACAACACCTTGTCTGCGAAGCTCAAATAAAAAAGTGAGTAGTCACATTGTTATTTTGGCAAAATTATAATTCTAGGTCACCAAGTATGTTTGTTTTCGTTTTTTGGTCACTATGTTTAATTATTGCAAAAGAAGGTCACTAACTTTGTATTGGCAAAATTCAAAAAATGATACTTAGTAACCCAAAATATAAAAAAAATATATATTTAGTGACCCAAAATTGAAAACATAACCCAAAATTGTTTTGACATACAAAGTTAGTGACTTACTTTTGCAATAATTAAACATAGTGACCCAAAAACAAAAACATATATACTTATTGACCCAATTTCATAATTTTGCCCTGTTATTTTCCTTGTACAAAATAAATTTATAAAAGATATATCACAAATTGAAAACAAATGATAAATAAAATTTTGCAGAGATCATTACAGTAATTCGTGGAGTTAAAACTGAACAAGGTATATGAAGAGTGTTCAATTTGACTTAATACATTCTTATTGGAAGCTTTAGAATGTATTAATTTAATTCAATCATCATGAATCCATAATGTTACGTATTTCATGAATTCATTCAAATGGGATTTATTTACTTAATTCAAGTTAACATCAAAATAATTTTTACATAATTCAATTCGTCTTCATCTCACCTCACCTCTATGTATATATTATTTATCTATATACTATAAATTAATGATCAGCTAGTGGTGTTTGAAAATAGTCCA
The DNA here is from genome assembly GCA_028392965.1 of Lindernia subracemosa. Taxonomy (NCBI): domain Eukaryota; kingdom Viridiplantae; phylum Streptophyta; class Magnoliopsida; order Lamiales; family Linderniaceae; genus Vandellia; species Vandellia subracemosa. The sequence goes on from JAQPCC010000070.1 coordinate 979,045, forward strand.
TAGATGATGTCACTCGCAATTTCTAAATCAGTTCATTGGAATGTCTTAATATACAAAAATAAAAGACCTATTGCAGTCCATTGATGATGTTTCTCATTTGAAAGTTGAAATTTCAATAAGGTGCTTCGTTATGTTATGACAGTCGAAGACTTAGCTTTACTTCCTTTTTTTTTTTTTTGTGTGTGGATGAAGCATTCTTTTCGTGGGATTAGTTGCATTTCGTCCAATTGTTACACAATAAAACTGTTGGAAATATTATTACAGAGCATGCTCAGATTGAAACTGAGGAAACCCTAAGCAGCAGTGATATATATTTGTATGGTCAGATCGGAGATAATATATTTGGGTTTTCTTACAAGCAAGTTTAACAGATTGCCCGCTACTATACTATCGATATGATATGCTAAAATCCCATCATTAGATTCGTTTTAGAAGGGAAAAAGAAGGAGCTCAGCTAAATTTTTTTTTTGGCTAAGAGGTTTTTACTTACACACTTAGTTTAACTTCTTCCTTTTATGTTTAAGTGTCGTGCACCTTATTTCGTTCATGTAGCTTATTTAGTAATTAACTGTTATCAATCACATTTCATGGATCTTGTTACTTTTTTTTTATTGTTAATGGTTGTTTAATCACTTTTTTTTTTTTTTTGTATATATTGCATTTGACATCTTGTTTTATTGATGTCTGGATGATTAATGTATGCATTCAAAGAAACAATAGTTTTTATGTCGACCAGATGTCGTTTGCTTTTGGTTATCACAAAACTAATGTTTGGTTTATACCATTTTCGAAGGTTAGCCAAAAGCTTTCAAGGTAACGTAAGATTGTCTTAAAAAATTTTCGTTGGACCGATTAGATTATTGCAACAGCATAGAAAAACTTTAAATTTTATGGGACGGCAACAATTCAACTCCATTAGATTAGATTATTAATGTATCATTTTTTTAAATGCCGTGGTAAGAATTTAATGGACTTGGATTGTTGTCGCTCATGGTAATAAGTAGAGCGGTCAAAACCGGCCAGCGGGGCCTGGGAAATGAAGGCCCACCCCGTCCCGCTGGCGGGCCGGCCCGCCCATATTAAAAAAATTAAAAATAAAAATTAAATTAAATTAAAATTAAAATATTAGTCAATTTGAAAAAATAAAATTTAATATAATAATTAATTATTAACCATTAGCCCATTAAAAAAAAACTTAAATTAAAAATAATATTTAATTAAAATAATATAATTAAAATATATAATATTATAATTTTTAATATCAGGCAGGCCGGCCCGCCAATGCCCGCGGCCCGCGCGGGCTGACCCGCCTAGGCCCGCTCCTTGGCGGGCCTGAAAAATTGAGGCCCAACCCGCCCCTTTGGCGGGGCGGGGCGGGCTGGCCCGCGGGCCACGGGCCCAATTGACCGTTTTAGTAATAAGGTGAATAATCTCAAAGTTCTTCCCATATTTAGATGAAATTAAATAAACATTGTGATTTTCATTTAATTATCTTCTAATCTGTATTGTTATGTTATTTACATCCCAAAGATTTAAACAGAAACAAGCTGCAAAACATCCATTAAAAAAAAAAAGTCGAGAAATCGATCGCTCGATATAGTACTTGCATCACGAGCAATACAAACAACCTAATAATACACGCGCAAGCGCCACACAAGCTTATGTTCGTTTAAAATCTCCGTTTCACCTAACCATCTCGCCTTTCGGATGGTTCCCTGGACGCGCCCGTCCATGGGCAGCGACATCATTACCGAGCCTAAGGTTGCAAAGTAAAGCATCCCGCCCAGTCAGGACAAGTCGGAAGAAACGGTCAACTTCTTTGGCAAGAAGATCCAATCTATCGCGCAAATTTCCCGCCGCTTTTTCCAACTCCAACGTAGATTCTCGCATTAGCTCATCTTCAACAGTTATATGTTCATGCTGCACAAGAGGATATAACTTCTTCACAGCCACACCAACTTCTTCCAGCTCTTTGAGCTTTAGAGATGCATCTGAGTTCCTAACTTCGGCATTCACAAGATTCTGAAGATTATTAAAGGCGTCAGCCCACAAGCACGTCTCAGGGACATTTAGGTTCACCAAAGTGTGTGAAGAACCCGAGAACACCGAAGCCAATACGTCAGATACAAAGAGGGTCACCACTTTAACTCCATACATGGCCCGTGCCAGCACTTTACCTTTAGGAGAGTTCTTGATTTTGGGCAAGTGAAGCGTCTGGGCAAAACCGTCCATCACAGAGAAGCAGTCCTCGAGCTTAGGATTCTTTGAGCTCATATGGTTTCTCCACCGCTCCATTGAAGACCGAGCATGCACGAACTGTTTTGTAGAAGCGCCAAACAAGTTGTGCAAGATGCACTGAAGGAAAAGGTATCCCTGTTTCAGACGAGAGATTTCAGAGCTGAAAGCTACGGAGATGTCCAAAACCTTCAAGCTGTTGTCAAAGTACACGTCTATCCACTTGTCGTCCCAGTCGGAGACGGGTAGTTCGAGAGCTGTAATGAGGGCTTTGATGTCTGAGTGAATTTCGCATAGGGACTCCATTGCAGTTCTCATCCATGACAAGCATAGAACGCCTGCTCCGTCTACTGGTTTAAGCTTTATGAGCTTCTCGGACAGTGAAACCTCAAAAGTGTTCAATAAATTGAGGAGCTTCGGAGATAGGGTCGAGCCCTTTGGAAGCATCATTCGAAAGGGGTTCCCAAATGGAAGGAAAGATTTGCGCGGATCCGTAAGATGACTCATTTCCTAACTGCAAAAAAAAATAAACAGAAAAACGTACAAATGAATCATTAGATGCAAAATACACAACAAAATACTTCTAAGTTCTTCATTCACACAGCCTTGTTGTATTGTTTTCTCAGCAGGACATCTCATCTCAGCTCATACCATTTTTTATCCATCTTGAGGAAGATTATAATTTTGCCCTTTGTTTCCATTTGTTTAATCTACCATGGTTGCTGTAATAGAATCTTACAGCATACATAAAACCAAATAAACATGTCTAAACAGAAACCTCGTTTCAGTCTCCAGCAGAAAAGGGCAGCAATGGAACTAGGTCAACCCAAAACCATGACGACGAAATGAAAGCACAATCAGATTTGATTAGATTAAAATTACCCCCCCCCCCCCCCCCCCCCCCCCCCCCAAAAAAAAACCCTAACAAACAAGCACTTATCAGAATCTGATATTAAAATTAATCCCCAAATCTAATCAAACCAATCACGCAGGGTAAAACAAACATGCACCTCCCAAAAAAAATAATAATAAATAAATAAAAAAAGATGAATAATAAACCTGAAAACAAAAGCAAAGTAAAGGAGAAGACTCACAAGATTAAGATGACAGCCGATTCAAGCGATCAACGATGGAAGAAACGTCCGCCGATCTACACGGTCAGAAGTAAAAATAAAATTCGAAGCAAAACTATTCTTTACGCAAGCACACACGAAATTCCGATGCTTTTTCCGTGGTGTGAATATATATGTATATTATATATATACACACACGAACGAGAGGAGCCGCGTCCATGAAGCTTCAAAGAAAGTCTTCAGTTGTCAGCAGCTTGGGCGACACGTGGCTGGATATGATTGGGCATCACTCATTGCTTTGAAGTTCTAGATTACTCTGACCGGCCGCGTTCATTAAATAAAGAGACACGTTAATTACAATTAAGTAAAATTAAAAATAAAATATTTACTACTTTAGTCCCTTGTAAATTCAGCAATGAAAATATCGTTTTTTTTTAAAAAAAAAAAATAGTAATCGTCTTTTCCTCTGCTAAAAAATATGAATTGAATAATCATTTCTCACGTGTACTTTTTTTTCCGAGGCCGCACGGCGCACGCACAATTTCAAAGATATTTGTTCTTCCTTAAAACGAACTATATATTAATTTAGCTGTAAGGAGCAATCATTATTAAATTATTTGTTTTTTTTTTTTTTGCGATTAATGTATGAAATTAAGAATTTAAAATAAAATGATAAAAAAAATATTTATATCCGACCTGCCGGATTCGAACCAGCGACCTAAGGATTTCAGCAAGCAAACTACAGTCCTCCGCTCTACCAACTGAGCTAAGGTCGGTTTTGATTATTAGTTGTTGATTTATTATAATCATATTTGTTAAATTTTAGGTGACTAACATAATTAACGAAACCCTAAACATCCTACCATTCATTCATCAAAGGTGAGGTGAGAATATCTCTTCGCGGCCCCGAAGAAACCCAAGCTCTGTCTTCTGGGTTTTTGTTTTTGGGCATTTGGTTGAATAGTTTCGTCTATCTGCACGATTTTATTAGATGTTTCGTTTTCTGTGTCTTGCTGGACAAAATCTATGGTGTTATATTCTTGGATTCTGAGGTTATGCTCTGTAACTATTTTTATTTGAATGTGGACCGTTTTAATGAAGTATAGATGATGACTATTTGATTAGCTTCTATTATGATGTTATGAAAAAAGTTTATACCCTGATCTTAAATGTGTGAGCTGAAGCTAAATGTGAAGAGACGGTTTAAGCTTAATCTTTAGATTCCAGATGACTGTGGTCGATGTGATTTATTGCGACTTTTAAGTGCTGAGGTGGTGTCTGAAAATCAGATATATGTGTTTTGTTTTTTTTTTTTTTGGAATCAAAGATTTTGGTTGGTAATGATCAATTCATTTTTTTCTGTCAATCTGTTGTAAACATATGGTGATCTGAGTGTTGGTGGTGATTGAATAAAATTTCGATGGTTACACTCTTTTCACTTGCATCGTTTTTTCACTTTTCAGGCAATGGCTCCGCCACAGACCAAGTCAGGGCTCTTCGTGGGTTTGAACAAAGGCCATATAACTACCAAGAAAGAGTTGGCACCACGCCCATCTGATAGGAAAGGGGTAAAGGATGTGTTTTGTGAGAAAATGAGGACGAGTTTCATGTCTATTGCTTATGATGTCAGCCTCTGTTAGTTTGACATTTATATAATGGCTGAAAGAACGATTGCCAATTCTGTTTCAGAGAGTCGGGATTTTAGTTTTTACAGTGGTTAACCTATTCTAGTAATCAAAGATGTCATTTCAACCATTCGAGGTTTTTGTCCACTCGCTTCTCTGTTTTGTTTGTTAAGATCACTGCTACTGACAATATATAACTGCTTATATCTCCTTTCGTTTATCTCTAAAGTGTATTGCGATATGGTTTTTTCTGAAGTTGAAAGGGTTTTCCTTACCATTATCTCACCTGCTATGATAGATCCAAAGAGCAAGCTATTACAATTAAGGACCATCGTTAGGTATGACGGTGGTCGGCATACTAGTTTGACAGAAACAGCAGATACAACAACATTCGCAAGATCTCCCCAAGTCAACGATCAACGTAATATAAATCGGTCATTTGACAAACAAATCATCGAATAAACTGGAATAAACGGAATCAAGAGGGTCTTCTCCTTTTAAATACAGGATGAATCGTCCCATGATCGGATGATGACTTCAATTTATTTATCCTCGCCTTGCATTCTTTCACTCTATTCAAGACTAAAGGCAAGGCAGAGGCATTGTTCGAAATCTTCTGCTTGAGTAGTTGTATTTTCTCGGCTTGGTGGTTATCCTCCTTCGTCGTCCTGCCACCTAAATAAGCAGCAAAATGGAAAATGCTTTATACCACTCACAAGGATTCTAATACCAGCAAGCTTATAAATCAGACATGAACATGCTTCAAAGGCGAGATTTTGACACACTCCTAACAGATCAGATTCGTAAACCTTCGACTGATTTAACCACCTCGTGCTTAAATACCACTGTCAAAACTCAAAGTAGCTGTTTAAACTCCAGCTAACTGTACTGTTACCCACGAGAGAATAACCATCTCTCAAGAAAGCAGTAGGATGAATACTATTTACACACATTACTGAATTAAATGAAAATCAGACGAGGATAAAAGAAAGAAACTGAACGGTAGAACATTTTCAGACACTGATAAACACAGAGAAAAAAATTAAGGACCTTTAGCGACCTCATCAACACGAACAGACCCATCTACTTCCGGCACGGTTAACTTGGTCTGAAAATCTGGTCTTTGAGAAGCGAGGACAGAATCGAGCGTGGATTTCAGTCGGTCTGGAAAGGTTGTTCTGTACTCGACCACTTTTTGCGCGATTTGCTCTATTTCTTGCTCCAGCTTCAACAGCTCTCCTTCTTCGTCCGCTAATTCTCTTACGGCGTTGTCGTTTTGATTTGGGGTCGACATTTGGGATTTAGGGCTTCGGAGGATTTGGGAGAAAAAAAATTTGAATCGATGAGCGACGAATAAAGGATAAGTATGGGGGTTTTGTCTTGTTTTACTTTTTGGTCCTAAAGGAATAATATATTTACTAAATAACCCCATATATTAATTGATTTTCCTGTCTCACACGTGGGGCCAATGATAATTGATAAAGGTCATTTTATTTTTTATTTTTTTGCTGGTTTAACATTTCTATATTTATATTTCTGACCGCTAATATATTTAGTTACAGAAAAAAAATTACCATCCTAAATTTAGGATGTGGCCGATTTTGTGTTATATATTGTTTTTTCTTTTTCTTTTTTTTTTCTTGCATCTTGTAGGTCCTTTAGGTTAAGCTATTGGGGAGGTGATTGTTCTCTATATATTTTTTGGGACGAAATATAATAATTTTGATATATATATATATATATATAATATATAGATATGGCAACCACATCTCCGGTGGACGTAGCCGCTCCAAAAGTGGAAGACCCGGCACTTTCCGACGGTGATGCGGTGGTTACTGCAACATCTCCGGCGACACCACCTCCTGAAAATGACCAAGCTCTTTCAAGTAATTTGTCATAATGATCAATTGATTATTACAACACATCTCCATCATGTATATATATATATATATATATATATATATATTTGAGTCCATGTTATTTTCGGAGGAGATTTGTATGATTATAACGCTATTATTATTGATATAAATGTCTTTGCAGACGCCGTGAATGGCGCTGCAAAGGACAACTCTAATGTCACATTAAACAAAGGTGAGTTGTTGGTGTTTTATTACATGGATTTTCGCTTTCTTTAATATTTCTTTAGACAGCAAAAAAAGACTAAAATAGAATGAATAATATGAGATACATTAATTCTATGATATATACATGCATGCAGAAGCTGTTCTTGCGAAGCTAGGGCATGAGAAGACGTTATGCTTCATCAAAGCATGGTTTGAAAGCCAGAAGGCTAAGGTTGAGAACAAGTAGGTCTTTATAAGCTTGAACTTTTAGGCAAAATGATTATTATTCAATATGATATTATATCAGAGCCTAGAAAAAAAGTAGTTGTAATGAATTCTCATGATCACCTATATAAATTAAAATTAACGTATAAGACTAGATAAGAAAATAGATCGGCCTAGATGTGGGAGACATGTTAGAAATAAAATTAGTATCTGATACACTTCCTATAAGTTTAAATTTTTAGGTCTAGTGATTATTAAATAGTAAGCACGTCGATCAATCAATGAATGTATTTCTTAGATTTTAAATGTCCTATTATAAATTGATTTTAAATAATGACAGGGCCAGAAAAGACACTCCAAAGTTAATTCATGGGAGAACAGCAAAAAAACATCTCTGGGAGCACAACTGAAGAAATTAGAGGTAAAACATATATCATAGTTGATGCAAAATTCATAGATAATTAAAAAAAAAGGAGAAAATTGTGTAATATAAAATCTTTAGGAGCAATTAGAGAAAAAGAAAGCAAATGAAGAACAAAGAAGCTTTGATTCACAAGAAAGCAGAAGAGAAGAGAGCTATGGTTGAAGCCAAGAAGGGTGAAGATATGGTCAAAGCTCAGGTCAAGGCTGATTATTACAGGTCAACGGGTCAAATCCCTAAGAAGGCCTTTTTCAAGTTTTAGTATGCTTGAAAAAAGTTGTTCAAGTCTCCATCAACATTTTCATTTTTTCTTTGGGTTTTTTTATTTTTCTTTTAATTCCTTTATTTCTATTTTGTACTTTGTTTTATCTCTATATATGTTCTGCAAGATAAGCAAGAAATATAGCATAAGCTATCTTGTATTGAAATGAATTATATTAATTTTGAAACTCGTTGTTAGCTATTTTGAAATAAAATGTAAGTTCGAATATAAATATATATTTAAAAATTATCCATAAAAAATATTATTTTTTACTGTCAAGCCAAACAGTTCTTAGTTAATACAAAGGGAAGTAATTTGTGTTAGACAACTTCGATCGAAGCTTTCACCCAATGGCATCGACCTTGAGCTCAGACTATGAAACCCTGGAAACTCATGATTGTGTAATCAAGCTGGTGAGTGCGTTGTTTACTTACAGTTATCGTTGTTAATCAATTCAAAATATTCAGTTCCACACATACTCGCTCAATCAAACGACTTGGTTCGGCGATATGTTTCGAATTCAGAGGAGGAATCCGTGGAAGAGAAAAGATAAGGTTGTCATAGGTTGCGGCGCTGGTTTTGGAGGCGATCGGCCTGTCGCAGCGTTGAAATTGCTTCGGAGAGTGGAGAATTTGGACTACTTGGTGCTTGAATGCTTAGCGGAACGAACGCTGGCGGAGCGTCACAGTGCGATGAAGTGTGGTGGCAAGGGTTTCGATCCTCGTAGTATGTATGCCTATTGACTGCAAAGAAAATTAAGACTTTTACTTTTCTTTCAAGATTTTAGAGAAATTATAGGATGTTTGCCTTCATAGTTTACCAAATTTTATCACTTGTTGAGGTTCGAGCGTCAAAAGGGAAAGATGTACATGATTCTTTTTTACCTATTAAAAGGATGCTCATGTGTCTCATATTAGTACGATTTGTGTGGCTGAATTGATTAATGTGGTGAAAATCCATGAGATGAATATTGGTCTCTTATCTTTTTATGTACGAGGATTTTGAACTTGTATTATAGTTAAATTGAACATTTCATGTAATTATGCAGTTTCAGAGTGGATGCAGCTACTATTACCTTTGGCAGTTGAAAGAGGAGTCTGCATAATCACCAACATGGGTGCAAGTGAGTACAAATGCTTCATCAATCCTTTTTCAATCTAGATAATCATGGCTTGTATTTTTGTTCTTTTTAATTTCAGTGCCATGAAACTGCTTGTCTGTTTCCAATATGTATAATGCATTTTGTTTTTCATATTAAGAGAGTCCACACAGTGCTCGAGAAGAGGTTTTACAAATTGCAAGCAAATTGGGTATTGACTTAAGTGTTGGACTGGCATATCAATCCTCCGTCACAGAAATAGGTAGTAATTGATGATATAAAAATACATTAGTGAAGCCTCTTCATCTATTATGGTCCATAAGATGATATAACATTTCTATCATTTGGGAGCTTGTTCAGGAGAGGACGCCCGCACGAAACATGTTGATGATGTAAGAGTGGCTTTATTTATTGCTAAAACAAAATTTCTTTACTTTTTGTTTCACTAGTGCAGTGCAGTGACACATGATTGATTTATCATACTCTGTATATAAAACCTGCTAACTTACTCTAATTGTGACCGTCATGCATTAAAACAATGATATGTTGCAGATATCAGTATTATCTGGTGGTTTCTTTCTCTTCTATCGATTTCTCATCCAGAACCGACCTTAATTTGTGTAGGACAGTAGCGTATATCTGGGAGCAGCACCTATTGTTGAATGTCTGGAGAGGTACTCACCAGATGTGATAATTACTTCTCGCGTCGCCGATGCTTCTTTATTTTTAGGTCCAATGGTACGAACTTTTACTAAAAAATACTGTTTTGACTTCACTTGCTTTGTTACCCGTGGAATTTGTCCTATTCAACAAATTTATCGTGTTTACTCAGGTTTTTGAATTAGGCTGGAACTGGGATGAGTTGCATCTGCTGGCTCAAGGTTCTATTGCGGGCCATCTGTTGGAATGTGGCTGTCAACTCACAGGGGGATACTACATGCATCCTGGTAAATTTTGACTTCAGGGCTTTACATGGAGCTGATGTGGATTCAGAAGCTTAGCTTTCTATATAGACTAATCATATGAAGATCCATTTGCCTATATCATAGGTGATAAACATCGAAACATGTCTATTCAAGATCTACTTGACTTATCTCTCCCATTTGCCGAAGTTACTTCTGATGGTATGGTATGCCTGGCAAAGCCAGAAGCTACTGGAGGGGTTCTAAATATTAGCACTTGTGCCGAACAACTTCTGTATGAAATTGGAGATCCTAGTGCATACATAACACCCGATTTGGTGAGTTATTAAGAGGCAACTGCAATATTTGTAGCACTATCATCTCACTAGAGTATAACAAAGATCTCCTGTTGATGCATTTTTTTTATCTACAATTCCATGATAGATTGTAGATATTCAGGATGTTTCATTTCAAGCGTTGTCAGATAGCAAAGTTTGCTGTTCTGGAGCAAAGCCTTCGCTTGAATCCATCCCTCATAATTTATTGCTTCTGAGATCTAAGGTAATAATCCTCCTTCCCACTATAATGAGAGATATTTCATTGAATTGACTATTGCATGTTAAGGCATGCATATCATGATTCTTCTGCGTCTGTTTCTTGGTTCTTGATTCTTATCACTGAACAGCTTTACATCTTTAGTGAGGCTATTTCTTCTGTTTCTGATATTCTTATGAATATTTTTCTTTTCTTTTGTAGGACCGCGGATGGAAAGGTTGGGGAGAAATATCTTATGGAGGTCGTGAATCTATCGAACGAGCTAAAGCTGCTGAATTTTTGGTAAGCACCTCGTGGCATCCTCTTGATGGAATCCTATTCATATGGCTGCTATTGTCAGACAATCGAATATTATCATCACAATTAATTGTATATCTTTATATTTTTTTTAATGTGGTATTTTATTAGAAGTTTTTATGGATCCGATAACATATCATTATGAGATTTTTGAAGAGTCCGTATTATATTGATAGGTGATCTGTTTCTATCCTTAGTTTCGGTTTCTAAGTTGCAATACTCAATTGAATTATCCGTGGGAAGTATTCAATTTGACAATTTCGCTCTAAAGTGGCATATTGAGAAGAGGAGGTTTTTCTCAATTCCTAAATCTTACTGTAACCAGTTAAAGTCGTAGTGTTTTGGGCATGTACTACAAGCACACCATATCGACATTGCTATTCTGATATCAGGTAAGGGCATGGATTGAAGAACTATTTCCCGGCATAAGCAAACACATTATATCTTACATTATTGGTCTGGACAGCCTAAAAGCGTTTTGCACAGATGATAAGATGCCAGATCCAAAGGACGATATCAGATTGCACATGGATGGCTTGTTCGAAAAAGAAGAACACGCAGTCCACTTTACCAAAGAGTTCACAGCGTTATACACCAACGGTCCCGCTGGTGGAGGCGGCATAAGGTTTCAATTCTGCTCTTATTTAATGATGCAATCATTATATCCTTTTTATCCGCGGAATGACTTCATCTTTTACAAAACTGGAGACATTCTTTTTCACAGTAATTCATTTTCGTCTCTTTTCCCTTCTTTTTTTTTCTCTCCATCAGCACTGGATGCAAGAAAGAGATTTCCCTTGAAAAAGAATTGGTATGTATCTACCTTCTCTCTTAGTTCCATGAATTCGAAAAAACAAAAAAGGAAAGAACTATGGTGATAATACTTCAACATTATTCATACAGATTGCTCGCGAAAATGTTCATTGGCAAGTTTCAGTAGCCAGAAGCAATATAGCCCGTTCAGCCGATGAAAATACAAGCCACAAAGTTTCGGAGTATGTATATCCTCGAACTGAACCCAGAGAAACTGCTCTCAATCTAAGGCACGAAATGCAAGCCCTGGAAACTCATCTCTCTGCCGCTCCAACCAACCAAGAGATTCCTCTGTACGACGTAGCTCACAGCCGAGCGGGCGACAAAGGAAATGATCTCAACTTCTCTCTGATCCCACACTATCCACCCGACGTCACGAGGCTTAAGATGGTCATCACGCCTGACTGGGTAAAGAAAGCTCTCTCCCCTCTTTTAAACTCTTCGTCTTTTATGAATCCTGAAGATGTAGAGATGAGAGATAAGTGGGTCGACGAAAATGTTGGTGTGGAGATTTACGAGGTTAGAGGGGTTTCTTCTTTGAATGTCGTCGTTCGGAACATATTGGACGGCGGAGTGAACTGCTCGAGGAGAATCGATAGGCATGGGAAGAGTATATCTGATGTTGTGCTGTGTCAGCGAGTTGTGTTGCCACCTTATTCATGAATTTTATCTTTCACATAAAAAAATGTTTTTTTTTTATATATATAAGAATAATGTTATGTTTGGTACGATGATGTCTGTATTTATATATATATTAATCTAAGTGGAAAAGCATTGGTAATCATCTGTTTAACTAACATAATTAATTGTTTAATGACTACATAGCACAAAATAAATGAAAAGAGTAGTCAAAAGAATAAAATCAGTCATCCCTCCACAATAAGCGGATTATTACATCCTATGGATCATCAATTTATAACAGATTTCCAACCACATATGTCAGCCATGTAACCCTTTCACATTATTTTCAACCATTGAAAACGAAGGGAAAATTATTAGAAACTCCTTACTAATTTGTGGTGGGTTGATAGTTAAATCACCTTTAATGCCATAAAGCACAATTATAATTATTTTTTCATTTCCTTTTTCTGTTTAGTTCTATATCTTCAATTGGCAAGAAGAAAGGTTGGATCTTTTTGCAGGGGTAAAATCCAAGAATCCATTTGTTGCATTGTATTTGTACAAGAAAGTACTTGAGAGATCTTAACAACGAAGGGGGGCTTGAAAATAATAGACAAAAGTACAAATAATGGCAGCATTCACGGGGACGTTGGATCGATGCAAAGCTTGCGACAAAACCGTTTATTTCATCGATCTGTTGTCTGCCGACGGGGCGATATTTCACAAGTCTTGCTTCAAATGCAGCCATTGCAAAGGGACTCTTGTGGTGTGTTTTCTGTTTTCTGTTTTTTTCTAACATGCGTGTGATTGTTCTTACATCCATTGTTCGAATACTTTCAATGGCAGATGAGCAACTATTCTTCCATGGACGGAGTTCTCTACTGCAAGACTCATTTCGACCAACTCTTTAAGGAATCTGGAAATTTCAGCAAGAATTTCCAAACGTGTAAGAGCATTTGTATGCATAAATACGTCGATGGTTTCTCTGTTTTATGCGCCTTTTTCGGAGATGTAGTCATAACGATTCGTTGTTGTCTTTGGATGTCATTTTTCATGAGCAGCAAAGCCAGAGAGGGAGAATTCACTGGTAAGACCTTCCAATCTTTGATCAAGAAAATTTTGCGAAAATGTTGAATCCTCTCCCATTTCTTACATAAACCGAAAAAACGTGCTGCAGACAAAGACACCCAGCAAACTCTCTGCACTATTCTCAGGAACACAAGACAAATGTGCTGCTTGTACTAAAACCGTGTACCCACTTGAGAAGGTTTCGACAACTTCGTATTCGATTGTTATTTCTCCATTTAATTTGTTTTTCTTTTCGAAAACTCATCCCTTCAAAACTATCCTATAGGTGACATTGGAGGGTGAATCATACCACAAGCAATGCTTCAAGTGTGCTCACGGCAGTTGTCCTCTTACACACTCATCCTACGCTGCTTTAGATGGAATTCTCTACTGTCAGATCCATTTTCAGCAGCTCTTCAAGGAGAAGGGAAATTACCAGCACGTCCTCGACTCCGCGGCTCACAGAAAGAGTGCTGTGGAGCCCGTCGATCCCGAGACTGAGGAGCCAAAGCAGGAAGAAAAAGATGAGGCCAACGTGGAAAAAGACCAAGACAAAGAGGCTGATGATGCAATAGAGCAATCTTAAGTTAAAAAACAAAAAGTAGGTAATAAAATAAAAGGAGAAGATCTACTTCATGCAATCTAATGTTGTTGTATTCCAAATTTGAACACTTCTTACAAACATACACAGTCATAAGTCTCCCAAGCATAGTAATAAGAAATCTCCAAAGCATACATATAACCAATACCTGAGCTCCAAACTCAAGTATCTTGACTCTGATCAGCTACATCAGAAACCTTAAGCAATCTCCTTGTCGCAGATTTAGTTCGAAAACACCAAACCTCAAAAGCCTCGCTCAAATCGGGATACTCTAACCGCCCACTACGCAGCCAATCCTCAAGAACATTTGCCTGATCGCTTGAAGGCAAACCCGAGACCAAAGCAACAATTGCCCCTTCGATGCCTTCACACAAATCGTCGTCCATCTTGTACTGAAACTCAACGTGTTCCTCGCTCGCCATGTCTGATACAGGCTTCAGTTTTCTTACAAAAGGGAGCCATGATTGTAAGAGTTGTACCCTGCGTGGAGATGGTACAATCACATTCCCATATCCAACAGCATCGAGGGCCTTGGAAGTCAGCTCTGCGATTTTGACTTTCAAACCCCGTGTAAGGTGCTTGAGCTTCTCATCCTCGATTGTCCGAATTAGGGTTTCGGATATGTCGATCCATTTCATAACAAATTCTTCGGTCATATCCATCTTAAGGAGCATACCCCAGATCCATTCGAGATCTTGCATAGACTCTGATATCTTATCCATGTCTAACTTAGGAGGTGACTGTAATAATTCTGTTTCGAACAAGGAGAAGACCCGCGATAGAGCAGTTCTTATTTCGAACTTCACTTCATCATCAGACATGATCAATTGCATGTCATCATCATGATCCCCGAGCATGTATGCTGCTTGTTCTTGGGCTGAGACCTTGAGCTTATTTTCCCAGGTAGGGCATTGAGGTTCATTAGAGGTGGCGAACCGTACAGCCGATATAAAGATATCTTTAGTAGCTGTCGACTCGATCGGTAAGATTCTTGACAATATATGCATAGCTTAACACACACACACACACACACTTATATTGAACTGAAAATCAGGAAACAATATAAACATTAAAAACTTCTACTCATCGTTCTATAAGCAGGCAAGAACAAGGGATTGGAAGTATATTCTTGATCCTGAAAATAAATGAATCTAATTCAAAGAGACCTTAAGTCACTTCATTTCTAGGGAGAGGTCACCCAAGCATCCGATGATCAAGGATACTCATCCATACTTCAAGAAACAACTATAGATCCCAATGCCTAATGAGACTACAATCCTGCTCGGAGTAAATAAGGAATACTTCATATGAATTCAAAAAAATTAAAGAAATTGAAAAACAGCTCAAGTATGAGGACATGTGCAATGAGGAGAAGATGAAAAGGATCAATCTTGAATTCTCATATTTCTATGAAGATATACGAAGCATCATAATCAAAAGAAGCTCCGTACAACCTTTCTAACAGCATTGTATTTCATACAGCTCACCTTAATTAGTTTTTCCTCTGAAAACCATTTTCAAGATGAGTTTCAAAACATGGGCTTAACTATCATAATCCGTTTGGTTCCTTGATCCTCAGCACCAACCAAACGTTGTATAACTATGGGTCTAACAGTAACATCTATCAAAGAGAAACGAAAATGCAAATAGCCAAAACATACAGAAAACTTGTGGAAAAAATTATAATTCAGACCGAGAGAGTGAGCTCACCTCGTTTGTCCCCCAAAGCTTTCCTCAAAGAATGGTCTCTGAAAGTATGAGATATTACAATTTTCATGCTCGTTGATGGGCCTTAATTGGGCCCATTACACGACAGTTGCATCACATTACTAGGTAATCTCTAATTTTGTGGAACCATTGTAAGAAAGTAAGGCCTATGTAATAATACTGATCAATTAGGCCATAAAAATGTGTGGTTCTAAAAATATATTTCTATTAGGCGTATGTAATATTGAATCATAATACCAGCAAGCTTATAAATCAGACATGAACATGCTTCAAAGGCGAGATTTTGACACACTCCAAACAGATCAGATTCGTAAACCTTCGACTGATTTAACTACCTCGTGCTTAAATACCACTGTCAAAACGCAAAGTAGCTGTTTAAACTCCAGCTACTGTACTGTTACCCACGAGAGAATAACCATCTCTCAAGAAAGCAGTAGGAGGAATACTATTTACACACATTACTTGAATTAAATGAAAATCAGACGAGGCTAAAAGAAAGATACTGAACGGTAGAACATTTTCAGACACTGATAAACACAGAGAAAAAAATTAAGGACCTTTAGCGACCTCATCAACACGAACAGACCCATCTACTTCCGGCACGGTTAACTTGGTCTGAAAATCTGGTCTTTGAGAAGCGAGGACAGAATCGAGCGTGGATTTCAGTCGGTCTGGAAAGGTTGTTCTGTACTCGACCACTTTTTGCGCGATTTGCTCTATTTCTTGCTCCAGCTTCAACAGCTCTCCTTCTTCGTCCGCTAATTCTCTTACGGCGTTGTCGTTTTGATTTGGGGTCGACATTTGGGATTTAGGGCTTCGGAGGATTTGGGAGAAAAAAAATTTGAATCGATGAGCGACGAATAAAGGATAAGTATGGGGGTTTTGTCTTGTTTTACTTTTTGGTCCTAAAGGAATAATATATTTACTAAATAACCCCATATATTAATTGATTTTCCTGTCTCACACGTGGGGCCAATGATAATTGATAAAGGTCATTTTATTTTTTATTTTTTTGCTGGTTTAACATTTCTATATTTATATTTCTGACCGCTAATATATTTAGTTACAGAAAAGAAATTACCATCCTAAATTTAGGATGTGGCCGATTTTGTGTTATATATTGTTTTTTCTTTTTCTTTTTTTTTTCTTGCATCTTGTAGGTCCTTTAGGTTAAGCTATTGGGGAGGTGATTGTTCTCTATATATTTTTTGGGACGAAATATAATAATTTTGATATTATATATATATATAATATGTAGATATGGCAACCACATCTCCGGTGGACGTAGCCGCTCCAAAAGTGGAAGACCCGGCACTTTCCGACGGTGATGCGGTGGTTACTGCAACATCTCCGGCGACACCACCTCCTGAAAATGACCAAGCTCTTTCAAGTAATTTGTCATAATGATCAATTGATTATTACAACACATCTCCATCATGTATATATATATATATATATATATATATATTTGAGTCCATGTTATTTTCGGAGGAGATTTGTATGATTATAACGCTATTATTATTGATATAAATGTCTTTGCAGACGCCGTGAATGGCGCTGCAAAGGACAACTCTAATGTCACATTAAACAAAGGTGAGTTGTTGGTGTTTTATTACATGGATTTTCGCTTTCTTTAATATTTCTTTAGACAGCAAAAAAAGACTAAAATAGAATGAATAATATGAGATACATTAATTCTATGATATATACATGCATGCATGCAGAAGCTGTTCTTGCGAAGCTAGGGCATGAGAAGACGTTATGCTTCATCAAAGCATGGTTTGAAAGCCAGAAGGCTAAGGTTGAGAACAAGCAAGTCTTTATAAGCTTGAATTTTAGGCAAAATGATTATTATTTAATATGATATTATATCAGAGCTTAGAAAAAAAGTAGTTGTAATGAATTCTCATGATCACCTATATAAATTAAAATTAACGTATAAGACTAGATAAGAAAATAGATCAGCTTAGATGTGGGAGACATGTTAGAAATAAAATTAGTATGTGATACAATACACTACCTATAAGTTTAAATTTTTAGGTCTAGTGATTATTAAATAGTAAGCACGTCGATCAATCAATGAATGTATTTCTTAGATTTTAAATGTCCTATTATAAATTGATTTTATAGTGATTATTAAATAGTAAGCACGTCGATCAATCAATGAATGTATTTCTTAGATTTTAAATGTCCTATTATAAATTAATTTTAAATAATGACAGGGCCCAGAAAAGACACTCCAAAGTTAATTCATGGGAGAACAGCAAAAATGCATCTCTGGGAGCACAACTGAAGAAATTGGAGGTAAAACATATATCATAGTTGATGCAAAATTCATAAATAATTAAAAAAAAGGAGAAAATTGTGTAATATAAAATCTTTAGGAGCAATTAGAGAAAAAGAAAGCAGAATATGCAGAGCAAATGAAGAACAAAGAAGCTTTGATTCACAAGAAAGCAGAAGAGAAGAGAGCTATGGTTGAAGCCAAGAAGGGTGAAGATATGGTCAAAGCTCAGGTCAAGGCTGATTATTACAGGTCAACGGGTCAAATCCCTAAGAAGGCCTTTTTCAAGTTTTAGTTTGCTTGAAAAAAGTTGTTCAAGTCTCCATCAACATTTTCATTTTTTCTTTGGGTTTTTTTTATTTTTCTTTTAATTCCTTTATTTCTATTTTGTACTTTGTTTTATCTCTACATATGTTCTGCAAGATAAGCAAGAAATATAGCATAAGCTATCTTGTATTGACATGAATTATATTAATTTTGAAACTCGTTGTTAGCTATTTTGAAATAAAATGTAAGTTCGAATATAAATATATATTTAAAAATTATCCATAAAAAAATTTATTTTTTACTGTCAAGCCAAACAGTTCTTAGTTAATACAAACAAAGGGAAGGGAAGTAATTTGTGTTAGACAAACAACTTCGATCGAAGCTTTCACCCAATGGCATCGACCTTGAGCTCCGACTATGAAACCCTGGATACTCATGATTGTGTAATCAAGCTGGTGAGTGCGTTGTTTACTTACAGTTATCGTTGTTAATCAATTCAAAATATTAAGTTCCACACATACTCGCTCAATCAAACGACTTGGTTCGGCGATATGTTTCGAATTCAGAGGAGGAATCCGTGGAAGAGAAAAGATAAGGTTGTCATAGGTTGCATACCTGAGTCTTAAAATTGTCAACCAAGTGCCTCAAACAGTATGAATGGTTGCATCCTTGAAATACGGATGGGACAGAATTTAAAAGTCCTGGATTTCGGTCCGAAAAGAAAGTATATTCATGGAAATTTCCTCGACCGTAATAGCACAACGTAGTTCTCAACTTCACGCAAAACCACTCCCAATTCATGTCATTCTCAGCATCCACCACTACGAATATCCACACATCCCAAACTGTTTATTTCCATAAATAACAGATACTGATTAGGTAAAAGATTATAACAGCCACTCACCTGCGTATGCCAAACTGAAAAGACCGTCATCTGCGTCTTTTGAAACGGCGCTTAACAAACAACCTTTGTGCTTATTCTTTATATGTGTGCCATCGAGAAATATCAATGGTCGACAGCCTCTCACAAACCCAGTTGCGCACGCATGAAAACATACAAATATCCTACGAAATTTATTTGTATCCGGATATACCTCACAGTCAGAGACACTTCCCGGGTTTGTCCGATGAACGGCATCGCAGTACCACCGAAGCTTATCATAAGAGCCGCTCTCGACTCCGTGAATATTTCGTACAGCTCTTTCCTTTCCCGCCCATGTCGTGAAATATGAAATTTCGACACCGAATTCTCTTAAGATATCTTGCTTCATGTTCACTGGCCTATATGAAGGCTGGCCTCGCAATCTTTGTTGGACAATATCAGCCACTAGTTTGCCATCTGCTCTAGAATGCCGTTTCTCTATTAAATTCGCAGCCCCACAAGTATATTGGAGGTTGCAATTTCGTATACCGAACGATTTATCCGTGTTCTGGTGAGACGCATATATCCTCCAAGGGCAGCCATGGATTGTGCAAACCGCAATAATCTTCACCTTATCATTCTTTCTGTACTTATACAACTTTCGAGTGACAACCGAATATTTTTTTAAGGCTGTTTGGAAGGCTGTCGGACTGGTAAATTTTTGGCCCGCTCCTCGAATCCCACAAATCCAATGGTCTATTGAGTTGGTATGAGAAGCGAAATCGTTCTCCTCTTCCGCTGAATCGTCCATGGCTGAAGGTTGTATGGCTTGAGGATCCTTATTTATCGCTGATAGGTTAATCACTTTCATGTTCAGCTCTCTGTGTAATCTGACCATATTCTTCACATCACTATCGAGAACCAAATGCACTGTTGTGTTGTCGAAGGGCGCCTTATAGCTGAAAGACAAACTTTGAGACGAAATTATCTCATTCATCCGACTTCTTGTTTCATTCTTGAGATCCCATAATGAAAAGCTTTCTTTTACTTCGAAACATGCTGACTGGTTTCCAAATACACAGATAGTCAACATGCCAAAATCTGTCCCGAGGTTGTTTGCATCCATTATATAAGGGGATTTACATTAACTGAGGTTCTAAGACATATTACTGTGGTAAGCAGACCTTTGTTGATGTCAAATAACGTTTTTGGAGGCAATCTGTAAGATGAAATTATTTAGAGCGAGAAATTTTTGCGGTATCAGAATGTAGTTATGGGTATCTTAACGTCTTTACGAGTATATATATAAAAAATTAGGTATACTTGGTAAAAAATGAGTATAATAATTAACCACACAATATCCAAAATAATAAGCGGGAAAACGACCAGGGAAAAATTCTAATCTACTGTCTGAATATGGGTATAAACGGTACGAACCGGATACAGTATTCAGAATACAGCTATAAAACGCCAAATATATTGTATAGAAATCATATTTTAGATATTATTGTTAAAATATAGGTTTGGGTTTAGGGTTTAGAGTTTACGGTATAGGGATTAGGGGTTAGGGTTTAGGGTGTAGGGTTTAGGGTTTACGGTATAGGGTTTGGGAAGGATGACAAGTTTAGGATCACAAGTTTATGAAGGATCACAAATTTATGAAGGATCACAAATTTAGGAAGGATGACAAGTTTAGGAAGGATCACAAGTTTAGGATCACCAAGATATTGGAAGGATCACAAATATATTACTAGGATCACCAAGTATCATTATGACAACCTACATTATATTATATTAGTAGGAACACCAACTTACATTAATATATTTATGGTTAGGATCACAAACTTATTTTACTATGAAAAACATATCATTACGATTGCAAATGCATAATAAACATTAGATTCTGATATTTTGCTCCGAATATATTTCACGTATTACTTTCATTTTCCAGGTATTAATTTAATTTTCCATGTATATAACCAAATAAATAAGTATAAGATATACTGTGTTCATCATAAACAGAAAACAGATCATTGTTCATCATTTTTCCAGGTATATATCTCAATAAACAGGTTTAAGACAAGCTAAAAAAAATCAAATCTCCTTCTCAGAACACAGGATGAAACATGCTAATTGCTAATAAAATCTTAAAAAACAAGATATCATTATCAGCAATAAAACCCAACCGAGTTCATTGACAACGAGTTCAAATATGATACTAGAGCTAAAATACATAACTTCATCAGCAATAAAACCCAACCGAGATAAAAAGTTGATTTATTATAGTCAAAACCGACACCAACTAAAGTTCATTCATGCGAGCCAAATAACAACAGTTCAGTGACAATGCGGGCTCGAAATTCACTCGTCGGAACGTTCTTATCCTCAACATGTGCCGAGAATAGCGCATCATCTCTCCGCAGGACTTCAGCGAATATGCAACTCCAAATTCCGCAATCGAGCGACCTCGAATCCTGTTTTCGACAGCTTGTCCTTTCGAACTCCATTTCGTGCATCACCAACTTCTTCTCAATCCTTAGATAACAATCAAGTGCTCGAGCCTGAAAAAGAAAAAAAAAACCAAAAAACAGAGCACGGTATGTCATAGGCCACTACACGACGATGAAAAAACATCACCACGAATCCAGACAACTTACACATTTGACTGCCTCGATAACATCAACCTCATTATTCCTCGGGTTCATATGGATATATTTTTTACTTGATATATCATAGGCCACTATGTGCCAATGAAAATCGTGGTTCACCGGCATCACAATGTAATTACACGACCCGAACACGTCTTCGTCTACCTTTCCCAATTCTGAGACGACGGATTTAGAGAGCTTCGACATAGTTATCTCCCACTCCTGACTATCTTTCTTGGGCAGGACACTCAAAAAATTGGCCTGCAAAAAAGTATATGCGTAATCGGCTTTTCACAAATATAAGATCACAAGCGAACAAACACATACCGCTACATAGGTGATGAGGAAAAAAGTCTTCGCATTGGGGGAGTATTTTCTCTCGTACGACGTCGACGTCAGATAACGCATCCATGCGTTAACTACTTGTTCTCCCATAGCCCTTTCAGCGAGTACGTCGACCAGATCTCGAGCAGGTAAAGTGAAGGTACTATCCCGCCAAATTATTCTCCTGACATTAGAAGAAAAAAAGCATTAGATATTATTCAAAATACACACAAATTAGGGACGTAATAAATGAAAATTTTGGATATTACTTGACGTCGTCGTCCTCCATGAACTTGTCAAGCAGCTGCCTATGCTCCTCCGTCAGCGTCTTCCGGCCATCAAAATTTTTCCTCGGCTTCTTGAAGTTCTTTTGAGCACGTATCATTAAATCCTAATCACTCTCTTCGTCAGAGGTCACGTTCCATGTCTTATCTGGGGACTTTACAGTGACTTTCGCTCGTGCCTTCTTGGAATTCTGCCCTTTAGGAGGTGACATTACGTATTCCTGGCCAACCGGCAACGGCGGACTGAGTTCAGCCAGAAGTTGGTTGATAAAGTGATCAAATCCTGCAGTAGCCTCGAGATTCTCAGCCCCTTCCACATTAATCGTTGTCACCAAATCCCCTGCAGCAGCAGTATTGCTTTTCTCGCCTGCTGCCCCGTTCTCCTCATCAGCATTAGACTTACCGTCATCCTCACAATCACCCTGCTCTTTCTCATTATCAGCATCAACCTCATCATCGTGTTTCTCTTTGTCATCCTCACCATAAGTCTGCTCTTTCTCATCATCATCATCAGCATCACCCTCATCACCATCTTTCTCTTTCTCTTTCTCAGCCTGGTCATCAACCTTGTCATCTTCAGCTACCTTGTCATCCTCACCATACTTATCAGCATTGTCATCCTCAGCATACTTCTCGTCGTTGTCTCGCTTATCATCACCACCAGACTTAGCCCTAATAGTACTTACATGGACAGATTCTCTCAAAACGGGTTGCACTTTTCGCCTCGATAGTCTTCGTGCACAAAATCTGTCTTCCTCTTCCGAGTCAATTTCAATCTCTGTTGGAACTTCGGCTGGATGGAGGTTTGAGAGCTCGTCTTCTAATTTATTCTTCGAGGGCCTCGAATGTGGATCTCCCCATTTCAGGAATCTCGGAATCGCCTTGATTGACTCTGATTTACCTAACTGCTCTACGTGCTCGTACACCCAAATAAACAACCCGTATGTACACCCATCTACATACTTATGATTTAACTTAATCGAATCAACTAAATACATGTAAACCGCTTGACCCCACGCCCAATCGTCTATGTTTTCTAACGACTCGATATAGGGAATTAAAAATCTAGGAAGGTACATGCTAGCAGTAGGAAACAAAATACAAGAAAATACCAATGAGATGTACATCCTACTAAAATCAGTCAAGCTCACATCATCGTCCTTTGTGGACAGATTCTTTAAAACCTCAATAATGTCTGATCTAAAAATTTTCCCGTCGCCCAATTCGGGAAAACATCGACGAACAAATGGGTAATCCATCGTCGAATCGTGGGAGCGGTATACAAACGACCCACTACACCTTAAACCCAAAAACACCGAAAATTCTCTAACCCCAAAAGGTACAAGCTTATCTGTCCCGAACCTAAATGTAGTTACATCAGCAGAAAGTCGTGAGAGAAATACCTCAAGTCTCCTACAAGTTATGTCGCATCTCTTTAATTCCAAATACGAACTGAAGGGCGTCGCCATTACTTCTCGTTTGTGCGACGCACTTGCCACTCTCATAATACCATCCATAATCTCCCTGAAGAGCGTGGGCTGACACCTCGATTTTCGCACTTTCTCTGAATCAGAACCATTTTTCGCAACGGCCTTCTTTGAATGAGAGGTTCCTTCGCCGCCCGTCATCGTCTTCGTCTGTTTCGGCTCAACACCCGTTGTCGTCTGTTTCTTCTTCGCAGCGGGTTTCTTTGACGAAGATACGGTGTAAATCCCTTTTCATCTAATATAATGCAAGCAACAAAGAAAGCAACCTAGAATGATTTTAGCTTGAGAGTGTTTAGGTTAGCTTGTTCAAGGAGGCACAATACTTGCAAAAAGGAACACTTTGAAACTAGGGCTTGGTGGGTCTTTATATACCACATTAGTTGGTATATTAAAGCCCATCAAGCCCAAAACCCATTTAGCCCAAACAACTAATACTTATAATAAAGTAAATTACAAACCCAAATAACATCTAAACCAAAGACCTAAATACACTAAAGACGGAAGCATCTAAGATATAAAGAACACAATAAATGATCCTAACATACGGCCTCCACTTTGTGCCTTTTACCAGAACGATTCTTCAACGTATCGTCAGATGAGCTCCGATTTCGCTTCATTGTTCACAAACCGGGATAAATCTCCGATGAAATCAGGTGAAATCGGAACGAATGTACGGCCGATTCGAATGAACTGTGAAAATCGGCCCTATTTTCCTTATATCAGTGGGGTAATAATGCAAATTCATAGTTATTTTGGACTGAAAATATAATTTACATTCGTAGGTTTTGGCCGATGTGGGTATTGTATAACGTTTACAAGTATGAGATAGAATATATGTATATCCATTGGGCTTTGTGGATTTATGGAGGTAAAAACGAGTATATTCTATCTTTTATAGATATATTACCTTGTCGTTAGGAATCGGACACCTCAGAAATTTCTTCAAAATCGAAAGTCATATCATACCTAATCGAATCAATGGGTGAAACATATAAACAACCCATCATCTTATTCATCAATTTCGACCACAATCACGGCTTAAAAATTACAGTTTCCATAGATTTAATAATTATTCTGTTTTTGCTAATAAATAATAAGAGTTTCTTATTTCAAAAATACCCATTTGAAATGCTCGAATATTATTTGCTAATAGGATATTAAATTAATATGTAAGTTTTAAAATCGATAATAACAATCTTGCTCAGCTCAGCTCAACTCAGCGTCGATCGTTGGTTTCAGGAGGATGAAGAAGATGGTTTGAGAATGTAATATGGTGTTGTTTTAAGGGTATTTCGGACATTTCGCAGGTTTTGGGGAGTGCAGAATTTTTTTTTGAAAAACTAGGTACCATATCCTAACTTTAAACATGTTAGGGACTGACTGCAACTTATAGTTTGAATTTAGGGACTGAACACTAGTTTGCTCTTGATTATATCGACTCATATTCATATATTGTAAACAGCATAAACACGTAATAAATCATCTTTTTGAGGTCCGATATATCGATTGTGTTCTTTATCTTGAATGTTTTCATGTTTTAATCTAAGAATTCGATTCAAATCAATTGAAGAACAGATTCAAGCAATATTATTTGTTGATCATATATTATCAAACACGAATTGAGTTAAAAGCTGATAAACTCCCAACGACTTGTATTTAGCTTTTATATATTAAGTTGTTGATTTAACTTTTAGTTAGTACTTTTAAATAGGAAAAGTAGAAACAAAACATGACCAAAAAAGTTTTTTTTTTTAATATATATATTCCAGGTATATAAAGATTATTATAGGTTAGCCCATCGTCCATAGCCCACGCCGGTATTTAGGGGCTAGCCCATAGCCAGATCGAGTGGGGATACCTCGAGACCAAAAAAAAAACAAAGATTATTATACGCTCAATAATTAGCCCCGTAAAACCCTTAGAGTCTGTCTGGTTGGGTTGGACAAATGGATTTAGATGATATTATTTTTAGTTGGATTTAGATAATGTGGAATATGAGTTTTTTGTCTGTTTGGTTGATGGACTTAAATAATGGAATCTGACGTGTTTGATGGATGAGTTTAGATAATATTAGATTTAATTAAATTAAATTATAATTTTACCCATATTTTTATTTAAAAAATAAAGGATGAATTTATTAAATATGCATGAGATTAGATAAAGTGAGGGAATGAGTTGATTTAATTAATATCTTATTGGAGGTATTAACAAGGTAAATACAACTATTAAATGAATCATTCAACCAAACACTGCATTAATTAAATATAACTCGTCTAATCCCATAATACCTCTAACCAAAGAAGCTTTTAGTAATCAAGATCAACCCCGTAGTAACTGATTATGTAAAAAGCGTTGAAGAGTGGACTGGTGCAGTGTAAAGCTTTGAGTGAGTTCTCTGCTCTTAAGAATCCATTATATAACGAAAATATCCCAAGTTTAAAATAACGAAAATATCCCAAGTTTATTACCTAACAAATTTGATCAAAGATGATATTTTTCAAAAACCTTTTTGTTTAAAGGCTATTTTCCTAAGATATTCCTGCGAAAACCAACTGAAATCGGAAGGTCAAGACAATGATGAATCTACCAAAATACCTGAGCTTAGCTTCCCAAAACGTAAAATGTTAAAATATGCATTCTATCTAATGTGTTTGTGAAAATAAATAAATCAGAAATAACAAAAACTTACTCTTTGTGTCGTAAGTAAATCAAACGTGGAAGGAAAGTAAACAGTTGAGAAGGTGTAGCCAACCGTAGGTATGGTATGGCTCCTCTCTCTACCCATTTAATATTAATATAATAATATAAAGAATGTTAAACGTGCAATGCAATCTCCCGATAAATATTAAGGCAAAATATGGACCGATTTATATTTAGACCCCGTTTGTTTGGAGGAATGAGTTTAGATGATTTTAGTTTTAATCGAGTTTATATAATGGGGTATGAGTTATGTGGGTGTTTGGTTGATGAGATTCCGTAATGATGTCTGGTATGTTTGGTAGATGAATTTAGATGGTTTTAGGTTCAGTTAAACTCAATTACGATTTTACTTTATTTTGAAATTAAAAATTTTATAAATCTTGGAGAATTTCCGGTGAAAGGAGACAATTATTTTTAGAAAAATATATATGCAAGAAAGAGAAAATTTGGTTAAAAATAGAATCGTACTTTTCAAGCTTAATCACGGTTTACGTGTCGTGTTTGGAGGGTTTTTCTCGTCACTGGTGGTCGGATGTTGTCGACGTTCACCTTTCGTGGGGTATGTGGTATGTTCGTCCGAAGTAGTTCCGTGGTATAGATAGAGAAAATCTAAAAGACGAAGTAGATGAAATCAAGAGCAATATATGAAACATATTTTATGATAAATGATAAATAGTTCAAAACTGTGTCAGATTAAATAAAGAGAGGGATGGAGGCGAGGGTATTAACTAAATCTAACCTTTAAATAAATCATCCAACCAAACACCACATTAATTAATCTTAAGCCCCCTAATCTCCCTAATACCCCCAACCAAACACACTCGTATTCTCTAATAGATAAATATATCATATTATTTTATATTTTAAGAGTTATTCTTTATTTAATACTTTTAATAGATGAAATAATAATGTTAAATGTTTATTATTTATAAGTTTATAAATAAGAAATATTCATGGATATAATTGCAATAACTAAAATTTATAAATGGATACAGACCCGGGTTCGATTCCCGGCTGGTGCAGTAATTAGCGATGATGAGTCACGCGCCTACTGCGAAGGTGGGATCCCTCGCATCTTACTGAATCTCAACAGATGACGTTGGGCGCTTCTGAGCTTTATTTTTCTGTTTTGTTGCTTTTTTATTACACAAATAAATTACAAGGCTTTTGACTTTTTTCTTTTCTTACAATACAAAATGGGCTGTTTATTTTACCTAATGCAATATGAATACATCTTGGTAAGATAAAGTTACTATTAAAAAATCATGATTTTTTCATTTATCGTAAATGTATTAATTAATATTGAATGGCCTAATGAGTTAAAATGCATTGGACTCACCATCTTTCTATTATATTATTATCGAGACCTTCATAGAAACCGTCATTGTGTGTCACTATTAGCCAATTACATTTTTTTTAAAATTAATAATTAAGAAAAAAATTTATATCCTTTATAAAAACCACTCACTCTCTTATCCATAACATGTTTCATCTTACAATAATACTTAGAATGATAATAACTAACTCTTAATTAATTTGTAATTAAAATTAAATTTACAATAATAGTTAAACTCTGAAATTATCTAAATAAAATTAAATTCACAATAATATCCTAAAATTTAAT
The DNA here is from genome assembly GCA_028392965.1 of Lindernia subracemosa. Classification (NCBI taxonomy): domain Eukaryota; kingdom Viridiplantae; phylum Streptophyta; class Magnoliopsida; order Lamiales; family Linderniaceae; genus Vandellia; species Vandellia subracemosa. Next base: position 1,007,113 of record JAQPCC010000070.1, read on the forward strand.
TAAAAAAATTAACTTTATAATGATAATTATGATTATAATTTATTTTTTTTACTTGGAAATTACTAGTGTATATTATTAGATTTACTACAAAAGATAAAAAAAAAACTATGGTCCAAAATGTATTGGACTCTTAGCATGTGGCTCAAGAACAATGTCGTAGATTATGATCTTTCAGACATCAGTTAACACTCATTTGACTGTAATGAAACTAGGAGACGGTAGTCCTTGACAGTTCAAGCTCGGCCACAGCTGAGTTTATTGCATCAACAACGTCCATCTTTCCCCTACTCACTGCCTCATCCATGGGAGTTCTCTCATGGCTGCTAAATCATCATCACAACAAAACAACATTTTCTTTCTTTCTTTTTTGTTTAAATTTAAAATCAGAATAGTAATCAATTCGCGAAATAATTCGTCGACCTGTTCAGCGATGACACGGATGCTCCGGCAAGAACAAGCCTTTTCACGGCCTACAAAGAAGATAAAGATTATCACCAACTTTTAGAGGAAACAGACGTGCGTGGCTTGAAATAACTTTGGTGGTAGAGGAGATTTTCATTACCTCGACATGGCCGTTGAGACAAGCCCAGTGAAGAGGCGTGTTTTTCTCCATGTTACTAGCGTCGACATCCTGATTTTCAGGAAAAATATTTTGCACCAAACTCTAATCAGAATTAATAAAATCTATTCAGAAAATGTCGGGCCTTAGCAAACTAATGAAACCACAAGAAAAACGACATCGTCCACCAAATTATTGTAAGGCTTATTCGTCTTACTTACTCAGTAGCTAAGCATTCACTCGGTTGAGAAGCTTGTATGTATTCAAATAAACACAATGTTACCATAATATCAAACAATATCACACCGAGATGATCAGAGCTCAAGATAACTCAGATCAAATGTAGAAGCAAAAGAGTGTAATGGTTCCTCACCACTCCATTACTGATCAGATAGTCAACTATTGTAAGATGCCCATTTGCTGCAGCCATGTGTAATGCTGCCAAATTGAAAATGCAAAAAATAAGAGACTCCAACCATAGTAGTCAAAGGCGCAAGGGCTAATGGCATACTAGCGCCCCAGGTGTACAATTAAGCCACATATTGTATAATATAATATCATAATATACATATGGTAAACACAAAAATACACATACATGTTGGGGTTTGATAACCAAAGTGAATGTAAATAATAAATGTATCAAGCAATAACATTTAGCAAGGTAAGATTTGGGACATGTCCGTCCTTCAGAATCCTTCGAATCTAGAGAAACACCAGAAGATGCTATGCTAACGACATCTTCAATATCGTCATATCTAGCAGCCTGATCAATAATTCAACACATACAAATACATAAAACAAAAATTGTGATAATATACTTCTCGTTAACCGTTCTCCAAATTTTAGACATGAAAATGATAATTGTCCCGATGCCTCTCAAAATTGTTTATCAACCATCCAAACAACGTCAGGATGCCACATTATCAAACGTAATCTTTCAAAAAAAAAAAAAACTTAAAAGCATTTCAAAATAGCCCCATTCCAATGACAAAGACAGAACAACCATATCCCTGAACAGATCTCAATGTATAATAAAAAACATTTCAAGTTAACCGAGAAAACTGTATAATAACAAGCAACAAAGACCTACATTAAGCAGTCCCCATTATTCAAAACTTCAACCCCAAGATTTGGCATAATGAGCAAAAAACGTATACCTCGAGCAAAGCGTCGACGCTCTCCAATGTCGTTTCTGATGGTGGTTGTGCAGTATGATCCTCGCCCATATATAATTTCCGCTCTAAGAAAATTTAGGAGTGATCAAATTTGCATCAAGAGCCTGATCAGTGGAACAGGTAAGAAAAATACATATAGTAACAGTCGAATTAAGAAAAATTAAGCCTTATCAAAATTTGCATCCATCCCCAAATATTCATGCCATAGCACCAAATCCCAATTCAAAGATTGCCAAAATTAACGAGCTTTGAAGTTAACTTCAAAACATTAAAAAGAGGGATAAGATCAAACCTCAAAAAAATAGTAATAGCTGACGCTGCACTAGCAAAAGCAGAGATTGTGAGAGGAGAACAGCAAAGGTAGTTAGGGTTTGCCGATTGTAATTTGTAAATCGTAATACGTCACTAGATGAATATTAACCGTTGGATGGGCTCATATATTAGATTTATGGCCGTTCGATGTAGTGTAAGGATTTGTAAATCGTAATATCGTCGTCCATCTTGTACTGAAACTCAACCTGTTCCTCGCTCGCCATGTCTGATACATGCTTCAGTTTTCTTACAAAAGGGAGCCATGATTGTAAGAGTTGTACCCTGCGTGGAGATGGTACAATCACATTCCCATATCCAACAGCATCGAGGACCTTGGAAGTCAGCTCTGCGATTTTGACTTTCAAACCCCGTGTAAGGTGCTTGAGCTTCTCATCCTCGATTGTCCGAATTAGGGTTTCGGATATGTCGATCCATTTCATAACAAATTCTTCGGTCATATCCGTACAACCTTTCTAACAGCATTGTATTTCATACAGCTCACCTTAATTAGTTTTTCCTCTGAAAACCATTTTCAAGATGAGTTTCAAAACATGGGCTTAACTATCATAATCCGTTTGGTTCCTTGATCCTCAGCACCAACCAAACGTTGTATAACTATGGGTCTAACAGTAACATCTATCAAAGAGAAACGAAAATGCAAATAGCCAAAACATACAGAAAACTTGTGGAAAAAATTATAATTCAGATCGAGAGAGTGAGCTCACCTCGTTTGTCCCCCAAAGCTTTCCTCAAAGAATGGTCTCTGAAAGTATGAGATATTACAATTTTCATGCTCGTTGATGGGCCTTAATTGGGCCCATTACACGACAGTTGCATCACATTACTAGGTAATCTCTAATTTTGTGGAACCATTGTAAGAAAGTAAGGCCTATGTAATAATACTGATCAATTAGGCCATAAAAATGTGTGGTTCTAAAAATATATTTCTATTAGGCGTATGTAATATTGAATCATAAAAATTTGGCTCTAAAAATATATTTTTATTATATGTGACGTCAAAATCCGGGCCTAATCCAGAGGAATGTTACCACAAGAAAATAGCTGATAATTTGATACCCGAAATTTAGTGTTTTTTAAATATATATTATATATATACTATATATTATTGAAGAGCACCCTATAATAAATGCAATCAAATTAAATTGATATGAGATAAAATTATCATTTTATCCTTAACTTTTATATTAATTATAATTACCTCATTTAAATCAATTTTTAATATATTTAAAAATAATACACAATTATAAATAATATTATGGTTTTATTTATTAAAAATAACTCAAAATATTAAGTAATATTATAAATTCATATACACATGAAATGTGCCTAAAATACTAATTATATCTTAAACCTAGAACACTAGAGCAATAATTTGTCAATAACGCAATCAACAAAATCCATAATAAGACATGTCAATATATGAGAAACTCATTTGAGATTCGACTGCATGATATCCCACAATTTTTATTTATTTTTTAATTGGATTCATAGACTCAAATTCTAGCAAAAAACATGCCAATACACACATGCCACACGCATCATCGAGTTTCCTCTTTCAAAATGGAACTCTTTACATTAACTACTCACTCTCCCATTTTCCCAACATACACACTTACATTTGCATTAGCATTTGCATTTAGAGACGATCATCCCATCAGTTTATTACCAGCTGAAAACTCTCTGTGTTTCTTTGGGCATGGCTTAGTCAAGTAGCCCTTACGGTTTCAAGCTTCTGTAGGAAAAAGAACTAAAATGAGTTATGTAAGAAAGAATATTACCTCGAGGGAAGAAGAAAATGCAATTGAAAGAGAGGATCGGATGACTTCACCAGATATTAACACAGCAGGTTGATAGTTATACTCGTAAGAAGCAAAGTTCTTGATACTCTCCAAGACTTGTTCATCTCTCGAGTTAACTGATGTTCATTGTACAGCCTTAAAAGGCGATGATATGATAGCTGTTAATCGTTCATATGCATTGTTGATTTTTCCCTTTTCGTCCGAGGTTAAAAAGTCTTTCCCTTCAGATAACTGTAAAAAAAAAAAACAACAAGGTGTTGATTCAAGATATTAATGTAAATCAAAAACAGATTTAAGGTTTTAGTGAGTGAGGTTAAGGAGAAGAAACACCACATACCAAAATATTGATCAGATTTCGTGACATCATCTCTACTTCTGACTTGAACGACTGTAAAACTTGTCCGGTGTGGGTATCTTTGTGCATGTCGGAGAGCAGCAAGCCAACCGAGCAAATCTTGTTGACTGAGATATGCGAATGATGAGACTCAAAAGATGAACTTAGCTCACAAATCCAAGATACCATCACGTTTAACACAAGGCTCCATAGTTTTTGGCTCCCACGAAACAGATGAAAGGATGGCAATAAATAATGTTGTCTTCTTTTTACGCTTATGTCGGTGTCAGCGTTGGTGTGATCACAAACACTCTGCACCGTATAGAAAGACTTCAATCAACATAGCCAAGAAATGAGAGATACGAAACTGACGTGTAAGATTCAGACAATAAGATGTAGTTTTAATTGCAAGGATAATTACTAACAGAGATTATGTCCATCAGGTATTGTGGAAGGATTAGGCTTATGTTAGAGATGGTTCGGTCAGAAAGTCTAGTTGGTTTCGAATCTAGTACAGCAAGCAGTCTGAGAAGTGCCCACTTATTCTCCATTGGTATTTTGCCACACTGAAGAAGTGATATGAAGTCAAGATGAGTTATTGATTTCAAACTATCATGAAGATACATGTGGACATGTCAAAGAAGAGAAAAGAACTTACAATTTGATCTACGATTGACTTTTCAAGCATTTGGAGAACAAGATGATTATCGCCCATCTGTGACAAACATGAACAGACGATTCTAGTAATAAATCTATATGTCTTCTGGTGTGAATTCCAGTCGCTATTCGCAGGAGATACGTTTTCTGGCAAAGTGATCACAAATTGACATTAATGCTAGTGATAATAGGTCTTTGAAGGCACGAGAGATTCATGGCATTCGCTTAGTTTTCTTTGAAATATACAATTTTCCAACCTTACATGTAAATCTCGGGCAGAAAAACAGAAACTCCAATTGTAAGTCAACATTGCATGGCTTTTATTTAATAATAATTGCACAGCCAGAAATGAGAAGTGGCAAAATTAAACTTGGCCATTACCAGGATAAACTCGAAACTGTGAAAGTAAAGTCACGTGAAAGCTTGCATAATCGGCAACTTGGATATGCCCAGCTACAAATGCTGAATGAAGAACTTCCAAAATTCGAGAGACCACACGAGGCTCAAGTTCATATCCTGTTTCAGACAAAAAGATGAAAAATAAATAAGTTACTTAACTAATGCATTTAATCTAAAGTGGTGATGACATCTTCTAGTAAACTCTCCTATGGTAAGGGAGAATACAAAATCAGGCAACGATCAAAGAAAGTAAGCTAGTTAATTCACACGTACCCAAGCAACAGCAAACAAGAGACTGCAAAAGCAGGGAATCAACAACGGAGAAATAATAAAGGCAACTAATGGCAAGGTCTTGAATATCTTTAGGAAGCTTGAAGAATGGACCATGGGAGATGACTGCAATATAAGATCATGGCATTAGACTTTGTCACATGCAAGATGGAATACTAAGAACAACAAACAATGCCTACCTTCCCCGATCTGACTGCTGAAAAAATCTCTAAAAGTAAATTGTATTTTGTCAAATTCCTCAGAGATTGGAGAGTTAATTGGAGTAGTCCGTCCAATGTTGAGCACAATCTGCAAGATGGCCTACACAGAGAATACCAATTAGTAATACGTTGTTGAACCATTATGTTAGCCAGTATTGAAGGATAGAAGAGCCCCATAGGTGTTCATAGAATTAAGAATTTATAAATGCAGCAAAAGTACCTTAGAACACATCGGGTTTTTACCATCCAGCAACATTAACAGTGATGGAAGACCCCGAATCCAAAAGATATGGTAATATGAACACATCGGGTTTTCAGCATCCAACACATCGGTCATCCATGTCTTTGCATAACCAGATCCTTTCCTGTTGAAAGAAGGCGATCAGACTTTTCAAGCCACCCCAAAAATTCAAAAAATAAATAATCCACTACACAGGGTTGCTCCTAAGCAACACAACAGTCAGCATTTTTAAAAAAGCAAATACTTAGCATTTGATAATTGTCCACAATTTAATACAGTGGTTAAAATTCTCAAGTGCAGTGGGGAGTATGTTGTATATCAGTATGCGCACGGATTACCAACACTGTATACGTTTCCGATACTTTCCGAAATATCAAAATGTGCTAGAATTACTGGAAGATGAAAAATAGCCGATAGGGCTATTACTATCTTACAGGAGAGAGCATTTCTTGGATAGCAGAAAGGCATCCTAGTTTCATTGACGACTCCGGCGCACAGTTCTCAAAAGCCTCAGTGAATGCCTGCAGATAATACACACCCTCAGAGTTCATAATCCAAAGAATTTCATATACAGAAAAAAAAATGAGACAGATCTGGTTTAAATTAAGAACAAGATATATTCATTAACTGACATGGAGAATACGAGCCCTCCAATCACTAGAAATTTCCATCACGATTTTTGGAATGTAACAGATCACTGGAAGCAAATGTTTGTCATAGAACGCTTTACCAAGCTGTATCTGCAGACAAACCATCTATTGTGAGAAGAACAGAAGTCTGCCGTTAACTAAGAAGGTGAAAAGATATTTTTCAACACTAGAAGTTATTGCTTTCACTCCCAGTTCATTATTGATCAACTAAACGATGAAATCAAAAAGTTGTTAAGGCAAAGAAGTATCCCACATACTAGTAACCATAAACAAATACAAAAGGAAAAACCTTTGTCAACAGTGCAGTCTCAATAAAATCCACAAGTTTCTCCATCAAATCAGGGGGGAAACAGTCCCAGCTGCTGTGTCGTAGAAATACTTGTGTAACAAGCATATTAAGAATAAAGATTCGTTCACTATCCTGCAAGGCATGGAACCAAACAAAATTAAAGACAGTTTTCCACGAAACAAGTTCAAGCGTTAGTGATATTGATGACTCAACCAAGAAATAAGGTGAGAGCGTAAATGTGTCCAGACAGCCTAAATATAATATCAAGAAAACGAGAGAAATATTAAGGAAGAAGAGAACTGGAAACATCATAGCAAGTGACAATTTCGATTTGACTATGCTCAACTGTGAATCATGTCGTTTCGGATAAACTATAGCTTAAAAACATTGAGAGTTAAAGAAACACATAATGCATAGGACATAAATGATAAATTAATAACTATACCTCCCTGAAATATCATTAGCTAGGTTGAGGGGCAAAACATCACATAACTTCTTAAATATCGTATGTGAGATGGATTCGTCATGCATGCTTGGTGGAGCTTGCTGATCACGTGGGAGCGGTTGAAAAACTGACTGTTTTTCACAAGGATCATAAGCCAAAAATTTGACAATAAAATCGACACTCTGTAGTATAAGTTGCAAACAATCAAATGATTGCACATCTAAGCGGGAGACGCCGTGCACTAATGGAAGAAACTCCTTGATACAACCAATTAGAACAAGCAAAATACCCTTCAATATATTTGAGATGTCCTTAATCCCTGAAAAAATGTAGATTTGGCCTGTGAATGCAATCATTTGATACCCAATGAAGGGTTAAAAAAACAAGTGTTACAACACCACACTAGACATACTAATTATTAAAAACATGCTTTGCAACACACAACAAGCATCAAACTTCAAAGCTAGGTTATTAAGACTTCGTTATAAAATAGTATTTTAAATTACGAGATGTACTTTGAGAACAAAGCATGGAACCACATGATTCACTATTAACCAACGAAATGGATAATGAATTGCGTAGTGGAAATTAACACGTAAACAGTACACTCTTGTAGGATCCAACATTGGGTAAATGACGATGTCCTGAAGATGAAAAGATCATCCTAACTAATGAATGTGAAGAGAAAAGAAGTAGAACTTACCATTCAGATCTTGAATAATCTCTGGCTCAAAAGCATGAAGAATATTATGCTTTGGAATATCCTGTCAATGTTGGTGCAGAATCAGCATGCTTTCTAACAGAAAACAACTATGCTCCCAAGAAAAAAATATTATATGTGGAACAGCATTCTCAGTAAATTTTATGCATGTTTCACTTCATGAGAGAGACAAAAAAAAACTCAAGAAATGAGTTGAGCTAATTTATAATGCAGTAGCTTGGGACACCGATATGAAGAAAACAAAGGTATTGACGAAAATCCCAGAAACACCAAAAGATAATTAGTAGTCTCACAATGACAAAGAAAGTTCAACTGAGGGGAAACAAGACGAAGAAATTACATTATTTTCCCTTGGATAGTCTTCCCTATCATCACAAGGTAACAACGATAAGCAGCGGATCAACCCATAAAGAATAATCTTCAACTGGCCCTTATCCCGTAGGAACTGACTTTTATGCAATATGTCTCCATAGTTTTGGAGAATCTACATATGAAACCCAAATTTTAGATGATAAATGAAAATAAAATTAAAACTTCAATATATGACACTTTACCGGCAGCCAATGAAGTTGAAAACAAAAATGAGTAATAAAGTGAACGAAAAGAACGAGCATACCTTGTCTGCATACAAGGAAAATGATGATGGGTAAAACTGGACGATGAGGTCGACAAATTTATAGGCCATCATACGCACATCAACAGCTAAATGGGTCATGGCGTTAAAAATATATGCCATGATTAAGGATACAAATGGTCCTTGATTATCCTGTTAACAATCACAAAAATACAATCAAAATGAAATACAATCACAAGGGCTGGGGATTTGCGACTCTCACTTTTCTTAAGCATACACGGTGGGGCGAAAAATTACTTTTATGTAATACAGCAGCAATCAAATAGTCACACGATATACATAATATAAATTGGAAGTGCCGAATCCATGGGAGTTTCGGAAAGCTAGATCAGATAGAAAAACATGAAACTTACAAAACATAGAATTGTTAATAGATCTTTTGGACTAAAATTGCGAATAGACCGACATTCAGGATGTCTTACCAGATAGCATCACATGAAAAAAAAAAGTAGTAGAAAGAGTAAGAACAAGCATTTGATCGAAGAAATCCTTAAGTATCGTGGAGAAGGGGATTTATTAAACTTGAACTGGGTCCCCAAATTTGAAGCATGGCACAACAAGATCAATCAACAAGTAAATTGCTGAAAAAAGAACCAAATAATCACCTCGGAGCAAGTAAATTGTTTGGAGGAATGAGTTTAGATGATTTTAGTTTTAATCGAGTTTATATAATGGGGTATGAGTTACGTGGGTGTTTGGTTGATGAGATTCCGTAATGATGTCTGGTATGTTTGGTAGATGAATTTAGATGGTTTTAGGTTCAGTTAAACTCAATTACGATTTTACTTTATTTTGAAATTAAAAATTTTATAAATCTTGGAGAATTCTCGGTGAAAGGAGATAAATATTTTTAGAAAAATATATATGCAAGAAAGAGAAAATTTGGTTAAAAATAGAATCGTACTTTTCAAGCTTAATCACGGTTTACGTGTCGTGTTTGGAGGGTTTTTCTCGTCACTGGTGGTCGGATGTTGTCGACGTTCACCTTTCGTGGGGTATGTGGTATGTTCGTCCGAAGTAGTTCCGTGGTATAGATAGAGAAAATCTAAAAGACGAAGTAGATGAAATCAATGGCAATATATGAAACATATTTTATGATAAAGGATATATAGTTCAAAACTGTGTCAGATTAAATAAAGAGAGGGATGGAGGCGAGGGTATTAACTAAATCTAACCTTTAAATAAACCATCCAACCAAACACCACATTAATTAATCCTAAGCCCCCTAATCTCCCCTAATACCCCCAACCAAACACACTCGTATTCTCTAATATATAAATATATATCATATTATTTTATATTTTAAGAGTTATTCTTTATTTAATACTTTTAATAGATGAAATAATAATGTTAAATGTTTATTATTTATAAGTTTATAAATAAGAAATATTCATGGATATAATTGCAATAACTAAAATTTATAAATGGATACAGACCCGGGTTCGATTCCCGGCTGGTGCAGTAATTAGCGATGATGAGTCACGCGCCTACTGCGAAGGTGGGATCCCTCGCATCTTACTGAATCTTAACAGATGACGTTGGGCGCTTCTGAGCTTTATTTTTCTGTTTTGTTGCTTTTTTATTACACAAATAAATTACAAGGCTTTTGACTTTTTTCTTTTCTTACAATACAAAATGGCCTGTTTATTTTACCTAATGCAATATGAATACATCTTGGTAAGATAAAGTTACTATTAAAAAATCATGATTTTTTCATTTATCGTAAATGTATTAATTAATATTGAATGGCCTAATGAGTTAAAATGCATTGGACTCACCATCTTTCTATTATATTATTATCGAGACCTTCATAGAAACCGTCATTGTGTGTCACTATTAGCCAATTACATTTTTTTTAAAAATTAATAATTAAGAAAAAAATTTATATCCTTTATAAAAACCACTCACTCTCTTATCTCATAACATGTTTCATCTTACAATAATACTTAGAATGATAATAACTAACTCTTAATTAATTTGTAATTAAAATTAAATTTACAATAATAGTTAAACTCTGAAATTATCTAAAATAAAATTAAATTCACAATAATATCCTAAAATTTAATTAAAAAAATTAACTTTATAATGATAATTATGATTATAATTTATTTTTTTTACTTGGAAATTACTAGTGTATATTATTAGATTTACTACAAAAGATAAAAAAAAAACTATGGTCCAAAATGTATTGGACTCTTAGCATGTGGCTCAAGAACAATGTCGTAGATTATGATCTTTCAGACATCAGTTAACACTCATTTGACTGTAATGAAACTAGGAGACGGTAGTCCTTGACAGTTCAAGCTCGGCCACAGCTGAGTTTATTGCATCAACAACGTCCATCTTTCCCCTACTCACTGCCTCATCCATGGGAGTTCTCTCATGGCTGCTAAATCATCATCACAACAAAACAACATTTTCTTTCTTTCTTTTTTGTTTAAATTTAAAATCAGAATAGTAATCAATTCGCGAAATAATTCGTCGACCTGTTCAGCGATGACACGGATGCTCCGGCAAGAACAAGCCTTTTCACGGCCTACAAAGAAGATAAAGATTATCACCAACTTTTAGAGGAAACAGACGTGCGTGGCTTGAAATAACTTTGGTGGTAGAGGAGATTTTCATTACCTCGACATGGCCGTTGAGACAAGCCCAGTGAAGAGGCGTGTTTTTCTCCATGTTACTAGCGTCGACATCCTGATTTTCAGGAAAAATATTTTGCACCAAACTCTAATCAGAATTAATAAAATCTATTCAGAAAATGTCGGGCCTTAGCAAACTAATGAAACCACAAGAAAAACGACATCGTCCACCAAATTATTGTAAGGCTTATTCGTCTTACTTACTCAGTAGCTAAGCATTCACTCGGTTGAGAAGCTTGTATGTATTCAAATAAACACAATGTTACCATAATATCAAACAATATCACACCGAGATGATCAGAGCTCAAGATAACTCAGATCAAATGTAGAAGCAAAAGAGTGTAATGGTTCCTCACCACTCCATTACTGATCAGATAGTCAACTATTGTAAGATGCCCATTTGCTGCAGCCATGTGTAATGCTGCCAAATTGAAAATGCAAAAAATAAGAGACTCCAACCATAGTAGTCAAAGGCGCAAGGGCTAATGGCATACTAGCGCCCCAGGTGTACAATTAAGCCACATATTGTATAATATAATATCATAATATACATATGGTAAACACAAAAATACACATACATGTTGGGGTTTGATAACCAAAGTGAATGTAAATAATAAATGTATCAAGCAATAACATTTAGCAAGGTAAGATTTGGGACATGTCCGTCCTTCAGAATCCTTCGAATCTAGAGAAACACCAGAAGATGCTATGCTAACGACATCTTCAATATCGTCATATCTAGCAGCCTGATCAATAATTCAACACATACAAATACATAAAACAAAAATTGTGATAATATACTTCTCGTTAACCGTTCTCCAAATTTTAGACATGAAAATGATAATTGTCCCGATGCCTCTCAAAATTGTTTATCAACCATCCAAACAATGTCAGGATGCCACATTATCAAACGTAATCTTTCAAAAAAAAAAAAAAAAACTTAAAAGCATTTCAAAATAGCCCCATTCCAATGACAAAGACAGAACAACCATATCCCTGAACAGATCTCAATGTATAATAAAAAACATTTCAAGTTAACCGAGAAAACTGTATAATAACAAGCAACAAAGACCTACATTAAGCAGTCCCCATTATTCAAAACTTCAACCCCAAGATTTGGCATAATGAGCAAAAAACGTATACCTCGAGCAAAGCGTCGACGCTCTCCAATGTCGTTTCTGATGGTGGTTGTGCAGTATGATCCTCGCCCATATATAATTTCCGCTCTAAGAAAATTTAGGAGTGATCAGAATTTGCATCAAGAGCCTGATCAGTGGAACAGGTAAGAAAAATACATATAGTAACAGTCGAATTAAGAAAAATTTAAGCCTTATCAAAATTTGCATCCATCCCCAAATATTCATGCCATAGCACCAAATCCCAATTCAAAGATTGCCAAAATTAACGAGCTTTGAAGTTAACTTCAAAACATTAAAAAGAGGGATAAGATCAAACCTCAAAAAAATAGTAATAGCTGACGCTGCACTAGCAAAAGCAGAGATTGTGAGAGGAGAACAGCAAAGGTAGTTAGGGTTTGCCGATTGTAATTTGTAAATCGTAATACGTCACTAGATGAATATTATCCGTTGGATGGGCTCATATATTAGATTTATGGCCGTTCGATGTAGTGTAAGGATTTGTAAATCGTAATACACAAATCGTCGTCCATCTTGTACTGAAACTCAACGTGTTCCTCGCTCGCCATGTCTGATACAGGCTTCAGTTTTCTTACAAAAGGGAGCCATGATTGTAAGAGTTGTACCCTGCGTGGAGATGGTACAATCACATTCCCATATCCAACAGCATCGAGGGCCTTGGAAGTCAGCTCTGCGATTTTGACTTTCAAACCCCGTGTAAGGTGCTTGAGCTTCTCATCCTCGATTGTCCGAATTAGGGTTTCGGATATGTCGATCCATTTCATAACAAATTCTTCGGTCATATCCGTACAACCTTTCTAACAGCATTGTATTTCATACAGCTCACCTTAATTAGTTTTTCCTCTGAAAACCATTTTCAAGATGAGTTTCAAAACATGGGCTTAACTATCATAATCCGTTTGGTTCCTTGATCCTCAGCACCAACCAAACGTTGTATAACTATGGGTCTAACAGTAACATCTATCAAAGAGAAACGAAAATGCAAATAGCCAAAACATACAGAAAACTTGTGGAAAAAATTATAATTCAGATCGAGAGAGTGAGCTCACCTCGTTTGTCCCCCAAAGCTTTCCTCAAAGAATGGTCTCTGAAAGTATGAGATATTACAATTTTCATGCTCGTTGATGGGCCTTAATTGGGCCCATTACACGACAGTTGCATCACATTACTAGGTAATCTCTAATTTTGTGGAACCATTGTAAGAAAGTAAGGCCTATGTAATAATACTGATCAATTAGGCCATAAAAATGTGTGGTTCTAAAAATATATTTCTATTAGGCGTATGTAATATTGAATCATAAAAATTTGGCTCTAAAAATATATTTTTATTATATGTGACGTCAAAATCCGGGCCTAATCCAGAGGAATGTTACCACAAGAAAATAGCTGATAATTTGATACCCGAAATTTAGTGTTTTTTAAATATATATTATATATACTATATATTATTGAAGAGCACCCTATAATAAATGCAATCAAATTAAATTGATATGAGATAAAATTATCATTTTATCCTTAACTTTTATATTAATTATAATTACCTCATTTAAATCAATTTTTAATATATTTAAAAATAATACACAATTATAAATAATATTATGGTTTTATTTATTAAAAATAACTCAAAATATTAAGTAATATTATAAATTCATATACACATGAAATGTGCCTAAAATACTAATTATATCTTAAACCTAGAACACTAGAGCAATAATTTGTCAATAACGCAATCAACAAAATCCATAATAAGACATGTCAATATATGAGAAACTCATTTGAGATTCGACTGCATGATATCCCACAATTTTTATTTATTTTTTAATTGGATTCATAGACTCAAATTCTAGCAAAAACATGCCAATACACACATGCCACACGCATCATCGAGTTTCCTCTTTCAAAATGGAACTCTTTACATTAACTACTCACTCTCCCATTTTCCCAACATACACACTTACATTTGCATTAGCATTTGCATTTAGAGACGATCATCCCATCAGTTTATTACCAGCTGAAAACTCTCTGTGTTTCTTTGGGCATGGCTTAGTCAAGTAGCCCTTACGGTTTCAAGCTTCTGTAGGAAAAAGAACTAAAATGAGTTATGTAAGAAAGAATATTACCTCGAGGGAAGAAGAAAATGCAATTGAAAGAGAGGATCGGATGACTTCACCAGATATTAACACAGCAGGTTGATAGTTATACTCGTAAGAAGCAAAGTTCTTGATACTCTCCAAGACTTGTTCATCTCTCGAGTTAACTGATGTTCATTGTACAGCCTTAAAAGGCGATGATATGATAGCTGTTAATCGTTCATATGCATTGTTGATTTTTCCCTTTTCGTCCGAGGTTAAAAAGTCTTTCCCTTCAGATAACTGTAAAAAAAAAAAAACAACAAGGTGTTGATTCAAGATATTAATGTAAATCAAAAACAGATTTAAGGTTTTAGTGAGTGAGGTTAAGGAGAAGAAACACCACATACCAAAATATTGATCAGATTTCGTGACATCATCTCTACTTCTGACTTGAACGACTGTAAAACTTGTCCGGTGTGGGTATCTTTGTGCATGTCGGAGAGCAGCAAGCCAACCGAGCAAATCTTGTTGACTGAGATATGCGAATGATGAGACTCAAAAGATGAACTTAGCTCACAAATCCAAGATACCATCACGTTTAACACAAGGCTCCATAGTTTTTGGCTCCCACGAAACAGATGAAAGGATGGCAATAAATAATGTTGTCTTCTTTTTACGCTTATGTCGGTGTCAGCGTTGGTGTGATCACAAACACTCTGCACCGTATAGAAAGACTTCAATCAACATAGCCAAGAAATGAGAGATACGAAACTGACGTGTAAGATTCAGACAATAAGATGTAGTTTTAATTGCAAGGATAATTACTAACAGAGATTATGTCCATCAGGTATTGTGGAAGGATTAGGCTTATGTTAGAGATGGTTCGGTCAGAAAGTCTAGTTGGTTTCGAATCTAGTACAGCAAGCAGTCTGAGAAGTGCCCACTTATTCTCCATTGGTATTTTGCCACACTGAAGAAGTGATATGAAGTCAAGATGAGTTATTGATTTCAAACTATCATGAAGATACATGTGGACATGTCAAAGAAGAGAAAAGAACTTACAATTTGATCTACGATTGACTTTTCAAGCATTTGGAGAACAAGATGATTATCGCCCATCTGTGACAAACATGAACAGACGATTCTAGTAATAAATCTATATGTCTTCTGGTGTGAATTCCAGTCGCTATTCGCAGGAGATACGTTTTCTGGCAAAGTGATCACAAATTGACATTAATGCTAGTGATAATAGGTCTTTGAAGGCACGAGAGATTCATGGCATTCGCTTAGTTTTCTTTGAAATATACAATTTTCCAACCTTACATGTAAATCTCGGGCAGAAAAACAGAAACTCCAATTGTAAGTCAACATTGCATGGCTTTTATTTAATAATAATTGCACAGCCAGAAATGAGAAGTGGCAAAATTAAACTTGGCCATTACCAGGATAAACTCGAAACTGTGAAAGTAAAGTCACGTGAAAGCTTGCATAATCGGCAACTTGGATATGCCCAGCTACAAATGCTGAATGAAGAACTTCCAAAATTCGAGAGACCACACGAGGCTCAAGTTCATATCCTGTTTCAGACAAAAAGATGAAAAATAAATAAGTTACTTAACTAATGCATTTAATCTAAAGTGGTGATGACATCTTCTAGTAAACTCTCCTATGGTAAGGGAGAATACAAAATCAGGCAACGATCAAAGAAAGTAAGCTAGTTAATTCACACGTACCCAAGCAACAGCAAACAAGAGACTGCAAAAGCAGGGAATCAACAACGGAGAAATAATAAAGGCAACTAATGGCAAGGTCTTGAATATCTTTAGGAAGCTTGAAGAATGGACCATGGGAGATGACTGCAATATAAGATCATGGCATTAGACTTTGTCACATGCAAGATGGAATACTAAGAACAACAAACAATGCCTACCTTCCCCGATCTGACTGCTGAAAAAATCTCTAAAAGTAAATTGTATTTTGTCAAATTCCTCAGAGATTGGAGAGTTAATTGGAGTAGTCCGTCCAATGTTGAGCACAATCTGCAAGATGGCCTACACAGAGAATACCAATTAGTAATACGTTGTTGAACCATTATGTTAGCCAGTATTGAAGGATAGAAGAGCCCCATAGGTGTTCATAGAATTAAGAATTTATAAATGCAGCAAAAGTACCTTAGAACACATCGGGTTTTTACCATCCAGCAACATTAACAGTGATGGAAGACCCCGAATCCAAAAGATATGGTAATATGAACACATCGGGTTTTCAGCATCCAACACATCGGTCATCCATGTCTTTGCATAACCAGATCCTTTCCTGTTGAAAGAAGGCGATCAGACTTTTCAAGCCACCCCAAAAATTCAAAAAATAAATAATCCACTACACAGGGTTGCTCCTAAGCAACACAACAGTCAGCATTTTTAAAAAAGCAAATACTTAGCATTTGATAATTGTCCACAATTTAATACAGTGGTTAAAATTCTCAAGTGCAGTGGGGAGTATGTTGTATATCAGTATGCGCACGGATTACCAACACTGTATACGTTTCCGATACTTTCCGAAATATCAAAATGTGCTAGAATTACTGGAAGATGAAAAATAGCCGATAGGGCTATTACTATCTTACAGGAGAGAGCATTTCTTGGATAGCAGAAAGGCATCCTAGTTAATCTTTCAAAAAAAAAAAAACTTAAAAGCATTTCAAAATAGCCTCATTCCAATGACAAAGACAGAACAACCATATCCATGAACAGATCTCAATGTATAATAAAAAACATTTCAAGTTAACCGAGAAAACTGTATAATAACAAGCAACAAAGACCTACATTAAGCAGTCCCCATTATTCAAAACTTCAACCCCAAGATTTGGCATAATGAGCAAAAAAAGTATACCTCGAGCAAAGCGTCAACGCTCTCCAATGTCGTTTCTGATGGTGGTTGTGCAGTATGATCCTCGTCCATATATAATTTCCGCTCTAAGAAAATTTAGGAGTGATCAAAATTTGCATCAAGAGCCTGATCAGTGGAACAGGTAAGAAAAATACATGTAGTAACAGTCGAATTAAGAAAAATTTAAGCCTTATCAAAATTTGCATCCATCCCCAAATATTCATGCCATAGCACCAAATCCCAATTCAAAGATTGCCAAAATTAACGAGCTTTGAAGTTAACTTCAAAACATTAAAAAGAGGGATAAGATCAAACCTAAAAAAAATAGTAATAGCTGACGCTGCACTAGCAAAAGCAGAGATTGTGAGAGGAGAACAGCAAAGGTAGTTAGGGTTTGCCGATTGTAATTTGTAAATCGTAATACGTCACTAGATGAATATTAACCGTTGGATGGGCTTCATATATTAGATTTATGGCCGTTCGATGTAGTGTAAGGATTTATTAAAATTGAGCTGGAAATATTTGGACCGGCCCATATGTATGGTACGCTGCTATATGAACTTTACTAATACATGAATGTCCCAATTTATTATTTTTATATGAAGGATACCATATTTAATTCGGTTTTAAGACAAAAAAAAAATGCTTGAAAATAAATTAAAAACCGTATAAGGTTGTTTGATATATTATATTTGTTTGATCAAGGGCTCAAAGCTTTTGATGCATCAACATGATATATTTGATTTTATTGAAAATAAAATATATAAAACTCTGATAAACTCCATCACCTAAAATTTTGTGGCCCAAATGATTGTGATATCAATTGGGATGACTAGGAATTTTGCCACTACAATATTATAATCTAAATAAAATATCTATGATTATTGACTCCTTATTAGCCATCATTTGACTTTTAATACAAGAAAAACTTAATTGATATTAATCATAAATATACTTTCGAATATGCCGCCGTTGCCAATCAATGCCTATCAATTTCATGCTCAAGGAACGGCTATTATTAAATTATTTTCTAAAAGAGCTTACCATTCTTCTGAGAAAAACTTATAAAGCTCAACTTCGAGTATAAATGTTATCTATAAAATATAATGTAGACTGTTATAAAAATATTAATTGTGATTAATATTATATTAAGATTATTTTATTATAATTATACTTATATTAAGATTATAATGATAATATAGCTTATAATATAAAGAGAGAGAGATTAGAGAGAGATTAAGTATTTCAATACTTGGTGTGATTTACAATGAACTCTAATCACATATTTATACTACTAATAATTCACTATTACAACTAATCACATTAATTACAATTATACACCTCACACTAAAATACAAACTCTTCAATTAAACACCTCATCTTATCATCTTATCACATTATCATCATTTAATATAATACTTCCAAATCATCAATAATTTAACTAATATTATTATTTAAAACATCCACATTTAATTATTTCATAATACTCCCCCTTGGATGTTTTCAAAGAATATGCCTCGTTAAAACCTTATTAGGAAAAACCCAATGGGATAAAAACCTAATGAAGGAAAAAGAGTACATGATTCTTTTAGATACGCTTTCGATTGTTGCCTCATTAAAAACCTTACTGGGAAAACCACATGGGAAAAACCTCAGTGAAGGGAAAAAGAGTGCAACGCGTATTTACTCCCCCTGATGATGACATCATTTAAGATCTCGAAGTTTTCGAACTCCAATTGAATATACCAATCTTTTGAAAATTATTGGGGGAAGTGCTTTCGTGAATAAATCTGCAAGATTTTCACTTGATCGCACTTGTTGTACATCAATATCACCATTTTTCTCTAAATCGCGTGTAAAGAAAGTTTTGGTGAAATATGCTTTGTTCTATCTCCCTTAATATATCCTTCCTTTAATTGGGCAATGCATGCAGCATTATCTTCATATAAAATCGTAGGAAGTAACTTTTTCGATACTAGCCCACTGGTTTGTTGTATATGCTCAATTATCGATCGCAACCAAACACATTCTCGGCTAGCTTCATGAATAGCTAAAATTTCCGCATGATTAGAAGAAGTAGCCGTTAAACTTTGTTTAACTGACCGCCATGAAATAGCGGTTCCGCCATGTGTAAATAAATAGCCCGTTTGCGATCGAGCATTATGGGGTCAGATAGAAAACCAGCATCTGCATACCCAATCAAATCTGTTTTTGATTCATTAGAATAGAACAATCCCATATCAGTTGTTCCTTGAAGGTATCGAAAAATTCGCTTAATTCCATTCCAATGTCTACGAGTCGGTGACGAACTATATCTCGCCAATAGATTCACAGCGAACGCTATATCAGGTCGCGTATGACTCGTTAAATACATTAGGGCTCCAATAGCACTGAGATATGGTACTTCAGGACCAAGTAATTCTTCATCGTTTTCGCAAGGTCTAAACGGATCTTTATTCACATCTAAAGATCGAACAATCATTGGAGTATCCAATGGATGAGCTTTATCCATATAAAATCTTTTCAATACCTTTTTCGTATAAGTCTCTTGATGTACGAATATCCCATTCTTTAAATATTCAATTTGCAGTCCAAGACAAAATTTCGTTTTACCGAGATCTTTCATTTCAAACTCTTTTTTCAAACAATTAACGGCTTTTGATAACTCTTCAGGAGTTCCAATTATGTTAATATCATCAACATAAACTGAAATGATGACAAATTCATTTCCAGATCTTTTCATAAATATGCACGGGCAAGTTTGATCATTTTTATACCCCTCTTTCGATAAATATTCACTTAGGCGATTATACCACATACGCCCAGATTGCTTTAATCCATAAAGCGATTTATTTAGCTTGATTGAGTACTCATTTGGGGCCCTGAATTTTCAGGTAACTGAAATCCCTCGGGAAGTTTCATATATATATCACTATCAAGTGATCCATATAAATAAGCGGTGACAACATCCATTAGACGCATATCGAGTCCTTCACGTACTGCCAGACTAATTAAATAACGAAAAGTCGTTGCATCCACCACAGGAGAATACGTCTCCTCATAATCAATACCAGGTCGTTGTGAAAAGCCTTGTGCAACAAGCCGTGCTTTGTATCTCACAATTTCACCGTTTTCATTTCTCTTTCTGATGAAAACCCATTTATATCCAACCGGCTTTACATTTTCTGGTATGCGGACTACAGGTCCGAAAACTTTTCGTTTCTCAAGTGATTTTAATTCTGCCTCGATTGCATCTTTCCATTTTGGCCAATCATTTCTTTGTCTGCATTCTTTTACAGACCCTGGTTCATGATCCTCATTCTCATTTATCTCATTCATTTCATGTAGCGCTACGTTAAATGAGAATTTATTGTCAACGTTGACTTTTTCTCGGTTCCATCTAATTCCATTTTGAGCATAATTTATCGAGATCTCTTCATTATCATTATTCTCAAAAATTTCAGGTACCTGATTTCCATTATCATAATCATTAATGCCCATTGACTCTTCTAGAGTCGATAAATCCTCGACTGGACCATTCTTATTATTTGCTCCTTTTCTTTTTCGAGGATTTTTATCTTTGGAACCCGAGGGCCTACCACGTTTTAGTTGTGGTTTAGGCTCGATCATTATATGTTCTCCAGGAACATTAACTTTTGCAGGAGCATTAACAGCTGGTATATGTGACTTAGTCACTCTTTTAAGGTCAGTAAAGCTATCTGGCAGTTGATTAGCTAATCCTTGTAAATGAATTATCTTTTGAACTTCTAGTTCACATTCTTTCGTTCGAGGATCATAATGATTTAGCGATAATTCATTCCAACTAATACTCATTTCCAGCTGTTTCTTTTCTCCCCCTAATGTCGGAAAATTCGATTCATCGAAATGACAATCGGCAAATCTAGCCGTAAATAAATCTCCAGTTAGAGGTTCTAAATATTTTATTATCGATGGAGATTCAAATCCGACATATATTCCCAACTTCCTTTGAGGTCCCATCTTCGTGCGTTGTGGTGGAGCAATTGGAACATATACCGCACATCCAAAAATTCTCAGATGGGAAATATTTGGTTCCTGACCATAAACCATTTGTATCGGGGAGATATCATTATAACTTGTTGGCCTGATGCGGATTAGTGCCGCTGCATGTAATATAGCATGTCCCCAACAAGAAGAGGGAAGTTTCGACTTCATTAATAATGGTCTTGCAATTAATTGCAACCTTTTAATCAACGATTCTGCAAGACCGTTTTGCGTATGGACATGTGGCACGGGGTGCTCAACATCAATTCCAATAGACATGCAATATTCATTAAATGCCTTGGAAGTAAATTCACCAGCATTATCAAGGCGTATTTTCTTTATTGGATAATCCGGAAAATGTGCTCTTAATCGAATCAACTGAGCAAGCAATCTCGCAAAAGCTACATTCCGCGTTGATAACAAACATACATGAGACCATCTAGTTGATGCATCAATCAATACCATGAAATATCTAAATGGTCCACACGATGGATGTATCGGTCCACAAATATCACCTTGTATACGTTCCAAAAATCTTATAGATTCATTCTTTATTTTTATTGGTGATGGACGAATAATCAACTTCCCTTTAGAGCAAGCAACACATGATAATTCATTCGATTGAAGAATCTTCTGGTTCTTCATTAAATGTCCACGTGAATTTTGAATTATTCTCCGCATCATAATTGAACCGGGATGGCCCAACCGGTCATGCCAAACAACAAATGTATTATCATTAGTAAACTTCTGGTTTACGATAGCATGTGATTCAATTGTTTTAAGATATGTGTAATATAGCCCAGAGTCAAAAGATGGTAATATTTCCACAATTCTTTTGTCATTCGATATCACTTTTGTAATATGCAAATATTCAATATCTCCTTTTTCTGCAGTCTCAATATGATATCCGTTATGTCGAATAGCTTTAAAGCTTAATAAATTTCTTTGAGACTTAGGAGAATATAAAGCATTTTCAATTATCAGCCTTGTTCCTCTGGGCAGTAAAACATTAGCTCTTCCGGAGCCCTCAATTATATTCGTGCTACCCGATATAGTAATAACACTGGCTTCTTTCATATCAAGATGATCGAAATATTTCTTATTTTTTAGAATCGTATTCGTCGTTGCACAGTCTGCAAGACACAATTCTTCATTGCACATGCCCGCATCCATCAAATAATATCCTTTATAAACAAACACATAATATTTATTATTGAAAAAGAAATATTGCATTACAAACATATAGATAACTTAAAACAACGATATATAATAAAACACACAATAGTAAATCATAATGCATAAATAAAATCATAGCAGATTAATTTTCATCGATCAGAAAATCCGCAGCTTCCAAATGAGCATTTTCATCATTGGCATCAGAGGTAGAGGCGAATTCACCCTGAACAAAATTCATTTCGATTTTCTTTCCTTTGCCCTTTTGAGATTCCTGATATAGCTCAACAAGATGTTTGGGCGTACGACAATTGCGCGACCAGTGGCCAGAACCACCGCAACGATAACATTTTTCATCATTATTCTTTTGTTCAGTTTGCCTCTTCTCATCTTTATTATCAAAACTTTTCCTCTTCTGGGGAATATTTTGATGACCGCCACGATAATTATGATAACCACCACGGAAATATTGATAACCACCACCATAATATCCTCGGCCACGACCACGGCCTTGACCACGACCTTGACCACGACCACGTCCACGGCCGCGATATCCACCACGTCCACGTCCACGATCATTACCTCGACTGTTGTCATTATTAACTTGACTGCATTCGCTTCAGGGAGTGCAGTAGAACCAGTCGTTCGGGATTCGTGATTTTTCACCAGCAATTCATTATTTTGCTCAGCCAAAAGTAAGCAAGAAATTAGATCTGAATACTTTTTAAATTTTCTCTCCCGATATTGCTGTTGTAATATCATATTCTGTGGATGAAATGTGGTGAATGTTTTCTCCAGCATATCGTTATCAGTAATTGTCTCTCCACATAATTTCAACGTGGAAGTAACTCTATAAACGGCAGAATTATATTCACTTACCGACGTAAAATCCTGCAATCGTAAATTCAGCCATTCGTACTTTGCATTGGGGAGAATAACAGTTGTCAAGTGGCCATATCGTTCTTTCAGGTTTTTCCACAACTCAGCTGGATTCTTTTCTGTTAAGTATTCAACTTTCAGATTTTCGTGAATGTGGTGGCGAAGAAAAATCATAGCTTTCGCCTTGTCTTGTTCAGTTGTGGTTTTCGTGGGATCAATGGTGTCACCTAAGCCTTTTGCTTTCAAATGGATTTCAGCATCTAGTACCCAAGGTAAATAATTTTTTCCAGTGATATCGAGTGCAACAAACTCAAGGCTCGCCAAGTTCGACATATTACTATAATAAAATACAAAACATGTTATTAAAACTTTACATAATAAAAAAAAACTTATAATTAATCTTCTTTTAAATCTTCTTTTGTATCTTCTTTTGTAAAAGTTCTTATAAAAAATGATATCCACATCCAGATCAGTGTCGCCGTAATCATAATCATAAGTAAAAGATCAAACATCGGACATAGCGACATCCTTCAAAATAAAATATATTTCAGTAATTATAATATTAAAGAAATTACAATTAATAATTATATTTTAAAAATATTGGTAAAAATATTATCCACATAGCGGAAATGATCACCGTAAATAATGTAAGGAGTAGAAGATCCATCTTTGTATAAAACGACATTTTTTTCTTATTAAAGAAAGATTAATAATATGCCGCTACTGAGGTTGGGATTACCGCAAGACCTCGTGGGCTTGTGTTGTGTACGTGCATAAATAAAAAAAAAATCACACGCCTCCACGGGGATCGAAACCTGGACCTCTCGTCACTTGTAGTGAACGATATTCCGCGAAACCACTCGGGTATTGGCGTTTAGTTATAAAACCTTTAAATAATACTTTTATAATATATATTTTTAAATTAATCACAATTAATATATAATTAGTATAAATTAAAAATTAAATTACCATACCTTGACTAAACTCGTACGAGATCTTCGACGGAGGTTGATCTTGACGACGGAGAGCGGTCGTGCTGATAACGTGTTATAAAAATATTAATTGTGATTAATATTATATTAAGATTATTTTATTATAATTATACTTATATTAAGATTATAATGATAATATAGCTTATAATATAAAGAGAGAGAGATTAGAGAGAGATTAAGTATTTCAATACTTGGTGTGATTTACAATGAACTCTAATCACATATTTATACTACTAATAATTCACTATTACAACTAATCACATTAATTACAATTATACACCTCACACTAAAATACAAACTCTTCAATTAAACACCTCATCTTATCATCTTATCACATTATCTTCATTTAATATAATACTTCCAAATCATCAATAATTTAACTAATATTATTATTTAAAACATCCACATTTAATTATTTCATAATATAGACAATTTTAAATATCAAAACCTAATAATGTAAGATGCATGCGACCTTCACATTACACAGATCCTTCAACATTCGTTGAAGAAAGAAAAAACATGGATTTCAAAGATCATAATGAATTTTTTTCCCTTCATTCAACAAGACTTGAATTAAAGATTAGATATTCTACATTATACTGCTATAAATATTAAAAGGTCGAATTCTAGAAGCTACCATTCAATATATTTAAAGCAGATGGGCTCCAATGCAGTTACTTGTTGAAGTTCTTTACATTGACCAAAGAACTTCAACTTGAGTGTTCGAATCCTCTATCAAAAAAACATTTTTTTTCCTCTATTCTTTTGCTATAAATGCGTGAACTTGCATATGTTTTTCTTGCAATAACTCCATTAGATCGATCAACAAATCAAAGATGACAACTTCAAAAATCATTACAACCTCTTTTCTATACATCTTCCTCGTCATCACAACCTTATCTTCCGCTCAATCCAAGAACCATCAGAAAACCTTCCTACAATGCCTTACGTCTGCTAACTCATCATCAAACCCTACTTACTACACTCCAAACAATCCCTCCTTCTTACAAACCCTCCAATCAAGAATATGGAACCA
Source organism: Lindernia subracemosa (assembly GCA_028392965.1). NCBI lineage: Eukaryota > Viridiplantae > Streptophyta > Magnoliopsida > Lamiales > Linderniaceae > Vandellia > Vandellia subracemosa. Next base: position 1,032,703 of record JAQPCC010000070.1, read on the forward strand.
AAGATTCAAATCTCCCTCCACGCCCAAGCCCCTGGCCATCGTCACCCCCGCCGACGAGTCCCAAATCCCGGCGGTAATCCTCTGCGCTCGACAAAACGGCTTGCAGATACGAACGCGGAGCGGCCAGCACGACTTCGAGGGGCTCTCCTCCACGTCCCACGTCCCCTTCGTAGTCCTCGACCTCGTCAAGATGAGCCAAATAACCGTAGATGCCTCCAAGAAAACAGCCTGGGTTCAGGCGGGCGCGACCATAGGCCAGCTCTATTACCAGGCCAGCCAAACGAGCCGAACTTTAGGGTTTCCAGCAGGCGGGTGCCCCACGGTAGGCGTCGGCGGGCACTTCAGCGGCGGTGGGTACGGTTCGCTGCTTAGAAAGTACGGGCTGGCAGCCGACCATGTGATCGACGCGAGAATAGTAGACGTTAATGGGAAGATCATGGATCGAACGTCCATGGGCGAAGACCTCTTCTGGGCCATACGTGGCGGCGGCGGCGCTAGCTTCGGCGTTATTACAGCATGGAAGGTCAAACTCGTGCCCGTCCCCGAGACCGTGACGGTGTTCGCCGTAAGACGAACGCTGGCCGAAAATGCGACCGCCCTTTTCCACAGATGGCAGTACGTCGCTCCTTACCTCACCAAAGACATGTTCCTATCGCTCGACGTGAGGAGGGCTAATTCGACCGTCTCCATCACCTTCTTGTCGCTCTTCCTCGGAGACGCGGCGAGCCTCCTCGCGCTGATGGGGTCAAAATTTCCCGAGCTGGGGCTGAGCCGAGATGACTGCCGCGAGGTCAGCTGGGCTCAGTCGGTCCTCTTCCTCGCGGGCTACCCCGTGGACGCCGATCCCAAGGTGTTGACGAGTAGGGTTTCTTTGCAGCCGTTGAGGAACTTCAAGGGCAAGTCTGACTACGTAATAAACCCTATCCCGGCGGATGGCATCGAGGAATATGGAGGATGATGCTCGAAGACGACGAGGCGAAGATGGCGGGGCTGGTGGTGATACCGTACGGCGGGCGGATGGCCGAAGTTCCAGAAGATTCCGTCCCATTCCCTCATCGGGCTGGGAATTTGTACAAGATTCAGCACCAAGTTTACTGGGATGAGCCTGGGAAAGAAGCGTCGGAGAAGCATATAAATTGGATAAGGAGTTTGTATTCTTACATGGGTGCTTATGTTTCGAAGTCTCCGAGGTCGGCGTACATTAATTACAGAGATCTTGACTTGGGAGTTAACAATGTAAGAGGGAATACGAGCTATGGTCAGGCAAGTGTGTGGGGGTTTAAGTACTTCAAGAACAACTTTGAGAGGTTGGTTAGGGTGAAGAGTAAGGTTGATCCGAGCAATTTCTTTAGGAATGAGCAGAGTATTCCTTCGGTGGCTCGTTGATTTGATTTTAAGGAAGTTTTTTGCTTTATTGTTTGGGATAGAGATGTTTTCGTATGTTGTTGGAAATAAATAACTGATGTAATTTGTTTGTACGATGTGAAAGAAGAGCTAGCAAAGTAAAAGCTATGTATCTTTTAAATTTTTTTTTTATTTTTATTTTTTCAGTCAATAGTCTATTATCTTGCATCATTCCATTATCCATACTCCATAGTCTAAAGTAGATTTGACCCAAGACCTTCAGGTGTATGAACACAATACAACCATTTGATCCCACATATATCGATTGTGTTCTTTATCTTGTATGTTTTCATGTTTTAATCTAAGAATTCGATTCAAATCAATTGAAGAAAAGATTCAAGCAATATTATTTATTGATCATATATTATCAAACACGAATTGAGTTAAAAGCTGATAAACTCCCAACGATTTGTATTTAGCTTTTATATATTAAGTTGTTGATTTAACTTTTAGTTAGTACTTTTAAATAGGAAAAGTAGAAACAAAACATGACTAAATAGTCCAAGTATATAAAGATTATACGCTCAATAATCAGCCCCGTAAAACCGTTAGAGTCTGTCTGATTTGGTTGGGGGGATTATTAAGATGATATTAGTTTTAGTTGGATTTAGATAATGTGGAATATGAGTTTTTTTTTTTTTGTTTGGTTGACGGACTTAAATAATGGGATCTGATGTGTTTGGTGGTTGAATTTAGATAATATTTACACTTATTTTTATTTAAAAAATAAAGGATAAATTTGTCAAATATGCATGAGATTAGATAAAATGAGGGGATGAGCTGATTTAGTTAATATTTTATTGGAGGTAGTAATAAGGTAAATCCTATCATTAAATAAACAATCCAACCAAACACTATATTAATTAAATATAACTCATCTAATCCTTCTAATACATCTAACCAAACAGGCTTTTAGTAATCAACCCTGCAGTAACTGATTATATAAAACGCGTTGAAGAGTGGACTGGTGCAGTGTTAAACATTGAGTGAGTTCTCTGCTCCTAATTTTCAGCGAAAAATCCATTATATATTAGAGAACTTTAGTATTTTCTTGTAAAATAACGAAAATATCCTAAGTTTATTACCTAACAAATTTGATCAAAGATGATATTTTTCAAAAACTTTTTTGTTTTAAGGCTATTTTCCTAAGATATTCCTGCGAAAACCAATTGAAATCAGAAGGTCAAGACAATGATGAATCTACCAAAATACCTGAGCTTAGCTTCCCAAAACGTAAAATGTTAAATGTGTTTGTGAAAATAAATAAATCAGAAATAACAAAAACTTACTCTATGTGTCGTAAATCAAACGTGGAAGGAAAGAAAACAGTTGAGAAGGTGTGGCCAACCTTAGGTATGGCTCCTCTACCCATTTAATATTAATATAATAATAATATAAAGAATGTTAAACGTGCAATGCAATCTCCCGATACATATTATTAAGGCAAAATATGGACCAATTTATATTTAATGGTATACTCTAATATCTAAATATATATTATTTTATTTTTTAAGAGTTATTCTTTATGTAATACTTTTAATAGATGAAATATTAATGTTAAATGTTTATTATTTATAAGTTTATATATAAGAAATATTCATGGATATAATTGCAATAACTAAAATTTATAAATGGATAAAATAATAATTATAAATGACATATTAAATTATTTGTTTGGTCGGGTATTAGGGGAATTAGAGTGGTTAGATTTAATTAATACTGGTTGGAGTGTTTATTTGATGGTAGGATTTAGTTAATATGGAACAAACACTCCATGTTCCATATTTTACAATTTATCAAAAAAATACTATTTTTATGAATATCGAAAAATATAAGATATGTATATCAATTTGGCCGTCATGAAACAAATAATAAATTAGATGTGTTTATTTATTTTTATAACATAAATTGCATAAATTAACGATGATTTAATGATTTGGTGGAATATGTAATAAAAAAAAGTATTTCTTGTGGGGTCCAATTTTTTTATAGTGTGACATAACCCGTATCTTTTAGATACCAGTTATATATCGTATCTAATAAGTACGAAAAAACTTATTTTATTAATAAATATTAATTTTTATTTATTTTATAAATAAAGAATAAAAAACCATTTAATTATAAATCAGCCCCTCATCGTCTCTTTATCTAATCCCATGAATAATTGACAAATTTATCCTTCATTATAAAAATTTTAAATAAAAAATAAGAGTAAGCTTGTAATTTAATTTAATTAAACCTAATATCTTATAAATTCATCTATCAAACACATAGACATCATTACTTAAATCCATCAACTAAACACTCCAAAAACTCGTATCTCATATTATCTAAACTCAACTAAAATTAATATCATCTAAACACATCTCCAAACACATCTCCAACTAGACATGCTCGTTTATGCAACCGAGATAAAATTGTAAAGAATGCATACGTTATATTAAAAACGCATTAAATAAATTTAAAAAAATGCGTTACAATAAATTTGCATCTTAATAAGGCTAATCTATGTACGTACATAAAATGTATGTAAATGTAACCAACTTAAATAACATCAAATCCCACGTTCTTCTTGGGATTCTAAAAAATAATAATCCCAACAATTCACTGATATGCTTTCGTGATGATCTTATCCAACTGACGGAGGAATTACGCAATTAATAATGGAAATTACATTAAATCACTTATAATCCTTTTACACATTCAAGTCAAAATTACAGTACTTTGTCGCGACTTCATCTCTGTATAAGAATTGGACAGCGCGAAGGTCTGCAATAAGCTCGTTTTCGTCTGAGAAAAAAGATATGCTTCGCCTCGTCGCGGTGCTTCTTTGCACCCTCTGTTCTTACACATGTACAGCAGCCGTCGCCGCCGCCGCCGCCGACTCCGGCCGCGATTTCCGAACCTTTGTCCGGTGCCTATCAAGCCAAAACCTCACCGGCGATGAAATTTCCGACATAGTCTACAGCCCAAGCAACGCCTCATTCGCCTCAGTCCTCCAAGATTACATCCGAAACCCTCGTTTCGCCACGCCCCAGACCCGAAAACCCTCCCTCATCGTCGCCGCCGCGAAAGAATCCCACGTCCAGGCGGCGGTCGCGTGTGCGAAAGCCACCGCCCTTCACCTCAAGATCCGAAGCGGCGGCCACGACTACGAGGGCATCTCCTACGTCTCGTCGTCACCCTTCATCATCCTCGACATGTTCAACCTACGGTCCATAAAGCTGAACCTGACCGACGAGACCGCCTGGGTCCAGTCGGGCGCGACGGTCGGCGAGCTCTACTACAGAATCTGGGAGAAGAGCAAGGTCCACGCCTTTCCGGGCGGCGTCTGCCCCACCATGGGCATCGGCGGCCACGTCAGCGGGGCCGGGTACGGTAACATGCTGAGGAAGTTCGGGCTAACGGTGGACAACGTGGTCGACGCTCGGATCGTCGACGCCGCGGGCCGGGTCCTGACCCGGGAAACGATGGGCGAGGATCTCTTCTGGGCCATCCGTGGCGGAGGCGGTGCGAGCTTCGCGGTCGTGGTCGCCTATAAACTCAAGCTCGTCCGCGTACCGCCGGCCGTGACGGTGTTTAGAGTCCCCAAGACCTTAGACGAGAATGCGACGGACATTTTCTACCAATGGCAGTTCGCGGCGAGCAAAGTAGACAAGAATCTCTTCATTAGGGTCATCGTGCAACCCACGACCAAATCGAAGAAGACGACCGTTAAGCTCAGTTTCAACGGGCTTTACCTAGGAGACGGTAATGGATTATTATCCGTAATGAAATCTCAGTTTCCCCAACTGGGCCTGACGAAAAAGGACTGTCTTGAAACCAGCTGGGTCGGGTCGGTTCTTTTCTGGGCGAACTTCGACAATGGTACGTCGGAAAAGGTACTCTTGGACCGAAAAGGAGGTCCGACGAGCTTCTCAAAACGCAAGTCGGACTACGTCCAAACTCCAATCCCGAGGGACGGGCTGGTAGGGCTATGGGATAACATAATCCGCCTCGGGAAAGCTGGGCTGGCCATAAACGCCTACGGCGGGAAGATGGCCGAGGTTTCAGAATCGGCGACGCCTTTCCCCCACCGGGCCGGGAATATATTCAAGATACAGTACTTCGCAAACTGGAAAGAGCCCGGGCCCGAGGCGGATAAGAAGTACGTCGAGCAGATGAGAACGCTGTACGACTACATGACTCCTTACGTGTCCAAGAATCCGAGGGAAGCGTTTCTCAACTATCGAGACCTCGACATTGGAGTTTCGAGCAATGGCGAGAGAGCTTACGAGGAGGCGAAGGTTTATGGCGTTAAGTACTTCAAAGGAAACTTCGACAGGCTGGTGAAGATAAAGACGGCGGCCGATCCCGAGAATTTCTTCTGTAATGAACAGAGCATTCCTCCGCTGCCGCCGCCGAAATGTGTATCTATCATTTCATAAATGTAATATTTGTTCTTACAAAGTAAAATTAATTTGAAGTAGTCTCTCTTCTCATTCGAAGAGGCTTCTTCAATGGAATGCTTTGTTCATTCCTAAACACATTGTATGGATCAACCTCTGTCTTAATCTTCACCAGCCTGTTGAAATTATTCTTGAAGTACTTAACCCCATAAACCCGCCCTTGATTGTAACCGTCCTTACCATTATCCGTCGAGCCGATGTCCAAATCCCGGTAGTTCAAGTACGCTTCCCTCGGATTCTTCGAAACAAACGGCTCCATGAATCCGTACATCTCCCTAATCTGATGAACGTACTCCTCGTCCGCCGCTTCGCCCTCGTCGTCCCAGTTGACGGAATACTGAATCTTGAACAGATTCCCGGCCCGATGAGGAAACGGCGTCTCGGCCTCGGAAATCTCGGCCATCCTCCCGCCGTACGAGTTGAAGACCAAACCCACCTTCCCGACCGCCACGATTTCGTCGAACAGCGACTTCAAGTCCCCTTTCGAGATTAGGGTTTTGACGTAGTCGGACTTCCGTTTAAGAAACTTGATCGAGCCGGGCGAGCGGCGGAGCAAAACCGTCGGGGAGGTGGCGTTGTCGAAGTTGGCCCAGTAGAGGACGGAGTCGATCCAAGGCATCTCGTGGCAGTCGGGCCTTTGCAGGCCCAGTTCGGGGAACTGCCGGCCCGTGATCGATAGGAGTGTCGATGCATCGCCGAGGAACATACCTAAAAACGTGGCGCGGACGGTTCTTACCTCGTCCGTCGTGACGGACCGGAGAAGAACCCTGACGAACAAATTGCGGTCCATCGTCTCGACGATCTGCTGGTACTTGAAGACGGCGTCGATCGCATTGCTGTCATTCGATGCATACTTCTCGATTCTAAAGACAGTGACGGTCGGCGGGACTCGGACTAGTTTGATCTTATAGGCCAAGACGACGCAGAAGCTTGCACCGCCGCCGCTGCGGATGGCCCAGAAGAGATCCTCGCCCATCGACTTTCGGTCCAAGAAGCGGCCTTTGGAGTCTATTACTTGCGCGTCGATGACGTGGTCGACCGTTAAACCGTACTTTCTGAGTAAATTTCCGTAGCCCGCGCCGCTAATGTGTCCGCCGACTCCCACCGTGGGGCATACGCCGGCCGGAAATCCGTGCACTTTGCTCTTCTCCCATATTCGATAGTACAGTTCGCCGAGCAGTGCGCCGGCCTGAACCCATGCCGTTTCGTCCTCCATGTTGACGTCTATCGACCTGTAGAGTTCACCACAATGAAAAAAGCAGACGAACTAACAGCATCTCCAACGCCGAACTAAGAGCATCTCCAACGCATACTCTTATTTTTATGGGAGGTAATTTGGCATCTGATCTAATTTTAAATTCAACATACTCTTTTTTTTTTTTATGAATAGTGTAATTCTATTTTTAGGACGATAATGTTCATAAAATAAATAACGTTATAATTTTTATTTTTTAATTAAAAAACTTTTTAAATTATAAGTTTTTTGTATCATTATAATAAAACTAAGTCTAATAATTTACGCTTGTAAAGTACTATACGTTCTTTTCTTTTATTAATTTTTTGTAATTTTTCATTTTTAATACAACTAAATTAAAACTATTGTATATTAATAGAATTAAAAAAATATATACATGAGTAGTATAATATGGTAGAAAATAAAGTTAAATAGGTTTGATCAACCATATTTTTGTGTAAAGTTAATAGTAATTTTTGTATTGTTTTGGATATTGGCCTAAAAGCATTCCTAATGAAAACTCATACGCATTAGTGATGCACTTTTCAAATTGTAATGATCTCATATTCAAGAACGAACCTGAAATTGAACATGTCGAGTATGACGAAGGTGTTGTTCGAAACGTAGGAAAGGCCTTCGAAGTCGTGGCCGCCGCTGCGAATCTTGAGCTGCACTTTGAGTTTCTTGGAACATAGTACGGACGCACTAATATGCGTTACGCTGGTCGGTGTAATGATCAAGGTTGGCTTTGGGGTCGACGACAGATTGAACCGTCGGTTTCTGATGTACGCTTCGAGAACGTTTGTGAAGGAAGAGTTGTTTCTTGCGCAGAGTATGGCTGCGATTTGATCTCTTGGGAGGTTGTTTTCAGCGAAGCATTGGACGAAAGAATCGTACAGAGACGAATCTTTCGCATGTACTAACGTTTGGCGGAGACGAGAGAAGTAGTAGTAGTAGTAAAAGAACAATAGGAGGATACTGCGAGTAGTGGTAGTAGTAGTAGTTTTCATCGTTTTTTGAGATGTGTAATAATAATTTGGTGACTATTACATAGCTATGTAGGGAATGTCTTTGTTTTCATCTATTTGTTTTAGGGATCTTCGTTGTTACATTGGCCGGCTGGATTGGACGATGAAAAGCCTCGTGTGATGCTTTTGCTTGCCTCTACGTTGGTGGGGTTGACCTTTTCTTAACAAGAAAGTGACCATCACCATGATCAAACGTTCAATAGTGGAAGTTGGCTTGATCTTTATATATTATAACTTATAAGTGCCAATGGAGAAGAAATGAAGTAATCTACTTGTAGGATAATCAATGCCTATGAATCTTAAAGCTGTCAAACGGGCCGGCCCGCCCCGCCCCGCCATTAAACGGGGCGGGGCGGGCCAGCCTGCCAACATAGCGGGCTACTAAACTGGTAGCCCGCCCCGCCTCAAAGCGGGGTGGCGGGCTAGCGGGCCAACCCGCGAAACCTCGAATAACCTAAACTTAGTAAATTGACTCATTCCAAATAATTCAGATCAAAATATTTTCTTCGATAACATTCTTAATAACACGAATCTTCGAATAACCAACGGAAATCCACAAATCATATATGATAAATAATATAAATTCATAACTAAATATTAAAATAAATCAAAGAGAAAAAACTTCAAGAACTTCAATCCTTAGTCTGCTCAATTCTTCTCTTTATCTTCGTCGATAACTTCTAAAGTATTCGATCCTTCCCAATCGCAAGACAAACTGTTCTTAGCTCTTCCATCGTCTTCATTATCTACATCAAAACAAGACAACTAAAAATTAAAATAACATAAAATTAAAGTAATAGAAAAGCCAAATCAATAATTTTTCAATATACTACCATTCACGGTGTAACCATGCAACCAATTACGGGTACATATAAGAGCTTGCACATTTTCAGGAAGTGTGCAACTTCTGTACTTAGTGAGCACTCGAGCACCAATGGAAAAAGCTGATTCAGATGCAACAGTTGTTATAGGGATAGCCAAAACATCACGTGCCATTACTGCAAGAGTTGGGTACCGATGTTTATGATTCTTCCAATACCCTAAGACATCCATATCTTCATAATGTGCAAACTCAAGCTTCGGCTCATCTAAATATAGATCCAACTGAGATTTTCCTGCATTTGTTATAGTCCGACTCTCATATTCTTTAATTTCCTGCACAATCAACCATGAAAAGTATAGATAAAAAAACCCACTAAAAGAAAAAGAAAATGCAAAAAAAAAAAAAAAAAAATTCAAAACACTTACATCAAAGATTCTCTTTCCTTTGAGTTTTGAATTCCCTGCACTTTTGGTCTGAAGTGTAGTCGAAGGAGAGTGTGCTTGTGAACTTGTTTCGGTTGCAAAAGAATATTGTTCAAAGAGCTTGTAAAGCTTTCTCTTCACGAGCGACAATTTCTCTTGGCATTTAAGAGGATCAATCTCAACCTTTGAATAAAAATACCTCAACATTGAAAGCTTTATCCGTGGATCAAGAACAGCCCCAAATGCGAGAATCGTACTATACTGAGTCCAATACTTATCGAACTTATCTTTCATCCTCTTACACATATCACTAATTACGACATCTTCATTCAATAAGTTTTCCTTCAACAAAACTTCAATTTTCCAAACTTGCATGAAGTATATATTTGATGTAGGATAAGAAGAACCTGAAATCAAGTTGGTAGTATCATGAAATGGCTCAAGAAACTCGCATACTTTCTCACCTCTTAACCATTCTTCACTTGTAGGACAATATTTGTAGCTCCTGTCATTCAATTGAAGAGACACAAAAGCCTTCTTGTATTTGATAGCGCTATCCAACATCAAATAAGTTGAATTCCAACGAGTAGGTACATCTAATCGCAAACTAATACTCATGTCGATACCCCCAACCATTGTCACACATTCATCAAATTTCTTAAGCCTACTCTCCGACCCTTTCACATACTTTACTGATTCTCTAATTTTGTGCAATGCTGCGCTAGCCACTTTCAAACCTTCTTGAACAATAAGATTCAATATATGTGCAGAACATTGAATATGAAAAAACTCACCATCACACAACAAGCTATTATTCAAAGAGAGCTGTTCTTTCAAAATATCTTGCATACTATCATTGTTAGATGCATTATCCAATGTCAAAGAGAATACATTCTTCTCGATCCCCCAATCCTTTAGAAATTCATACAACTTTGCAGCCAATTCGACTCCAGAATGAGGCGGAGGCATGTGAGCGAAACTAAGAATTTTGCTATTTAATTTCCAATTTTCATCAACAAAATGACCAGTCAAGCAAATATAACCCTCAGTAGTGCATGCAGTCCATACGTCTGAAGTTAAACATATTCTACTTTGAATACCAGCCAAAGCATGCTTGAGATTCTCTTTCTCTCGAATATACATTTTTGTCATATCCGAAACTAGCGTATTTCTAGAAATGCAAACGACATCAGGATTTATGTACTTCGCCCAAGCTCTAATCCCATCATATTCAACAAATGAAAATGGCAAATCATGCTTGATAACTGCGGCAGCTAATAAATCACGCACAATTTTTTTGGTCTATTTTTCTAGACCTTACCTTCCCGTCATGATCAACAACCATTTGTCCGACATCATAAAACTTTGTCATTGTGCATTTTTCAAGGTGGCGCTTCAAAGAAGATGTCCCGTATCGTTTTCCTCCGACTTTATACTCAAATTTGCAACCTTTGCAAGCTGCCCTTTGTATACCGTCTTTTCCGATTCCAGTTTTTATAAAATAATTCCATACGTCTGAATATTCTTTGCGCTTTTTAGCCGAGCATTGGGAGTCCGTAGTAATTTCCACCTCTTCATTCTCATTTAGATTGGTACTCTGATTTAACGAGGACGAATCCATAAAGCTCCTGAAACAAAGAAAAATAAAAATGGCTTAATTGTGTGTTTGATAATCAACACCTACTATACCCGTTGAATAGGACGAATCCTCACCAGTGGCAGTGGTAGACAATCGTTCAACTGAGATGAGAATTGAGATGCGACACTCTTGAATCTTGATAGCTTAACCTCTATGCTTGCAATGTGTCTGACGGCTGGAGAATGAGATTAATTAGGGTTTTAAATTTTTTATTAGTTTTATTTTAATTGTTGTAATGTATTAACTATTAATTACTATTAAATATTATTTATTAATATATTTTTATAGCGGGCCAACCCGCTCCGCCCCGCCCCGCCCAAACCCACAACCCAAACGGGCTGGCCCGTTTAAGCCCACTTTTAAACGGGCTTTTAATCGATCAGCCCACCCCGCCTATTTTTCATGGCGGGGCGGGCAAACCCGACGTGGCTTATAATATTGTGTATGAGTGCCACGTGGCTTGTCCATCCACCCTAAAAAAATGATATATGTACGTATATATAATATGTACATATTGAGCGTGTCGTGCCTCCAACCCTTATCAAACTGTATGTATGTATATATATTATGTGATGATATCTTACAAAAATTACGTAATCTTTTAATATATATAACATTAATATTAGTGTAAGAAATTTCTTTCTGTTTTAAGTGAACCACATATAAGTAATATATTAATCAAATTAATTATTTAGAATTAATCGTGATAATTAAGAAAATTTGAATTTGATACACAATTTTCTTACGTATTTATGGATCATATAATTAGATCTCTTGATTTGTTTTGTTTGGCATTCCATATTCCGAGAATGAAAATGATCCTAACTTAACTTATAAATATACCTTTAATACATAATCATTACACATCAAGAAAAATGGTATCAAGATGGTCCCAAAAAAATTGTAGTAGTATATCCATAATGAAACACATTTTAAAAGAAAACCTACATAATCAGATATGAGAGTATTTTGAGTCACTTGATTTCTCACAACTAAAAATGGATCCCGTATAAAGGACTTCAATTTGCGATTATGATCCTAAAATTCAAGATCAAGGTGTATTTGTAAAAAGGTCCATTCCAATCTTTAGGTTATGAATTTCCTTTTAAAAAGAAATATCTATATATATGAAAATGTTGAATATCATTAATTACCTTTTATAATGGTCCATATACGTCCCTCGTTTATGTTATTCTTGTCTATTCATGAAATTGTACTTAAATCATATATAAATAAGATGCTTATGAAAACATAAATTGGCTTTTTATCCCCCAGTTGTAATTCTTACGTTCCGACTAAGTTCATTTTGAGTCAAAGTTGAAACATATCTCGGTTATCAACTTTCAGCGAGATTAATCGCTTTGTTCTGTGTCCAAATTCCACACAAAATATGTATGATAATTAAGGAATCAAATGAAATGGAGTTCAATTAAATATTCCATAACATTATCTTAAATATCTTGAAATGTTCTCTCTCTATATTTATGCCATTGTGACATTGTCCTTATCAATTAGGCTTGCCCAACCGCCGGTTAACCGTAACCGGCGGTTGGTAACCGGCGGTTGGCGGTTAGTCCGACCGCCGTCTAACCGGCCGGGGGCGGTTGACGGTTAGCCTAACCGGCGGTTGACTAACCGCCGGTTACAGTTGACCGGCAGTTAAAACCGCCGGTTATGCCTTTTTTTTTTTGGGGTTGAAAATTCAGGTTTGAATAAATATTCGGTGTATTATTTGGTCGAAAGTCGAAAAAAATGTATTACAAAATTTTAATTGAACCAATTACAATACAATACATTAAATTAAAACAAAATATGGTGTGGTGAGAACTCAGTCTCCGTCCGGTCCGAATCCGTTCTCCGCAAATCTTGAAGTACCTTAGTACCGGACTTCAGCAAGTCCAGGCAAGAAAGCAGCGAATGATCTATGGAGCCGTGACGAATCAAATATGATCCGTCAAAACATCCATAGATCTCACGGTGCTAACTCGCCTGCACTTACTGAAGCGGCGAAGCCCCTCTTCTTTGAAATCTTCTTCCCCTAGAAAAAAAATGCGTAAACTTAAGTTAGATTAGATGTTTAATTAAAAAAAGAATAAAAATTAATTAAAGAGCTAATTACTTATCTTTTTCGGGCTTCGTCGTCGTAACCGGCTTGTGCAAATCTTGAAGTACCTAAAAATAATAATTTATTTGTTAGTTATAAACGTTACAATTATTTAAAATTAAAAAGTTAATACGGCGATAGATTGAGATTGAGATTGATACTTATCTTTTTCGGGCTTCGTCGTCGTAATTGGCTTGTGCAAATCTTGAAGTACCTGAAAATAACAATTCATTAGTTAGCGATAAATCTTGAAGTATCTTGAAGTACTGGCGGTTACAACGGCTCTTTCTTATTATTATTTTTTTTTTCCAACGGCTATAATAAAAAAAAAATTCAAATTTTTATTTTTTTTTCCAACGGCTATAATTAAAAAAAAAAATTCAAATTTTTTTTTTACTGACCGCCGGTTAACCGCCTAACCGGCGGTCAGCGGCTGGTCGTACCCACGGTTGCTGGTTACGGTTGGTGCCGGTTACGATTCGGCGGTTTGGTAACCGGCGGTTAACGGCTGTAACCGCCGGTTACGGTTAGACTTTGGCATGTCTATTATCAACATATCTCAAACCACCATACCACACCACACAAACAATCATTTTTGCAAATAGAAATAAAATATCTCAACTAATAGGTGGGGAGAAAGAAAAAATCTCAATGGCATTACTGTAAATATAGGAAAATTCAAGCCCCAAAACAGCAATTCCTCAAAGCTGAAGCTATATTCCCTCTTCACCACTCATCCAAAACTGCTCTTACGCACCAAATCTCAAACAACGCCCGACATCATCATCATCATCCATCTAGGAAAGAGGAATCAGCACCCAGCAAAAAATTCCGAAAATGAGAGAAATCCTCCACATTCAAGGCGGTCAATGCGGAAATCAGATCGGCGCCAAGTTCTGGGAGGTCATCTGCGACGAGCACGGCATCGACCACACCGGAAAGTACAGCGGCGACGCGGAGCTCCAATTGGAGCGTATCAACGTGTACTACAATGAAGCCAGCGGTGGAAGGTACGTCCCACGCGCCGTCCTCATGGACTTGGAGCCCGGAACCATGGATTCGGTCAGATCCGGCCCGTACGGGCAGATCTTCAGGCCCGACAACTTCGTCTTTGGTCAGTCTGGTGCCGGCAACAATTGGGCGAAAGGGCATTACACGGAGGGCGCCGAGTTGATCGACTCTGTGTTGGATGTCGTGAGGAAGGAGGCTGAGAATTGCGACTGTCTTCAAGGTCAGTGTCGCCTCACCCTTTAAGCTTTCGTTCTCTTTCTATCTCATTACGTTGACGAAGGAATGGTTTCCATAGATCTGAATCTATGGGATCTTTTCGTTCTGAATCCAGAAAATTCATCAAGCATCAACCGCCATTTTTGTTTCTTTTGATTAACGCAGGATTTCAGGTGTGCCATTCTCTGGGCGGAGGCACTGGATCTGGCATGGGCACTCTTCTAATCTCCAAGATCAGGGAAGAATATCCAGACCGTATGATGTTGACCTTCTCTGTTTTCCCATCTCCAAAAGTCTCCGACACAGTTGTTGAGCCGTACAATGCCACGCTGTCCGTTCACCAGCTTGTTGAGAATGCAGACGAGTGTATGGTTTTGGACAACGAAGCCCTTTATGACATTTGCTTCCGTACCCTTAAGCTCGCCACGCCGACCTGTAAGTTTGCTAACTCTCTCAATTACCTTTCTCTTGGATAACATTACGTAGTGTTTTCATATGGGATTCACTCTTTTGGGGGGTTTTCTTTTGTGTGTTTAACAGTTGGTGATCTCAACCACCTCATCTCCGCCACGATGAGCGGCGTCACATGCTGTCTCCGATTCCCGGGACAGCTCAACTCCGATCTGAGGAAGCTCGCCGTCAACCTCATCCCCTTCCCACGTCTCCACTTCTTCATGGTCGGGTTTGCGCCTCTGACCTCCAGAGGCTCACAGCAGTACCGAGCTCTTACAGTCCCAGAGCTGACTCAGCAGATGTGGGATGCCAAGAACATGATGTGTGCAGCTGACCCACGCCACGGCCGTTACCTTACAGCCTCGGCCATGTTCCGTGGTAAGATGAGCACGAAAGAAGTCGACGAGCAGATGATCAATGTCCAGAACAAGAACTCGTCGTACTTTGTCGAGTGGATCCCAAACAACGTGAAGTCCAGCGTCTGCGACATACCGCCGACAGGTCTTAAGATGGCGTCCACGTTCATCGGAAACTCGACCTCGATCCAGGAGATGTTCCGCCGCGTCAGCGAGCAGTTCACCGCCATGTTCAGGCGCAAGGCCTTCTTGCATTGGTACACCGGCGAGGGTATGGATGAGATGGAGTTTACCGAGGCTGAGAGCAACATGAACGATCTCGTTGCTGAGTATCAGCAGTACCAGGATGCTACTGCGGACGAAGAGTATGAGTACGAGGAAGAGGAAGAAGAGGTGAATGCTTAAAGGATGGCGGCGATGGTCCGAACCTCATGGTCTTGTCATGATTATCTTTTACTCTCTGTTTTTGTTTGTCATTAGTGGGTGACTGCTGTTTCTCCTGAAGAAGTATTACGATGGGATTATATCCTACTTGTGTATAATAATGTATTGATGTGATTTGTGTTTTGTTTGAGATGGTTGTGATGATGATAAGTGTGTACTCTTTGTTCCATTGTGAAATGGTGATTGTGATTCTATCATTCTTGTAAGATATCTGAGTTTGTTTCTGATGATGATCATGTAATAACGCAGAGATATCTTAATCTTCTCATAAGCTCAATGGTCATCACTTAAGCTCATGTTATCTGCCAGAATTAAAACATCTAGGATTTCTGATGTTTTTATAAAAAAAAAGCTGCAAATGGCCTCAAGATAATGATAGAATTTGCTAATTATCTCCTCCACATTGGTCTGACTAATGTAATAGGAAGATGGTGCAGTTTATAATATGTACATTGCCAGGTTTTATCACATCAAAATAATGCATTACTTAACATGGGCATTGATCGACGACTACGAATGGACTATGGGTTTTCTTGTTCGTTTTGGCGTCCGTTTCATGGATTTAGCCAACGATAAATCTTTGAAAAGACGTCCCAAATCTTCTGTGCAGTGGCTGATGAGCATCCTTGCAAGAAAAAAGAGGACCGAACGAAAGCAGTCATACATTATAAAGCATTTGATCAGTGAATTGGATAAAGGGTTCCCTTACGTACTACTACTGCGATACATCATGGATCACCGCCGATCTTTTTCTTACCGAGTTGTGGATAAAGAGAGCTTGGCCCATGTTGTTTCCACGTAAAAGAACACGCCTTTCTTTCCTAGTGCTTAATGCCGGTCGTGCAGCCTTAATCGGCTGCGTGCGGTTTCTACGTTTAGTGTAATAAGAAGCATCGCCAGTTCAAAGATATAGTATAAATAAAGCAGAATCGAACTTTGTAACCCCGAGAAAACTTCGAGGTTGTTTGTGTATTGAATTCTTTAAGAGTACAGCAGATTATGGAGATCGTTTACTCACTTGGTGATGACTGATTTCCTCTTCAACGTTCGATTTACAGTTTAGCTGTTTAATGCCTCTGAGTTAGACAACAAATCTCTGAATAGGAGGATCACAGCTCATCCTTACCAGAGAAATAATGCCGGAAAACACAGGAGAAGTCTTTCATCTCGTGACCTTCTTGGCAAAGCTCCGTAAATCTGCAGATGCGATTTTCATTACATAGATGTATCGTATTTTTGTGTTTCAATTTTATGATGGGATCTTACATCTCAGATGCTAGAAATGTCATCGGGATTTTTGCCCCAGCTTCTTCAGCCGATGTTGCGGCAAGGTTTAGATCTTTGGCCTACAAATCCAACGACAGTGAGTATATTATTACATGAGATCTGAGCATCCATAAAATCATTTTATACCAAACAAAAAAAAAAACCATGGATGAGATATTTTGTCACGCCCTTAATACCATAAGTTTTGTAGCGAATCCACCTGCGTAGTTCCTCGAAGATGGTACTCCCTCGATAACTCCAGGAACAGGGTTATAAGTATCACTGTCACCGTCAAATAATTACCATTAGTTAGTATTGTTGAGTTTGTTCTAGAACAGAAATACAAAGGCAAGAGTTTACCTGCTCCAACACCGTGCACTCGAAGAGTTGAAAATCTTTGTTAAAGTCGAAGCTGTGACTCCCAGCGATTGACCGAGGGCAAAGGCTTCGGAGACTCCGAGCATACTTACAGCCATCGCCAGATTGTTGCAGATCTTCGCTGTCTGGACATAGACACATGGCTTTTATCCAAAGTCTAGACCAATCGCGATGTCTTTAGTGATGCATGTCATAATATGAAACTAAATGCACTTGTGATTTGAAAGCTAGCAAAATATTACGATTGCTTTTCATCCGAAAACCGAGCTAGATTTTAAGGTTAAAGAGGTAAGTATTTTTGTCTCTCAAGAAGTGATGTCAGAAATTCACCAATGCTAATACAAACATGAAAGATAGCTAGCAAATGGAGGCAAGAGCACACCGAGCCGTTTCCCGGACCACCACAGTAAATGACATTTTTGCCCATTGCATCGAGCAAAGGCCTTGCCAGATTACAAGCTTCCTCTGAACCACCGACCTGAGTTCAAGACACATTGTTGGTTAAATAACTGTTCGATACTCTTAAACATTTTAAAAAAGCAAAAACTTATTTTAACGCTAATTGGCAGTATATACCTGAAATGGAATTTAAGAAAACAACAGTGTTAGTGTTCCAAATCAGATAGAACGTTTTTTTTTTCCCAAAAGCCATTGCTTTGTCATATGCGGAAATAGAATCAGTTCAAAGCACGTCGTCAGTCTTCTTACCATGAACGTGAGGGAACCACTTTCTGCAGATAGAACTCCTCCAGATACAGGAGCATCTAACATAAAAGGAGAGCCACCATCACCTACATAATACATATATATATATATTTATATAACTATGGATGAGGCTTAGGCATTTTTAGTTGTTTCACTAATCTATACTTTATGAAGTTATGGGTTTCACTAAAAAAGTTAAAAACACCTTTGCCTCCTACTAACATAGTATTAGACACGGCCTTTGAGAGCTTCCTAGACGTAGTGGGATCGATAGTAGAGGAATCTATAAATAACTGCGATCTAAGTGTTTTTGTCCCTTTAAGAATCCCTCTTGGTCCTGTGTAAACATCCATCACCTACAAATATAAGAACATCGACTTCAAACTTATCTGAGAGGAGATGCTACATGCTACATCTCGTACAAAAACACAAATCCTGGAGATTCCTTAAAACTTACATGAGAAGCAGAAGGCAACATTGTAATAACAGCATCACTTGCCTCAGCCACTTCGATAGGTGAATCCTTTGTAAGAATGCCTTTCTCCGAAAAGTCCTTCATGACGCCTTGATTGCTACGTCGGAAGATAAGGTCATTACAAAAAGATCATTGAAACATAACATCGATATCTCATGCACCCTTTCAATCTTTTTTGCTAATTATAAGCATTAAAAGAAAATTCAAGAGAGCAAATACATAGAGAAAACAAATATATAATTACACGTCGTGAACAACGAGAGCGTATCCCGCCTTGATCAAGTTATTGGCCATTCTTGATCCCATGTTTCCCAGTCCTATGAATCCAACTCTCTGTAATATGTCAAGAAAGCCAAAAAGCCACAACAATCATTTGCAATTGAGTACTTAGCAACAAGAATTTTCTTAAAGCCCAAATTCCTTTTTTTTTTTTCCTTGAATAATTCAACTTCACCGAAAATTGGGTTAATAGTCTGAAGAACAATTAAATCAACAGCAGTAACAAGAATCAATGAAAGAGATTTGAACCCAACATCCAATAGAAGTTAATGGTATACCATCATACAATCATGTCCACATAGTGCGCTTCATATGATAATTTCCGATAACATAAAAAAGATGCAAGAAACTCACTTCAAATCGAGGCGGGTCGGATGTAGAACAAAACTTGCGAGCTGAAGATGATAAAAAATCGAGCTTGGCGCCGCGTTTGCGGAGGGACATCAAAGATCTCATCTTGACACTTGAAGACTGAAAGTTCGTAATCGTATTAGCTTCTTCTTTCCTTTGAAGCAATTTTATTCCACCAATTTTCTTTTCTAACCTTGTTATCATATTATTTTCGACAAGTTCCTAAATTATATTAATTTCTATTTTTAAAGTAATTTTTCAGAAATCCTTAACTGAATAAGCTCCAAGACATTGGAGTTCAAGCCTAACTGATTTCGGACACCCATTCAAGACCAACTTGCATCACACCCCAAAAAAAAAATTGGGGTCGTTTTGCTATTTCTTATTCTTCATGGTAAATTTCAATATTTCGACAAAGTTAATGGGGTTTTTGATATTTACTCTAGGTATTCATTTTCTCCATATTAGTATATTGTATCGTCGCTGCATTATGGCAACATTAATAGACGTCGCGAGCAATATCTTTATTTAGTATTGTAATATTTCATTTTTATATTATGACTGTGTTACGTAAGATATATATATCGTGTGTGTGTGTGAGTGTGTGTATGTGTCTTTGGCAATTTTGATACTCTTTATTATTGTATAAGCGGAATTTTAATATTTCTCAACCAAATTGAACTGCATAATACTCGTTTTTATTATTTTTTTTTGTTTTTTTTTCGTTAAGGGTTTGGGAAATACTATCATAGTGTGGTAAATATACACAAATTTCGTGCACATATTTTAAACGGTAATATTCTTCATGGTAGTGAGTGTTTGTTAGTCTATATACTTCTGATTTTCGTTGGAGAGTCTATACTTCATGTTATTACACATGTTTTAAACGGTAATATTACGCATGTTTAGCTTCCCTTTCAATCATAATTAAGGTTATTCCACACGGTACAGTTAGGTTTTATTATGAAGTCTTGAAAGTCATTGAGATAGAAAAAGAAATAGAAACTAGAAGAAAATACTAACTAAAGAGAATGTCGGTAAGATAGTGTTGATTCTATAAAAGATGAGAATTTGTTAGTTGTAATGTACTTAAAAGGATATATTCAAGAGTTGAAAAGAAGAAGGAGAAGAAGAAACAATTACAAGAAAAATCTTATTGTAGGGACTAACACATATACACAAGACAACATATAACGGACCTACGTTATAATTCGACATGGACTAAACCAACTTGGCTCCAAGATGTGGACTGAAATGGAGTTTCTTTGTAATAAGTTGGTCACTCACAAGTGGTCCAAATCTCAATCTATCAACTCCATCCTATCTATCTCTTCAGCGTAGATCATAATAGAGTTCGAAATAACATACTGTTAATATATGAAGACACGATATGTAGGGGTCGGGTCCCTAATTAGTTGTCGGTAAATGGTAGATCCTCAAAGATCGGTTTTATTATTATTTTTTTTATTTTTTATTTTTTTGGGGTCGGACGAAAACACCTAAACAATCTCCTTCATAATCTCAACTTAAGATTTGCCAGAGGCTTTTTTTTTTTTTTGGTGGTTGGTTGGACTTTTGATTTTATGCGCGAGGCAAAAGGCAAGGATTGGATTCCCATATATATGATTTAGTTCAATGATTCAACAATACGATCATAGTTAAAATAATAATAATAAAAAAAGAATAGCAATAACTAGAATATCTCAATTATTCATAATTAAGCTCGAAATTAAATAGACAAAAAAAAATAAAAAAATTAGGGCTTGTTTAAGGTAAAGGAATAAAGACACAAGAAACCTAAGTGATATAAGTTTCTCAGATTGGGCTTGCAAGTTGGTAAGATTATGAGAATATTTGCTTAGGCATATCTAGACAACATTAATCGCAAAAGCAAATCAATAATCTTCGAGGGATTGCTTTACTATTTTTGAAAAGGCAGTCATCAATAATTAGGCAGCAAATGATACAATTTTTTTTTGATATATTATCATCGTATGTGGTGTGGACACGAAAACCCTTGATCTTTCTGTAATAATAATAATAATAAATAACATGGAATTTCAGTTTATAAGTCAATTCAAACTTCAAAGTCAATCAGTTCTAGATTATTCTGATCCTAATGCATTAGTGGTGGAAGAGAAAACAATCAAGTAATTGGGTAAAAAGGCAGTTTTACTCATCGAGGAAACAAATTATGAGCGCACTTTGGTGTAAGAACTTCAGTCAAAAAAGCAAATAAGATCATACATAATAAAGGATCGATGCAGACATAAACATTATACCTAATATATTAACACTTAAATCGGATTATATTAATTGCCATTACCTAATTAACACTTCCCTGCCCTTACATCATTCATGTGTGTGTGTGTTTTAATCAAGAAAAGTTTTATCTCTATGGATTCTCTGTCATATATGGATAATATATTTTTATGTGATTAATTCAATCTAATTAACTAAACCAGGAAAAATGGTCAGAGACATGACAATCTATCTTAAATCGATTGTAGCTTCGACGCATTCCGTGTGTGGACCTCATACGATAACGATGACTAAGCTTTAATCCCATCTTAGAAAAATTCGTAGAACATTCTCTAGTGGGTAGGCCTTTTCATGTTAGATTATGTCACGTAATAGTGAACCTCTTACGTGTTCTAAATTATTCTTTTTATTAATTCAATTATATAAATTTTTTTCTAAATTCGACATACATTATATATATTTTTATTTATCCTAGTATTTTTTTTTTGGTATGTTAGTGTAGGAGGAGCTTTAAATGAAGAGTGCATTAAAGGAAGCTACGATTATTCGATAGGGCCCTTGAACCTAATTAGATTTTTGCTATCTCATAAGTATAAATAATTAATGTATTTGTCTTGCCTACCCACTTGGTATAATCTAAGTTCTCTCAATTTGATATGTGATGACACTCTTACATTACACCTACCCTACACATGGTGATATAGGAATAAACCCGTTAGATTTTATACATTGTGTTGCATGTCAAAATATAAATGGAGTTGGGTTATATCCATGTGGATATGATAAAATAAACCAAATTTAATACACGTTGATAATTTAAAGAAATCTAAATATTGGTGGATTCTTTAGTTTAGGAAAATGGCTTTTTTAATTAAATAATCAGATTTTTTATTTTTATTTATAAAATAAGTGAAAAAAAATACTTATTAATAACATAAGCACTTTCGTATGTTTGACATACGAGTTATAACTCGTATGTTGGAAATACGAGTTATAACTCGTATCTTTAAGATACGAGTTAGATCTATTATACCAAGCCGCGACGAACAGACGACGAACGACGCAGACGAAGACGGCGACGGCGACGGCGACGGTGCAAGGCGAACGGCGACGGTGCAAGACGAGAGTAACTCGTAGCTAATAGGTACGAGTTAGTTTTTTTGTGATTGTATTAGGATTATTTTGTTGATTTCGAATGAAATTGTTGGGATTATTTATTGATTTCGAAGAATTGATGAATGTATTGTTGAGGATAATTTGTGTCAAAATTATTCGTAGAATTAAGAATATTTGTGTTGGGATTAACGCGTGTTTTTGTCGTTCGTATTCATTGGATTTATTGGTGTTTTTGTTGATGTTTTTGTCGTTCGTTTGCGTTGTATTGTGTTGTTCTTCGTAGGATGGAAGACACGACTTTGTACGGCCCTATCGATGATTCGGTGTTGACGATGCAGTCGAATCATCGATCTCGTGATGTCCTGCTGGATGCGGACGTGATCGATAAAACGATCAAAATTAGATCGTTAGAAAATGTTGTATGGGGTACGAAAGAGCAGCCTATAATTCTACACGGTCGTTTGCTGAAGAAGTTGGATGACATGGGATTGTACGGCGTATATAGCCGCATGTCGCATAAAGTAGACCCCCACTTGATTACTGCGTTAGTAGAGCGATGGAGGAAAGAGACGCATACGTTTCACTTTTTTGTTGGGGAGGCGACTGTTACGCTAGCGGACGCCGGTATACTATGGAGGTTGCCGATAGATGGTGAGTCCATTTCGGGTGTGATCGAGTCGAGGACGACGTCGCTGTGGCAGGATGAGTGTGAGCGGTTGCTTGGATATCGACCACCACAAGACAAACTTAAGGGGACGGCGTTAGCGATGAGAGCTCTAGCGGATTGGTATATAGCCAATCCAGTCACAGATGACAGTGAGGAAGTAGAAGTCGAGAAGCTGCACGTGGATATGCGATGCTGTTATTTGGTGCAGTTATGTTCCCCGATTGTAGCGCCAGCACCGTCTCGCTCACATTCCTCCAGTTATTGGAGGACATCGACGAGGTGCACACTTATAGTTGGGGCAGTGCAGTACTCGCCTTTTTGTATAGAGAGCTTTGTTCGGCATGTCAGCCGAAAAAGCTTAATATAGGCGGACCTCTACGGCTGTTGCAGATAATAATTTATAAAATTCAAATAAATTTGAATTTTATATTTTCGTAATCATAGATTTAATGTAATATTTTTTTGTAGGTGTGGGCGTGGATGAGAATCCTGCCTTTACAGCCCGTTCGTGTAGTGGAGTGCATTCATATGTCGCCCCAAGTAATTAATGGGTTTGAGCTGCCGATGCCACCAAATGCTGCAAGGTATTATAAGTCGAATATTATTAAATGTTTATTGTTTCGTAGGTGGAACGCTCGATTGGATCATACCAGTTCGACGCGTTCGAATATACGCACTATGCGCGAGGTGCTCGATATGATGCAGATGTCGCAATTTGTGTGGGCGCCGTACGACATTTCTTTACCGGAGATTGAGTCTTACCTCCCGAGTGCCTGCCATTAGCTAGTCGTTCGATGTGCCCTTTGATCTTCTTCAATATCGTCGAGATACATTATCCAGAGCGTGTTCTACGTCAGTTTGGGATTATCCAAGGCATCCCCGCTCAGCCTAGCTATCGCGAACGGAATCTCCATTCGTTCGAACGTCGTGTGCGCACAGGGATGGACTGGACGACAGTTCATGCGGAGTGGATACAGAGATGGGCGGAACGAGATCAGACCGTTGTCAGTGGTCCGACTTCTACTCCACAGGTATCGGTCCATGATGGTTACTACGACTGGTACTATCGCATTACACGACGCTACATCTCTCCGAACGCTAGGCAGATGGGTGATGCCGTATTCTTATCGACGATTGTGAGTTTTGTTTATATATTAACTCATATTTGTTTTCTATTTATCATGTTCTAACTTATATTTTGCATTGTTAATTATAGGAACATCACATATCTCGTCAAGCAGATAATTTTAGAGACGATAACGTTGAAGAAGCACGACGTCTGGCGTATCAGATGGAGAACATATTTATTGGCAGACGTCAGCAGCCAAGACGAGAACGTGATCCAGATGTTGGACACTCGCACCGATATGAGTCGTGGCCATCTCAGCCGTACGAGGTCGGGCCATCTCATCGATATGAGTCGGGGCCGTACGAGGTTGGGCCATCTGATCGATATGAGCCGGGGCCGTCTCAGCCATACGAGGTCGGGACATCTCAGGTGCACGATGATCCACACTCATCGTTCTTCGATGATATAGATCTAAACACGGTAAATAATAATATTGTTCTTTTATTATTATTTCATTATTGTTGTTATTATATTATTATTATTATTATTTTTATTATTTGGGATTATATTTCAGGTGTTTATGACACCTTCACCACATACGCGGCGCTCGAGAAGTCCTGATGATGAAGATCAGGCTGATGTCCGACGAGGAAATAGAGTGCGTAGGCCTAGGCGTTGTGGGACTGGTTCTCATTTTTTTCATCGTGGACAGTAGATTAGACGTCATTTGTAATTTGTATTGACTTATTCTTATTATGAATCTCGTTTTAATTAATCGTGGACTGCTTCAGAATCACGTGGACTGCTTCAGAATCACTGACATCGACTTCTGGCTCGACTTCTTGCTCGCCTTCTGGCTCATCTTCCTGCTCGGCTTCCGGCACGTCTAATATAGGAACATCAATTGACACATTTTCGAACCCTCTTGTAACTGTGACTATATCAGGCATCTCTGGACAAGCATGACTCGATGAACCAAATTCAAATTGCTGAAACCCACTTCTGTCTTCAAAATTTGAATAAGAATCTTCATTGAGATCAAAATTGCCGTATTCATTTTTTTCAACAAAAACCTCAAGATGGTTGAATTCGGAATCAGGGTGTATGAAGAATGATAAGTCGCTGTCGTTGGAAATCTGTAGTAGTTGATGAAATATGCGAGAGTGTTGAAAGTATTCATTCTTGCCATAAACAATCAACGAACAAGAACTGCTATCAGCACCCGTAATTTCAAACAAGAATGACAGAAATTCGAAAAAATTGGTAGAACGACGAATTCGCCGGTACCCTATAGGATCAATACTGTATTTGATGGTTGAATTGGATGTGTGAATAATTTCACCACCGAAATAAACTAACACTTGTATATTATTGGACACCATGTTTGTATGTGATGATCGGTGATGTGTTTGATATAATATTTCGTTTCAAAGGGTTGAATTTATAGGGATATAACTCGTATGTGTGAGATACGAGTTATGTTAACTCGTACTTTTAACATACGAGAAAAAATAACTCGTACCTTCAACATACGAGTTAGCAGAGGTTTCGTCAGAGTTTGTTGGTTGCAGAGTTTGTCGGTGTCGGTAGATTTAACTCGTATGTTGGAAATACGAGTTATAACTCGTATGTCAGAGTTACGAGTTATGACTCGTATTTCCAATATACGAAAGTACTTATTTTATTAATAAGTATTTTTTTTAACTTATTTTATAAATAAAAATTAAAAAACTAATTATTTAATTAAAAAAGCCTTAGGAAAATAGCCTAAAAAAAATAGGCCGTATATGTAAAGAATATTATACATTTCGTAACAACTACGTTAGTAAGTCATCGAATTAACAGGTCACAAGTTTTAAATCTCAATTTATTTATTTTTTTCGTTTGGGTATTCAACTTTTAGTTCGGGTTCTCAGCTCCTATTTTCCGGCAGGAACCCTTATGTTCACATCCTTTCTTTGATTAACTTACATGAATTGTCTACTTTTAGTTCGAGCCCTCAGAAGGGTTCACCGCTTCTATTTTCCTGTAAAATGAGAAAAATAACTTTAAAATTGAGGTAATTGACTAAAAAGTTTGATTAATGATAGACGTTACATTGTACAAGACTTGATAAATATTGTACAAGGTTACAATATTTTTATTTTAAGATATCACATTATATTATGAATAAAATTCGACAACACATACAAATTTTCATCCGTATATCTTAAAATATAGTATATCAGTTTCATAATTATAAAATAATATTATTCTTTCGCAACACATAAGTAAGTTATTTTATTAATTTACATTAATTAAACATAATTAAGACCCGCCCTCATTGCACTGGCAAAAAGCTAGTTTACTAAAACGTATATGTATATATAGTACTTAAATCTTGGAGAACATTGATATCAATGATATCATAACCTAATTGTAATTATAATCAATATAAGAAGTAGAAGAAGAAAAACGTAGTTTAAGATCTCTCCACTCGACTAATTTCGCATTCAAATTATGTTCTTATATTTATATATATAAATATATACACACACACAAAATAATAATCATAATAATAATAATAATAATAATAATAATAATAATAATAATAATATTAAACAAAGATTTAAAAAAAAAAAAACACTGCGGCACTTGGTTTGGAGGCGCCGGAGATGATGGTCTTCGCGAGGGATGAACTTTTTCACTGATTACAATGTTGCTCAAAAATCATCAAACTACAGAAACTTAGTAAGAAGAGCTCGGACATGTGTCTTCCTCGTGAAGTTGACAAAGCTTCGAACCCTTAAACTGAATCACAATCTGCCACATGGGATTGGAGGCGATGTCTCATCGTGCCCTGCCCAACATCAAAAACCCTAAAAATACAAACACCAAGTTAATTGAATGCACTCTCTTTTGTTTCTTACTTGTCTTTCTATCTTCTTCTGCTTCACCAATCTCATTACATCATATATACTACCCAAACGTGTTCAATAAATTAGAGTTTCTATAGAGAAAAAATAGGTCCCATTTGATATGTCAAGTGCCCGGGTTTATGACATCTCCAAGTATAGGTCATGAATTTGAATTCATTTGAACTCTTATACCATGATAGTATCTAAGAACTTGGGAACTGAATACATAGGATAGATGGATTAGTCCTACTGAGAGTCGGGTCATGATATCTTTAGGCGGATATCATGAGTTCGAATCCACTTAGTCAATATTGTAGTTTATGTGGACTTAGAACGTGTCACATAGTCAACAATGACTTTCGAATTAGCTTTTATTCTGAATTTAGTAGACTGTTTGGAATAATGTCTACATAAAAAATAATAAAAAAATACGATATAGATTAAATAAGGTTTGACTTATGTAAAAGTTAATAATAATAAAATACAAAAAGGAGAATTACCGCGGCTCATCCAATTTAAATCATATTGTGAGATGATCTCAATCTTGACAATATATATTTTAAAATAATGGCGTTATGTCAATTTAATTATGGATTATTATTGGTTCTTAATCTAAGGCATCCCTCCAATTATATGCTTCCCTAATGACCCACTACATGTCTTATGGTCTCCATGGAAATAAATAAAAACAAACCCTATGGTAAGTCATGTCATATGTCATAACTCATAATAATAATAATAATATGCAAAGACAGTGTTTGTTTCATGTCAATCCCTCAAGTGCCCTCATCGCATATCCACCACGTGGTCTTCTCCTACGTGTTTAAGGTGGACCAAATTTTTTTTTTTTTTTTTTTTTATTATTTCCATTTCCATTTTCATTTTATAATTGTTTACTCTCTCTCCTCCATGCTCTATTTAAACCCCCCCCCAATTCTCTTACCATCTCAGTCACACTCATTCTCTCACTTACGAAAAACACTTCGATCTTATTAAATAACAGAGAAAAAGCTCTTTCTATTACAACATTCGAAAAAAAATCAAGAATTGTGTTTTATATCTTACAATGGCAACGACACCACAAATCCCTTGTAAAACCGCCATGCCAACGATGACAAGAAAAGCCAAGAGAGTCCACTGTGCTCTGCAATCACCGTCGATTCTCACTTTCCCAAAGCAAACTCTCATCCCTCCACCGCCATCAATCCCCACCATCGAGCCGCCGCAACTACCACCGCCGCCGCGGTGGAACATACTCCAGAAAACCGCCGCGAAAGCACTAGACTTGGTCGAGAGCGCGTTGATCTCTCACGAGCTCGAGCACCCCCTGCCCAAGACCGCCGACCCACGTGTCCAAATCGCCGGAAACTTCTCTCCGGTGCCGGAGCATCCCGTGAGGCACAGCCTCGAGGTGGTGGGCACCATCCCAGACTGCATCAACGGCGTCTATGTAAGAAACGGCGCGAACCCACTGCACGAGCCGCTCGGCGGACACCACTTGTTCGACGGCGACGGCATGATCCACGCCGTCACCATCAACGGCGAAGACGGCAGAAACAAAGCCAGCTACGCATGCCGTTTCACCGAGACCCATAGACTGATCCAAGAGCGCGAAATGGGCCGACCCATTTTCCCCAAAGCCATCGGCGAACTCCACGGCCACTCGGGAATCGCGAGGCTCGCCCTGTTCTACGCGCGTGGACTGTTCGGCCTGGTCGACCACAGCCAAGGAACCGGCGTGGCTAATGCGGGCCTGGTCTATTTCAACCGGCGGCTCCTAGCAATGTCCGAGGATGATCTTCCTTACCACGTCGGCGTGACTGAGACCGGCGACCTCGAAACGGTGGGCAGATACGATTTCGATCAGCAGCTTAAGAGCACCATGATCGCCCACCCCAAGCTCGACCCGGCCACCAAAGAGCTCCACGCGCTGAGCTACGACGTCGTTAAGAAGCCATACCTAAAGTACTTCAAATTCTCAGAAGACGGAAAGAAATCGAACGACGTGGAGATTCCCCTCAAAGTCCCAACGATGATGCACGACTTCGCCATCACGGAGAACTTCGTGGTGATCCCCGACCAGCAGGTGGTGTTCAAGCTGACGGAAATGGCGAGGGGCGGATCGCCGGTGATCTACGACGGGGACAAGACTTCTAGGTTCGGAATTCTGTCCAAGAACGCCCAGGATGCTAGAGATATTACATGGGTCGACTGTCCGGACACCTTCTGCTTCCATTTGTGGAACGCCTGGGAAGAACCAGAGACCGGCGAGGTGGTGGTGATCGGCTCTTGCATGACTCCGCCGGACTCAATCTTCAACGAGCGGGAGGAGAATCTAAAGAGCGTTTTGTCCGAAATAAGGCTCAACCTAAAAACCGGCGAATCGAAGAAATGGCCCATAATCCGATCGCCGGAGGAGCAGGTGAATCTCGAGGCGGGCATGGTGAATAGAAACAGGCTCGGCCGGATAACGAGGTACGCTTACCTGGCAATAGCAGAGCCGTGGCCGAAGGTCTCTGGCTTTGCCAAGGTGGATCTTATTACAGGGAAGGTCGATAAGTTCTTGTACGGCGATAACAAGTACGGCGGCGAGCCGTTTCTTCTGCCTGATGAAGGAGGGGAAGAAGATGGCTATGTCCTTGCTTTCGTGCATGATGAGACGGCGTGGAAATCTGAGCTTCAGATTGTGAATGCGGCGACGATGGAGACGGAGGCTGTAATAAAGCTTCCTTCGAGGGTGCCGTACGGTTTTCATGGGACGTTTATAAGCTCGAAAGATCTCGAAAATCAAGCTCGATGAAGATTGTGACTGAAAGAAACCGTTGGTTAGCTACTTAATTAAGATTATTACTACATAATGTGTATAGATTATAAGGTAAGTGTAGAGGAGTGTTACAGAGAGACTTGGTAGAGTTAGTGAATGGTCTCCGTTTCTCCTCTATTTTTGACTTTTTATTTTATTTTATTTTTTTATGTAATGTTTTTTTTTTAATCTTTTGGAGGAACCAAGCTTGTAGCTTTTTGGTGGTGGATGTGTGAAGAAGCTCAGCTGGTTTCTATTACATTGTTCTCACGCCTCAATTATAAATATATGTATGTTTCTTTTTTAAATAATGGAATCTTATTTGATTAGGGGATAATAGAGTTCTTTTTATATGAATAATAAAGAATATAATTATAACATATGGGAGATTAAAGGTTTTAGATGTTTTAACATGGAAGCTTCGTCGAGGAATAAGAATAAGTCAAGTGGTTGGACACGTAATTATGCGGCGGAGCCAAAAATAGTTGGTCGGTCTAATTGTAATTTTAATCAAATCATTAAAATATTCGACATATATTATAAACAATAATTATTTTCAACGGATCCATAAATTCTACTGTCACCAAGGCAGCTCCGTATCTACAAGAAGGTTATGTGTTCGATTCTACTTTGTCTTCTTAAAATCGTTGTTTGTGTGAACTTTGGGTGAACACATTGGTCAAAAGGGTTGATTCGATCGAAAATCATGGATCGTTTCATAGCTTATGTTTAAATTCGATTTACATAATATTCAATTCATAGTGACAAAGTCCCAACTCTCATGGAAGAATAAAAACACCAAATCAGAAACAAAAAACTTTCTACGTATTAATTCATATAAATAACGAACATTATTAAACCATATAATAAGATGACATTGCTCTCCTTTTAACTATTTTATGTGGATATATCACCACTCATGTATGTTGTAACGCAGCCTTATTGCGTGAAATGTTGAATATCGTGACTATAGTGTTCTCCCTCATCGAACTTATATATATATATATATATATATATATAACATTATTTAATTTATTTTAGGTAGCAATGCATATTGGTCGTCGACAAGCTTTTCTGAGCGTTACAAATATAGTACATTGATAGGATTTCTCATATTTGTAACCATTATGTGTATAAAGTTATAAAAGGCAGACAGACGCTCATATGCTTTATTGACTATTAATGAGCAATTGAGCATGCAAGAACTATTGACAAAGGGATATATAATTTGATTTGATTGCCTAACATATTCATATCATTTCCAAGATACATTGAACTATAATATTATGGAGAATTCCTTTTTTTTTTTTTTGCCCCCTTTAAAAAACACGTGCTTATTTTAAAACCATAATTATTGCTTGTAAATTATATAGCAAGAAATTCCGTGATTACAATGGAACTCCTCCCCATGTACAAAGATATCTTCAAGAAATCTCAACGGTCAAAAATCATTGGGAAAACAATTAAGGGAATTAGTTCCAACCGCACGATTTATGGGAAATTGATTATAGGAAAGAAATAATATATTTTGAATTTGCCGGCGATTGAATATAAGCCATGGCTTTTGATACGGATTGCTTGTCTTGCCAGCGACAACCTTCTTTTACTATATTTTCTAGAAGAAAGAAACATATGGATGTAAATTGAATACGAAGGCCGAAAAAGTAAATGTTGACTTTGATCAACAACAAATTATTATTATTATTATTATTATTATTATTATTATTATTATTATTCATTTAATAATGATCGCTTTTTTGACTTAAACTGTTGGGATTAGGTTCAAAAGATTCGGATCGTAGTTGAATATTGTCTCGTATTTATTATTATTTTATTATTATTATTATTATTATTTGATTTAACTTGAGTCGAATTTTCTATTGGAACGTGATGAATAATTAAAAATAAAATTACATAATATACAATCTATAAAGATAATTCGATTGTTTTCCATATCAAGTTTGATTAGGTCGTGTAATTCAAAATGAATGTGGATACAAAGAAAGACAAATGATTAATGTGGCCTGTTTGGGACCTCAAATAATGGAACTTCCTCGAATATTTAATTATTAGCCTTTATCCTTAATGGCTTTATCCTCAATGTAACACCTAAAATCTATAGGAAATATATATATATATATATATATATATATATAAATATATATACATACATTAATTAGTTATAGGAATAAAAAAAATGTTTTATATTTTATTTGTCGTATGGTCTATATCCTATTACCTATAACAAGTAACTCTATGAAGCGTGGCACTAATCCTTTCTCCACATCTCTTCGTAATACATTAGGTGATCATTTCAAATTAATTCACGTCTTCTTCATGTTCATCTATTTTTATTGGAGAATTCTCCATATTATGTTTTCTTTAGAATTTATATACGTATTCATTCTCCATATTATGTTTTCTTTAGAATTTATATACGTATTCTTCCTCGAGTTGATAAAATAAATAACACAAAATTAATATTATATATAATATAAACTAGAAGCATAGCCCAAAATTGAGGGGTTGGGCGCAAAGTTTCAAGAAAGCTTTTACATGAAAAGACAAGAAAGAGTAAAATGAAGTTCACGTGAAATCCACGAGGAATTTTCGTACTTATTCGTCAACAAAATCGGGGAAAAAGACGTCCACAGTTCCAATAGAATCCAATTATTAGATTTTTATTATAATATATATACTTGCGTAAATATCTAATCTAATATAGCAATGTAATAATTGAAAAATAGTAAACATTAGATTTGTAATGTAATGGTACGATTCCGACAGTAGCCGTCATATGTTTTGGGGTAGGGGTCTCAATTGCCTTGCTCGCTGCCCAATTTCCAGGGATAATAATATCTTATCCAAGGCCTTCCCATATTATTTACATTCTATATAATTTTTGGTGCTACAAAAATAAATAAATATATAAAAGAAAAAAACGCGTAGTGGACACTAATCACATATTTTTTCTGCCTTAACTTTGCTCGGAGAAGCAATAAACCAAAGGAAAACACTATGTCTATCTTTTATTTGAAACTAATATACAATAATATTAAAAAAAAAAAAAAAAAGGAGTTTAGTGGACATTGGAAAGTGATGGATCAAATGAAATGATAAGTGTTAGTTTAAAGTGTTCCCAAGGCGTGGTCGGTCAAATATTAATATATTTACATAACGGGCACATCTAAGTTAGCATCACAAACAGTTTCATGCACCCATTAATCATTATCGATGTCTTTCCGTTTGAGCATATATATTAAGGTTTTTTTTTTTTTTTTTTTTTTTAAGTTTACTAAGTCGCCATAATTAAAAAATAGGACTCCGACATTATTGTTCATTTAAATGCCGCAGCTGACTTTGATTTTTTTTTTTTTCTTTTTTAGAACTCTCGACTCTATTTGACTTTCGTTATCTACTTTTAGGGTAACAAAGAAAAGGAATTACATATAGTGGTTTAAAGTCAACCATATAAATTAATGTGTGTGCGTGTGGCATGCACTAATTAACGAAGGTCATATGTTGCATGGTGGAGACAGCACTAAAGCCAATAAGTGTATATATATTTGTAATAATGGAGCCTAATTAATTAGTGGTGAGATTAAGCGATATTATAATTTATAATTACGAGTTACATATGCAATGACGTTATAAGGGTTTCTTACATAAAGTATATATTGTGTGTGGGTGTGACTCCAAATCTCTCACAAATTCATTTTTTTATATATATATATTGCAATTATATATATAATCCTTATTTGATTGTTCGTATTTTGAGCATTCACTTCTAAGGATTAGACCAAATTCGGAGGATCGAAACGGTTAATAATGTGCGGGCGTTAGATATATGTATATCTGTGTGTCCAACAATAAAAAGCATGTTACTCAAGAATCAATATCAAGATTGCCTTACGTTTGTAGTAATTATTATATATAGGTGTCTCCTATATTCAAGGGATGTCACATTGGTCTAACTCTAAATATTGTTATTACAGAATGCACATTAAATATACATTTATTTAAATATATATGTACGTATATTGAAGGATAATATGGGATATGTGTTGTTTCTTGATGATTGCAAGATATGTCTCGTACAAAGATATAATATATATATATATGAGGAATTTTATGGTGCTCACCTTACGTGAGCACCTTGCGTGAGCAACTGTTGATGTGGCACTGATTCGTGTCATATCAACATGCCATGCCAATATCAGATGTGATGTTGCATTAATTGACACATTTTAGGGTCATTGATCGACATTTTCGATGCTGATGTGACACATATCAATGTCACACCCCGGGTGCCGGTGCCACGTAAGGCATGTGCCACGTAAGGCGTCAACGGGTCACACCAGCATCTAAAATGTCGATCAATGGACCCTAAAATGTGTCAATTAATGCCACATCACATCTGATATTAACGTGGCATGTTGATATGGCACGAATCAGTGCCACATCAACAGTTGCCCACGCAAGGTGCTTACGTAAGGTGAGCACCATAAAATTCCTATATATATATAAATATATAACAGAAAAATCTTAGAGCGGTCAAATGGTTCGTCACATATTGATTCTGTATATCGCCTTTTTGCCAGCTCACGGTGCAACGTGGCGTTAATGCAGGTCAAAGTTAATAGGACACGTGTCTTGCTGTTTTCCTAGCGACGTTATTGCATGAGTTAGTTTGTTTCCCTTTCACTTTATATCAACCATTTTTTTTTTTCAATAATTGGGTGTTGTTGGGCCTAATGTGGGCCACACTAGGCCTGAACTGGGCCTTTGTGTGGTCATCGAGCGAGAGAGCAATGTCGTGCCATGCCAGTTGTAATGTGTCTGTTACTTTGAGCAATGCAGAGAAAGCTCGAGAGAATAACAAAAATAGTTAAGTTTTTAAATTATAATTATAAAAATAGTTAACTTTTTAAAACTATTACAAAATTAGTAAATTTTTTTAATTTTAATTATTATTATTTTTATTTACATCCTAAAACTGTATAAAATTGTAAAATTTCACTATTATTGTTTCAATTAAGCAAATATATTACTGAAAATTATATTTTTAACCTCAATTTATTTTTATTAATTTTTAATTAAAAACATTGTCACATCTAACTTTGTTACCACGTTAATCATAATGATTTATTGTTATTACTGTATTAATAAAAAAAACCCTATCTTGGATGAATTATTATTGTTGTTGTTGTTGTTGAATACTTATTGCTCTTTTTCTTTCAGCTTTGCAAGTATTTTAAAGTTGATCCATGTGAATATTTCATATTAGTATGTTGTTGGACATAGAAGAACTCACGAACCGGAATCAAAGAAGAACTTGAACTTTAATGAATGCTTATCTGCATGTAATCGATCGTGAAAGTAAAAAAATAAAAAAAAATATAAAAGAAAAACCTTGAGGCCTCTTGACATGTTTACTTTACAAGCTTTCTAATATTCTTACAGTTGTTCGATTAGTCTGCACCAAGATATCAAATATAAGACGTCAGTTGACATTAACCGAGGATTAAAAAACGAGTTGACTAAAAATTGTTAAAAATAAATTAGGGTTAAAAATATAATTATTAGTAATATTTTGCTTGATTGAAACAATAATAGTGAAAATTTGAAATTTTAGATAGTTTTAGGATGAAAATAAAAATAATAATAATTAAAATTTAAAAAGTTAACTATTTTTGTAAGTACAATTTAAAAACTTAACTATTTTTGTCATTCTCTCAATAAAGCTCCTATTAATTAGCTGTAGTGTCTGTTTAGTGTTATACTTGACTCTCCACGTCGGGGTTATAAAACGATTCTTAGGGTTACAAAAATGCTCGTTAAAGATCCGTTTGAAGAACTAATGGGTTTGAGTTGGCAAATATGAGCCGTCCTCTAGAGTCGAATATTGAGTCGGGTCTATACATATTAATTAGTTAATTGAGTAAGGATATGAATCTAAGTGAGGTCTTCCATTTGCCATCCCTAGATATCACATATTTAAGTGGAATAAAATGCATGAAATCGGTTCGCAGATATCACATGCTATTTCACTTGATGTATATGTTGAAAATAAAATATTTAACAATGAAATATGATAAACTCCCCCCCTTTTTTCCCGATGTATCCCCACTCGACCTGACTATTGGCTAGTCCCTAAATACCGACGTGAGCTTTGCACCACGTAGACATGGCGGAGGCTTAATTGTGCCACACACTCCAGTGGTGGGACTAATCCCCGGGGTCAGATGAATACGTCATAAACCCACCTGACAATGATAGTCATGAGAAATAAATCCCATAGGGACTACTCAAGGAATTGTGGGAGGGGAGATTCGATCCCACGACCTAACCCACAAATCCTTAACTCCCTTCAACCTTATGCTTTTAAATGAAGTGATCATTTAAGGAGATTACACGTAAACAAAACAGAAAAATCAGGTTAGACGTGAGGGGGGCATGTTGGATATATATGATTATATAAAATTAAAATGTAATATACTCTTTTCAAGGTTAAGCTTAAGGTTTTTTGTTTTTTGTTTTTTTCCTGTTTTGTGAGGAAAATGATATTTTATTCCATAATATCAATTGGACATTTTACAATGGAATCAATAAACAAAACTGCGGAAGAATATAAAGGAATGACAAAAAATATATATAATTGCAATTCCTTATTCAAAATAGTATCATCAATTGCAATTCCTTCTTCGAGCACTTTTCATATTATCCAATCAAGATTTATAACTCCATTGTTTGAATCATCGATGCCAGCACGATGTCCAATTCTCAGATCTATTTTATAAGATCATTGTTAACTCTTATTCAAAGAGAAATGCGCTAATACGAGACAAAGAAACTCTCATATGAGAAAACAATGACTCTCATACGAGAGAATAAACAAAATATAGAATATATGATAAATAAATTATTAAAGAGAATGAAATAGATGATGAGTGCTCCAACCCGATCCGCCGGCGACCATGAAGGTAGTAGATTTGTGGCCACCGATGGAGATGAGAATAAATTAGGGTTTTTTTAGTAGAGATATTTTTTAGGGGAGATGATTTTTAAGAAAAATTTTAAGGTTGTGCTGAACGCATAAAATTAAAAAATGATATATAATTAGACGTGTTCAAACGGTTTCAAAAATTGGAACTGAACCGTAATCGAACCGGCGGTCAACTGTTCCGGTTATAACCGTAGTTTCGGTTTTTTATATTTTCCAAGCCGTAACCGGCCGCTTGCATAACCGGCGATTAACCGCCGGTTTATTACTTTTATATAAAAAATATATATTCTCAACAGTTTTTTTTTATATTTTTAGCGATAATCAATTTTTTTTAAATATTGAAGTTGTAATTATTTTTTTTCCATGGTATTAACTTGTATTTTTTTTAGCGATAATCATTTTTCTTTTAAAATATTGAATGTTTACTTGTTTTTTTTTTTTACATTGTATTAAAGTATCGAGTCGCAATTTTTTTAATATTATCAATATTGAAGTTTGTTTGAGTTGTAGTTTATAAATAGTTGGAATGAAAGAGCTTTTATATTACTAAAAAAATTAATTTTCTTTATTATTTTCCAATTAATAAAAACAATTGGAAAAAAAAATAAAAAAAATCCGGTTTGGAACCTGAACCGGAGGTTCCAAACTGTAACCGAACCGTGGTTAACTGAACCGGAATCGAAACCGTCTGAACATGTCTATATATGATGGGGATTCTCATAATCAATTTAAAAAAAAGCCTTGTTACACTCTCCTAATCAATGGAAAAGAAAAAAGGTTGCGTTGAATGAATATAAGCTTTAACCCTTATGTGTGATTCGCCAATTCGGTAATCTTACAAGCCTATAACCATATTACGTCTATCTAACCTTTCTTGTTACTTTTCTTTTGTTATTACTCGGAAGCATGGAATTGTAAAATAGACTGACAATATAGAGAATGAAAAAAAAAAGAAGAAGAAGAAGAAGAAAAAAAAGGTAACACAATATAGTCCAATCACCTAACACAAATTAGAAAAATATCAAATAACCAAAAGTCTTGCCGCAGAATAGACTTTGGACTCATTCAAACTCACATGTTAAAAATGAATGAATCTATCTAATGAAAAATAAGCACCTATATCCAGGATTTCTTGATTTGGGGGGCCGTAGTATTAATGTACATTGGTGTTGTCGATTGGGTTAATGCAAAAGATATATTTTTATTTGTCATTTTACTATGAAAAAATTTATCAACTGGAATATATTTTTCAATTGAAACGTATCAAAAAAATAACATCAATAACCTCAATGTGGTTAAAAGTTTAAAATAATTAAAATGAATTAATAATTTTATTATATTTAAAACATTATTATTCTTATATTTTTATATCTATAAAAATTATGTATATATTGATTTATTTTGTTTTGTATTATTACTAACTTTATACGGTTAAATGATTAAAAAATGTAAAACAAAATGAAAAGAAAAAAGTTAACCAAATAAATCCAACTTAAATCTAAAGCTAAAAGTTAATTCAAATGGATTATGAATTAGAAAATGTGTAAAGAGAATTAAATTAAATATTAAACAAAAACTTAATCAACCAATACATATTATAATATACTATTGGAAATCAAACACGATTTTAGTTAAAAGAACTAAAATTGTTGACTGGTGTATCAGTAAAAAAAAATTATAGCCTTAAAAAATAATTAGAATTATTAAACAGAAATATAAAGAATGAGAAGTGTTAAAAGTGTCAAGCGAATATAAATAAAAGAATCAAAAGCGTTGAAAGTAAAGCTAATAATAATAAAAAAAATTAAGCATAAAAGAAGAGTTGGGAGAATCGAACTCACGTCTCTCCTTTTCATCTCCAAAGTCGTGCGTGGGGCTTACAAACCACTAGGCTATGTCATAAAACAAAAAATATGATTATGCCTAGTAAATATAAAGGTAATACAAATATATCTATATACATAATACTACAAATTTCGAAAACTTTCGGGGGGCCGTGGCCCCCTCGACCCCTATACTAGATCCGCCCCTGCCTATATCCTCTTATGTGTTTTCTTTTCTTGATCGACTTCTAACTGTATATAGGCCACGTGATGCCTAAATCGAAATTGCTAGAAATAATAAAATTTGTCTACTTTCACGTGTCGATTTCTCAAAATCACGTCGGGACTGAATATCAGGCCCGTAGTTGAAGAAGTCGGGACCTGAAGCGAATCTCGAAGTTTGGGCCCGAGACCCTTCTTAAGTATTTTTTTTCAAATAAGATACGTACTACAGCATAAATTTAAACCGTAAATATAAATATAAATATATTTTATAGTGAAATGTTCAATAAATACTTAAACTAATTATATAAATACTACTCGTTTAGATGTTTTAGAGGCAAAAATATTGATCAAATCTGTATAATCTAGTCGTCCGACCATATCTTTTTCAATTGACAACATTGATAGTCCATTCAATCGACATATTTATATAATATTAATAGAAGTAAGAAGATAAAAAAATAATGATATTTATTTTCAGTTTCGTTCAGTCAATCCATCGAACACATAATATGTGTTTAAAATGCAAAGACATAAAAGAAATAAGAATAGCACAAAAAAAGTCATTTGCAATTGATGAAAATCTTCAAAAGATTGTAGTGAAGCTAAATTATTTCGCTTATGATGAGAATTGAGTGAAACATATTTTAAAAAGTAAAAGTGTGCTCAAGTAGTTAAAATCGTGTTGAGTTGTGAGTTTGAATTTTCATTTAATTTAATTTTTTTTTAAGTTTGACCAACATTTGTTAAAAAAAATTTAAAATAAAAAAAATCATCTCATTCTCATCTCACGTAAGTTATAATATAATATATGATCACATGACTTTTTTTTTTTTTTTTTCAGCCCCAATCACTATTTTTCAGGTCATACAAAAAATAAAATAATTTTAATCTATTATATATATAATATATGAAAAACGTTGGCCCCTCTAAAGCTGGGCCCGAGACGACCGTAAGTTCGGGCATGCTGAATATATATATATATATATATATACTAGTGGCAGACTGGCGGTTAATATTGCATTGCATACTCTCTTAATATTGTGGACCATCACCACATTCACAGAATTAAATGATCTCATTTGAATCCATTATATATATCTAAATGACTAAAAAGAAAAAAAGAAAAAAAATAAAATTCGGAAGTCGGCTAGAGTAGAGACAGCTCCCATTATTACAACTACGACGAAAAGTTCCAAAACATTTTCAAGGTCAACATAAAAATCTCATTTAACACGTGATTGAAAGATAACTCTATCTTTTCTCCAACTTGATCTACAAGACTACGTCTGATCCGTGTTTGAATTTATATTCTTGATACATATATATATATATATATATGTAGTTTGGGACATCATCATTCACTCCGACATAACCTCTCAATCAATCATATTTCACAAAAAAAAAAAAAAAAAAGAAAGATTATGGAAAGAAACTGCAATTTAGAACTTGGCTTAGCAACGCCTTCAGCTTCATCGCAAACTCCGCCCGCTAATCATAATGGAGACGACAACGTTCGAACTGATGGAGAAGACAGACAGAGGCTCACTATTTTCTACGGCGGCAGAATGGTTGCTTATGACGTCATGCAACGACAGGTATATATTAATCATAACTTCAGCAATTATTTTGTACGCATTTGGATGATTTTTTAATCTTTACATAATCTTTGTGTATATCCAATGCAGGCTCAAGCTATCATATCACTTGCAAGCCGAGAATTATCATCGTCGAGTGTTGTAAGTGCACCTGCTAATTATTACAGCCCTACTACAACTGCTCTTTACTCACTGCAGAGGTTTCTTGAGAAGAGAAAGACGAGGGCCCAAGAGACGTCGCCGCCTTACCCTACTATTCGTGGGCAACGCCGTCGTGATTATGTAATTTGAATGAGAGTTTTCATTTCTTGTTATTAGGAACGTAGTTTTGTATATTTTTCTGAGACAATATTAGTTTGATGCTGTTTATTCAACTTTGCCCCATGAAGAGGATAGAGTCTGCAAATGATCAATCAAACGCAGATCACCACGAAAATGTGTAAATTATACAAATTTGTTCTAACTTATTAACAGTTTGTTTGTAATAAGTGTATTATGTAATGTAATGAAACATAGGAGCATAGAACAGCCGAAACCATAATGGTTCTTGTAGTTTCCGTACAACAATAGTTAATACGCCACACGACCAATCATTTCTGTGATGGGAAACGGGCCGATAAATCTAGGACTGAGCTTTCCACGATGTTGAAATCGTATCGACAAGGATCGGGGCGTAACAGTTCTTCCCTTGCAGTGGCATGTTCTCCTACATCAAAGTTAACAAATCGATTGAGGATAACGAAAAATAGCCACGAAGGCTCCGTTTGGTATAAAGACTTTGGCGTGGAAAATAAAATAAAATGTGTAAAGGTACGATAATAAAAACATGATGTATCATTGTTTAATACATTGTAATCGTTTTCCGTCCGTTTTTTTCCACGATAAATTCCGGATCCCAAATATGTAATAACTTCATGGTCTTTCCTTGTAGTAAAATAGAACTAAAAAGGCCTTATGGGTAGAGTAATACTTGAAACTAGTTGGGCCACTGATGAGCCTATTTTAATTCGCACAATAAATTTAAATATTTTTACAAAATCCATGCGAGTGAAAAAAAAGGTCATAAATGTCACCGAAGAGGCATTTTGATAAAAGGGATTAGTTCTTTGGTCAATTGAAAAAAAGGGAGCATGACTTTAATTATTAAATAAAAGGGATTCACTTTACTTAATAAATAATTAACTTAACAACTTGTTTAATTATTTTTTTAATATTTTAAAATAATATTTAATAAATCAAACTACCAACCAACTACTCAACGAACAGTAATAAATGAAACGAATGATAGAAAATCGAAAGAACATTAAGAATCAACGAACATCAAAATTCAACAGACATTAAAACCACTGAACAACTACGTTGAAAGTTAGATCGAAGCACACATTCTCAAATCCGCAACACTTTCGCACAAAATCGTTCTCTGTAAGTTGGGTTTGTTCAT
The DNA here is from genome assembly GCA_028392965.1 of Lindernia subracemosa. Classification (NCBI taxonomy): domain Eukaryota; kingdom Viridiplantae; phylum Streptophyta; class Magnoliopsida; order Lamiales; family Linderniaceae; genus Vandellia; species Vandellia subracemosa. The sequence goes on from JAQPCC010000070.1 coordinate 1,074,643, forward strand.
ATATTTCTTTAGTCCAGTTATTTTAATAGATTGTTGAGTTATTACACATATATTGTTGACTCTTTGTTGGAAATTATTCTGTTGTGTTCAACTGATGGTGAAGACTGAAGATTCGAGAGACAAAGACAACCGAAGCTTCAATTATAATTGAACACTAAGGGGGAGATTGTTGGAAGTATTTTATAGTGTTCAATAATCAAGTTATCTTTGTCTAGGGACTTAATTATAATATATGTATAGTTAGGGACTAGAAAGCAAATATACCAATATTGATTGGTATATATAGGGCAAGTGTGTGTAAAATACACAGAACTTGAGTTTAGCTTTCTCTCACTAAATTGATTGGACGGATTTGGGCAAGTGTGTGTAAAATACACGGATTTGGGTTCCTAAGTTAAAGACTACTTTACATGCTGATTTCATACTTGATTCTATTATGCCTAAATGTTTATCTGCTAATAAGGGAGGACCCGTCCAAAAATGGGTACCAAAGTCCCGATAATTTATTTTGCAGGATCCCGATCATACATGGTAAATAGACGACGATTGCTCCACATGTATGGTCGGTATGGATGATAAGCAGTCGCACAAGACCCCGACACGTGTGGTATTTGGTTTGCTCCACACACGTAATCGGTTTATGACGTGAACAAACAAACCAAATCAAGACTATTCAAAAGTTCTTGATTTGACATTGTTTTTCTTTTTATTTTTCTGTTCATAAAAAAAAAAGGCCATAAAAAAAAGAGAAGAGGCAATAAAAAAAAATAAATAAAGAAAAATAAGGCCATTATAAAAAAAAAAGAAAAATAAGGCCATAAAAAAAAAAAGAAGAAAACAAATAAAAATAAGGCCATAAAAAAAAAAAAAAAAAATAAAAATAAGGCCATAAAAAAGAAAAAAAAAGGGGGGAGTGGATAGAAAAGGTGCAAGAGTTTCAAAAGAGCGTATTACCATAGTTTATTGTAAAAAGCGCATATGTTTTAGGGGAAGTAATACTCATAAGCGCAATATCAAAAAGGCGCGAAATGTTCAAAAGGGGAGTGTGCTTCAATCACAAAAGGCGCATAACTTGAAGGAAAGTAATAGGCAAAAATCTACAAGAGCGCACAACTTTAGGGGGCATCATATTAGAAATAGCGCAACTGTTTAGGGGGAGTGTTACAATGAAAAGGCGCTAGAGCTTAAGGGAAGAATGTCCTGAATACAAACTTCATGCTTTTAAGAGGGAGTGCTACCTAAATGTCAATAAAACGCATGGACACAAAAGAGTTGTTCACATACCTGTTCCAAAGGTTCAGTCGACCCAACTGATCCTAACCCAGGAACAAACCCCGAGTGTATGTGAGGGTATTGAGCGTATCACGATGACGTCCTTACAACTCAACCACAAACTATTCGGGCCATAACCATATAGATACAGGAGTGATTTATCAGATCCCGGGTAGAAGCCGATTCATCTGGTCCAAAGGCACATGCACGACCCTTCCTAGCTACTCATTTGTCTCCCAAAAGACATATGTTTCAATATCTCACGGGGAACCTCATATGCTATCACCGTTTCATTTGGAAACGGGAGATATTGAACTAAGTGGTCCACAGCCCCATACCACGACTTTCTTGAACACGTAAATGTCTAGTGTGTCCTCATAGCCTAAATGTTTTCCACTTTTCTAGGACACATACATTCTTTTACACACATATTGCCGGTCTACGTGACCTTGCCAGAACTTCTGTACACGCATCATTAAATGATGTGCTTCTATGATCAGAAGGAAGTCCTGCCATTGCAACATCAAAACAACAATGGTAGCAGGCCATCTTCTGGAGCACGACTCTAGAACGATGTCAACGGGATGCCTATGTGGCCCCGTAGTCCCTTCAAATGCAAGTCTGTGTGACTTTGCATCAACGACCAAGATTGACATCGAGGGATGTTTCACGATGATCGGTCGTCTGTCCCGTTTTCAGGTACTTTATCCGGAATTCAACGCCAACACGTTCAGCGTACACTCAGGTTCACCTTGATCACACAGCATGACGATACAAATGAATCGCCATGAGGGGGAGAAGTATATCAAGGAGGCCATGCACGTGAACTCAAGAAGCCAAGCTTTCAACGCACGTGCTGAGCCACAACAAACAAGACCTCTCTCCATGGTTCGAGCAAACACGACAAGTCAATGCTGATGATCCGCGCGACTCTGATATATGCAAGAAGGTGACGAATATTCAAGTTGCAAAGAAGAAAATGAGGGTGCATGTAGATATGGGGAGACTGAAGATTCTCCAGACGCTCTCAGATATTTCTTCAAACAGCAACAAAGACCGTGTCAAATCAACAGTTGAGCACAAAGGGGGAGATTGTTGGAAATTATTCTGTTGTGTTCAACTGATGATGTAGACTGAAGATTCGAGAGACAAAGACAACCGAAGCTTCAATTATAATTGAACACTAAGGGGGAGATTGTTGGAAGTATTTTATAGTGTTCAATAATCAAGTTATCTTTGTCTAGGGACTTAATTGTATTTTATGTAAATACAGGGACTAAAGTGTAAATATACCAAAGTATGCTTTGGTATATATAGGGCAAGTGTGTGTAAAATACACACAACTTGAGTTTAGCTTTCTCTCACTAGAAAATCTCTCTCACCATTATCTTAATTATGGTTGAATTGTAGAGAGAGAAAGAGGTAATTGGAGAGAAAGTTTGTGATTAATGAAGATTTGATTGATTTAATCCTAAAGCTTCCGCTCGCATTATCATCGAGGTAAATCTATCGAATCTATGCTCGAGTTCTTCGTTGGATGATAAAAACGGACCTAACACTCTTCATCATGGGTAAGTCTAATTTGAAAGACATTCGCATCGCCGTGTGTTGTTCAGTTCGATTGAAGTTTGCGATTTGAGTCGTTTATATTATTCGAATTACTTTTTTATTCAAATTTAAATCGACTAAGAATTCTATTGCCTTTTTCGAATTAAATTTATATTCGAATATAATTTGAGTATAAATTCTACAGCTTTCGAATTAAATTTATATTCGAAATTAACTCGAGTTTAATTCGATAATTTATTTTAAATAAATTGTATTTTGAATATAATTCGAAATTGAATTTCTTCACTTGACTTAATTTTTAGTCGACTAACAAAGTCGACAACTTTATCGAATTATTTCTTAAGTCGATTTTCAACTAAAATTCGATTATCTATTTCCGATTAATTACTGAATTAAATGTTAATTCGACTTGTATTTAGTCATATATTTTCGAGTTTACATTTAATTCGATATTGTCCAATTCATATTTTTCTACTACTGGATGTAGGTTAATATGCCGACGAGTATTGTTATTAACTATGACGGAGAATGGGAGGTCGGTGTTGATAATAAATATAGATGGCATCCAAATTCAGGTATAATAACCATGCGACCGGTAGGTTTTCAAGGAGATTGTTGTTCGCTTGAGGATCTCGTAAATGAAATATACGCATGTATTGATGCGAGAGAGAGGCCAGAGTTGAAGTTAAGTTATCAACCATGGTTAAGGGGATATGAGGATGGTGATCCGTGGTATATAAGAAATGATAGTGAACTAAAGGGGTATATTTATTTAGGGGGTCCAATGGAGAGACCGATTTTCCACGTAGAACTTGGCCACACAACTGATGTGTGCACTCCAGCTCTAGTCGAAGCGTTTCCAGCTCCAGTTGAAGAGTTTCCTGCTCCAGTCGAAGCGTTTCCAGCTCCTGTCGAATTTATTCCAGATGAAAATACGCATTTTGATGAATATTTTGATCGTATTATCAACCGTGATGACATTGGTGTGGTTGGAGAGAATTATGAAGCGCATCATGAGAATGTGGAAATCGATTTTGACCGTGTCCACGAAGAAAATATTTTGAGGAATGATGACGATGACTTGAATGAAGAGGACGGGCTAAATGAGGAGGAAAATGTGGAAGGTGCGCCCGTCTTTCCTAGTGATCGATATTCTTTTACGGACGGTTCTACCATGCAAATCGGTGATGAATTTGAAAACAAGAGGGCAACAAAAAAGAAGATTCAAAGAGTTGCCGTGGATGCATCATTCGAGATCCGAAACATCAAATCCTCTCGATCCATCTACGCCGTACGATGTAAAGAGGAAGGATGTACTTGGAGGATTTGGACATCACATATGAAGAATACGTCAACGTTTTCGATTCGTACTTATTGCAACACTCATACGTGTGACTTGGCAAACAGGAATGCAAGACTAACTCAGGCATCTTCGTCTTCCGTGAGCGATATGTTGCTTGAATCGTTTGAGGGATTGACAAGTACACCAACACCGAAACTAATCCAAACTATGATGAGAAATCGAGGGATCGACATTTCTTACTTCAAAGCATGGAAAGGAGGTATTTTGGCCCAGAATTCATTGAAAGGTGACCCGGATGAGAGTTATAGAGTATTGCCGTCTTATTTGTCGACGTTGAAAAGAGCAAATCCGGGTAGCATAGTAAGTTTGTGCATGGATGACGAACTGAGATTCAAGTATGTTTTTTTGTCACTTGGTGCTTGCATTGCGGGATATCGTCATATGAGGAAGGTTGTGTGTATCGACGGCACTTGGTTGAAAGGAAAATATAATGGCACACTACTAGTTGCATCGGCTGAAGATGGTAACTTGCATCAATATCCTCTCGCGTGGGCCATCGTTGATGTAGAGTCAACAGATTCATGGTCATGGTTTCTCAACGAACTCACGACGGTAGTACCCGATGAAGAAGACCTCGTGATTGTTTCTTACAGACATCCATCAATCAAAGTAGTCGTGGAAGGTATTTACAAACGTGCACATCATGGTCACTGTATTTGGCATCTGTCACAGAACATGAAAGTTAAGTGTAAGAAATCGGGTGCGACTGATCGGTTTTTACGCATTGCAAAAATTTACAGGCAAAGCGACTTTGATTCCGAGTATAAGGATTTCCAGAAATTATTCCCCGATGCGGAGGAGTATTTGAGCAAAACAGATTCCATAGATCGATGGAGTCGGGCGTACTCTCCCGTATCTCGGTATAATATAATAACGACGAACGGCGTTGAATCGATTAATGCAAAACTGCGTGAAGAGAGAAAGCTACCAATTATTGCACTTTTGGACTCTATTCAAAGGATGACATGTGATTGGTTTGCTAGATACAGAGTAGCATCCAAACAAGCAACTACTCATTTTACTCCGCAGTCTAAAAATTAATTCGTGAAAGGTATGCACACAGTTAGGGATGTGAAGTTACTCAAATAGGTACGAACGAAATTGATATTCGACATGCAGGACGACGAGCTATTGTGAATTTCTCATCGAAGTCGTGTACATGCCGAGTATTTGACATTGACAGAATTCCTTGTGCGCCTGCGATTGCGGCAAGTTTACGTGCAGGTATGTCTTTCTATCCACTATGCTCAGAGTATTATTATGTCCACACGTGACGTTTTGCTTATTTTGGACGAGTTTACCCCGTCCCCGATCAAGCCGAATGGAATGTCGTAGATGATTTGGTGATGCCTCCTCGTATAGTAGTAAGGCGTGGACGGAAACAAGAAAGAAGATTCGCTTCTGTAGGTGAATTTAGTCGTAGAAGGTAATTTGGTCAATTGGATATTATGTTATTGTAATGGATTTAAAGGCGTGGACAATGATGTATTAATTATGTATTGAGAAATCACCCAATAATTTTTAGCAAAATTCGAGAAAATGTTATCGAATTATTTCGAATTTCAATTAACTCGAGAAACTAATTCGATTACAATTTTCGAATTGGATCTCGAGTTAAATTAAATTCGAAATTAAAGTCGATATCATGGATGTCAGATTACATATGTTTAAAGATGTTTATACCTAATTGCATACCTTGGACGAACGTCAAGGCATACCCAATGGCTGTTAAACCCAACAGGGATGAGGATTATCTCTGCATCCCTCCAATGAAGTGATGTCCAATCCATGAATTGTCCGATTGCAAAATCTCGGAAATGATCCATGTTGAACTTGACCGCGGGGTTGTGCTCAAACTTGATAACTTGAGTGAACATGGTATTCATGAAGCATATTTGCTGGATAGGAAACGAATAGTTTTCTTGCATCTTCATGAAACCCCGGAATACCTCGTCCACGTGCTACAAATGAATAATAGAAAATTAAGATCGAAGTTCATTATTAGAAAATTATGTCAATGTAATACCTGACTGCTAAGCCATGTCTTCGGCTTGGTGAGCTCCAGAAAGAAATGAAGATCATACGTCGCGTCACGTACCAATCCTCGTTTTGAACCCTTACCCAATTTCTTCATCTCCAATAGGATCTTTGTCCACTTACATAGCTTATATTGGAGGTGATCTTTTAGGTCACTTAGGATGGGCTTCACACGCGGGGTCGAGGCCGGCAAACTCGTATACGGAGAGTCCATGTATCGGGATTATTTCCTCTCACGTGGAGGCGTCTTAGCGGGCACTTCTGCGTCGAAGTATCACGTTTTGGTGAGACATAAAAATGGAACTAGACTTAAATAAAAAACTCTTACCTTCCGGTGATGGGATCGTGGGAGTCACCGACGTCTCGGCGGACACCACTGGTGCCGGGATCGTGGGAGTCACCGACGTCTCGGCGGACTCCACTGGTGCCCCTGCCGGAGTCCCCGTCGGCTCTCTCTCAACATATTGGGGGGGATCCACCTCCATGCCACTGCCAATATCAATGTCCATGTCCCCACGTGTATCTACAATATAACATACATTATTAAAAATAATACAGCTTAACAAAATGTAGGACAAGTACACGTACCCGACGCCACATTATTCCCGCGCATCTCCCTCCGTATCGCTCTAAGCTCCTCTAGGATCAAAGAAACATTCCTCGTCGTCTCCGCCCTATGAGCATCTAAGTCCCTCTTCAGCGACGTACATACCTCCTCCAATCTTGTAATGCGGATATCGTTATTATCCGATGGCCTATGTACGTGCGTCTCATGCTCCAATGGCTGAGGGATGTGTGTCTCATCATCCTCATTTGGCCGAGGGACGTCATGGTCGATAGACTGAGGCTCCGCTGTGGCTGCAAGTGTTCTTGGCTGCAGAACACTTGCTTGTTCTCACGAAGATGCACCGATATTCTTTGTGCAACGGCATCATTCGTGTTCCCCTCAACATTAGTAATCGTCGCAAAATGCGATGACTTCGCTTCAACATCGGAGGGGGTAAGCCAACAACGCACTTCCTGTGAAAGGTCGAATTGTTAAGATTCAAATTATAAACATAAATATTATACAATTTATGAAGATGTACTTACATTCATCTGTACACTGTCGAACACCGACTCGACCAACTCCATTGAGGGAGACTGACTTCTACCACTGAATTTAGTATTCCAGTGGGATATACGCGGTATCGGAAGACCCTCCCGGTCTTTATGAATAGCAAACAAGTCTCCGACACCCGACCAACATTCATATGCAAGAATCTAAAAGATACGTGTAAATAATATTATACTTATCCGAATAAACGCAAGAAAAATTCAAAAAATAATACTTACTTGAAGTGGCTGAACGAAGCCACTAATGTCATAACTCGCCGCCTCTCGACCATCTCTACACTTGGACCTATACTTTTCGTTGAGGTCCTTGTTTAGCCCATACATCGCCTCATCATAAGCCACTCTACCCCAAGGAAATCTATTAAATTCTTCAAAATTTTCCACCAACCTCACCCAATCGTTGTTCACCAAAATATTATTCTTCTTCCTGCGAGGTCCGAGCACAGTAGACACAAAAAAGAGCGATGCGACCTTCAGCTTCTCGACGTTTACCTCGGACCCAGAAGCATTTCCCATCTCGACCATCTTCTCAACAAGATCATGTAGGTGAATTGCATCCTTACCTATAAACATTAATTCGATTCGACATTCAGCAAATTACGAAAATCGTTAATCATATAAAAAAAAAATTCAAACTGTTACCTGCAAAGTGTCGACGTAAGAACTCATTCGATTTCGGTATCGAACGAGCGTTGATGGCTGAGCAATGTAGGCCAGTGATAAGGCAGTACTCGATCAATGAAAAGCGTAAAGGCCGGTTCCGCACTACCATCCAAAACTCATCCGATCCTGGCCAGTAGTCAACCTGGCGACTCATCATATACCGCACACGATCTGGTTAGAGTTGCAGAATTCTTGCGCAGCAACAATGAGGTTGCCAAACTGCGACTTCTGCACCATTTCTGCCAACTCAACTTCGTTCAGAAATTGCCGAATTCGCTTGGAAGCGGCGTTGTAGTGGGACTCCAAGCAAACAACGCACGGAAATTGATTCTCATGCGGAAGCTTCATAGGAAAATATATCTGCAATGCAAAAATAAAACAAAAATATTACACTGGAATCAATTTCGAATTAACTTCGAATTAAACTCTAATTCGAATATAATTCGAATTAAAATCGAATTCGAGTTGAATTCGATTACGTCGAACTCGAAAATAATTCGAGTTCGACAAACGAATTATTAATCGACTTTGTAATCGAGAGACATCAAATAATTCGAGATTATTTTCGATTTTCTGAACTCGAATTCTAATCGACTTTCTATCGATTTGTCTGAAAACGAATTAAACTCGAATTTAATAGAAATTCGAGTTTAATTCGATTTCAGACAATTCGAAATTCTCAGACATAAATCGCACCTCAAGCTCGGCGATTCGAAAATGATGATGGGAAAAAGCACAATTGCAACCTAAATTCCGAATACCCATCCCATCACCCGAAACAACAAATCACTGCATCGAAATCGATTCAACGAAGGAAAAGTGTAAAATAAAAAATCTTACCGTCGCCTTATCGTCGTCGACAACCTCGTCTACGTTCGTACGGTTGGGCGTTTCGACAGCCTTTCTTTTTGGTCTTCATCTCCCCATCGTTCGATTTCGTTCGCTGCTTTTTCTTTTCTCTCGATTTTTTGTACTCGATTTGTTTTTTTTCGAAATGTTTAATTCGTTTGAAAACTCGATAAATCTAAATATGCTTAAGTATTATTATTTAATGTTACGTAATATTAACAGCTTTTTATTGAGGGGTATTTTGGTAATTTTCATAATCGATCCTTTTCTTTAATTCTTTGATGTACCAATCGCTTTTATCAAAATTATCCCCAAAAAAAAGGGTTCATCTATCGGCTCCACGGAATTGCCCTTCGGAAAGAATTGCATCGATCATATAGCTGCCGCACAAATTCCCTGTAATTAGTTTTGCATTTGTTTCGATTAGGTATAGATAACTTTAGTCTTTACCGTGGATACTCCGGGGGGTATTTATTTCTGTGATCTTGATTTTAACTCCTTTTTTCATGTCTAGCGTGGGTTGGTCGCCAAGATTGATCTTTTTTTTTTTGGTTTTCGGGACATCTTAGTGGATTATACCCTAGTCGTTCGCAAAATTGTTTGTTTTTTTAGCTCTTTTACCCTAATCTGTCGTATTTCTGTTTGTGATTTTCTTTCGTCGTTGTGCATTGACTTTTGGTTTTTCTTCTTGGAATGCTTTAGTTGTATTTTAGAAAGTTAGGGTTTTATAAGTAACTGCCTTTCAGCTTCGTGTTAATCTTAGTGCGTTCAGAATGATTATTAGTTGCTTCTTGCTAATCTAATTGGAAGGTAATAGTGAAAGACTGTCTGTGAGTGTTTTTATTGTCTGAATTATGTAAAGGTGATGTAGCTGGGGTAATTGGCATCTAATTCTGATTCAGTGAGCCTTTTTTGTTGTAATCAGGAGAAGATTCTCATCCTTATTAATGCGCAGAAGTGAGAAACGTTTTCGTTCGTCCAGGGACGATTCGGACCAGCAAAATCTTAAGAGTAGGAGGAGGAGGAGAGAAGACGACAATGGCAGAGATGAAAGGGGAAATGATGAGTTAGTTGTGTACCGAATTCTCTGTCCTGATAATGTAATTGGGAGCGTAATTGGAAAAAATGGTAAAGTGATAAATGCGATAAGACAAGATTCGAGGGCGAAAGTGAAGGTTGTGGATCCTTTCACCGGTGCTAAAGACAGAGTTATTCTAGTTTATTGCTATATTAGGGAAAAAGAAGACATTGACGTAGATGACGAGTTTAATGATGTGAAACCTATTTGTTCCGCTCAAGACGCACTCCTCAGGGTCCACGTGGCAATTGCAAATGCTGTTGCTGTAAATAGGGAATCAGACAGGAAGAGGAAAGACAGAGATATAGAGGAATGCCAGCTTCTTGTACCATCTAGTCAGGCAGCCAATATTATCGGCAAATCTGGTGCGACGATTAAGAAAGTAAGGAATAAAACGAGGACAAGCATCAAGATTACTGCCAAGGATGCTAATGATCCCACTCATTCCTGTGGATTGGAGTTTGACAATTTTGTTCTGGTTAGTTGTTCTTTTTCGCATTTTGGAATCTCTTTGAGTTCAATAGTAAAAAAGGATCGACATGAAAGTACTTCATTGTCTTTTATATTCGCATTGTTTTGCCACTTAGAGCTGACAGCAGATGTTTTAAACTTCTGTAGATATCTGGTGAGTCAGAGGCAGTTAAAAAGGCAACTTTTGCTATTTCTGCAATCATGTACAAGTTCAGTCCCAGGGAGAACATTCCTCTGGACACTTCTATTCCTGAAGCACTACCGAGCATCATCATCCCGTCTGATGTTCCTCTATATCCTGCTAGTGGACTCTATCATCGGACTGTAGATCCTTTAAATTCTGCTAGGTCACTGCCTTCCATTTCAGGTTCTACACTTATAGCAGATATCCCAGGTTATGCTGATGTTGGGAGCTCATGGGCAGCGTATTCAAATGCACTTCCCGTGGTTTCTCGTTATAGGGGGCAACATTCTCAGGAGCTAACCATAAAAGTTCTGTGCCCCTCTAACAAGATTGGTCGTGTGATTGGAAAAGGTGGAATGTCCATTAAGAATATAAAACAGGAAAGTGGTGCTAGTGTCGAAGTTGAGGACATTGATTCAAACCATAGTGAACGTCTCATTTCCGTGGTCTCCACCGAGGTACTTCTGTCAATGTTTATATGCATCGGTTGGAAGGAAATGTCTTTATTCTGCTGATGAAGTGCATGTAGATCGTCTTCCCTTTGGGAATCAATTTGTTGTGATTCACAATTTTAATATTTTGTGATTGTGTTTTCTGAAGCATGATCTATTTTGAGGAATAGAACTGGATCCAGATCATACTTAATCTTATCTAACTACTTCGGACCTATTATTTTGGCAGTCACCAGATGATATCAAATCCATGAGTGTTGAGGCTGTTCTCTTATTACAAGGTAAGATAAATGAGGAAGATGACGAGGCTATAACGTTTCGGCTACTTGTACCTTCAAAGGTAATTGGTTGTATCATTGGAAAGAGTGGTTCTATCATTAATGAAATCCGGAAAAGAACTAGAGCAAGTATACGGATTTCGAAAAGTGAGAAGCCTCTGTTTGCTGATGAACAGGATGAACTTGTTGAGGTCTCTGAACTTAATTTATGTTATACTGTTACTGTTGTAAATAACAAAGTTTTGATTTCTGATTCGCATGGAATGGAATTATGTTTCTGGTACAGATTTCTGGAGAAGTTGGTTGTGTCAGAGACGCACTTATTCAGATTGTTTTGAGGCTCCGAGAGGATATTTTAAAAGATAGGGAAGACGGGCGTGGTGCGCGTGCTAGTGATGAGAAGCTACATTCTGGCAGTTTATCTCATTCAATGAGATCAGTTTTGCAACCTCATAGTGCTGCACTAACTTATGAGCCAAGGCCTGATACTGGGAGTGCATTGAGATTGGTGCCTAACAGTGGCTATGGATATGGGTCTTTGCCTGTATGCTTCTTTCTTGAATGTCCTACATTTTACATTCTTATACACTTGCTAAAAGAAAAAAAATTGGGGAAAAGGCGTTTGTTTTTCCCTTTTACATGTTGCATTCTCTTTTCTGTCATTTTCAATGTGGTATGCAGATAAATGAAATGCATCAATGCCTGAGTTCCTGCAAAATGTGACGATCGAAAATATCGCGGCATCAGACATAGCTTCTAGTGATTAGCGATTTCGTCTCGTTATCGTTACATAGCTTATGTATTGTTGCATTGGTATTGGTTAGCATGAACATAACCAACTATAAGTTCCTCTAGTGGTTTGCTTTAGGGCATGAATGAAAGCACATAAAGTAGATGAAATCGAAGTTTTTGTGACCTTTGCTGCTGCAGAATTGAATAATTGTATTGCTTTCCTAAACTTTTATTTTATTTTGTTGAAGGCCGGTGATCATGACTACGGATCATTGTCTTTGTCTTCATCACTGTATGCAGGGTTAGTCTAGTTTGTGTTGATTTTATTCTTCCAGCTTGTTCTGCAAGTACATGCATGATTGATATTTCCTTAAATTCAGATTGCCTCCATCCACTCTGGAAATGGTTATCCCCGGACATGCAGTTGGTAAAGTTATAGGAAAAAGTGGAACAAATATTCACAATATTTGTAAGGTAAAGAACTTGAAACTTTTGGTTTTTTCCCGGTAATGATGATATATTAAGTTCTTTTTGATTTACTTTTTTGAAGTGGCCAAAAGTACTAAAATTAATCTGTTTCAACTCTGTCAAATTTTATATGGATTCACATGGTTGCGTTCTTTCATTCTCTTCCAGATTTCTGGAGCTGCTATTGAGATTTCAGATTCCAAGTTGTCCCGAGGTGACCGTGTGGCTCTAATATCTGGCACTGGTGAGCAGAAGCGGACCGCAGAAAACTTGATTCAGGCATTCATTATGTCCGCTTAAGCTTGAGGCTTCTTTGGTCCAAGTGAGCTCAAATTCAGTTCCATATCAGGCTGTTTAGCTACTTCTGTTGTCCGATCCCTTCATGGATTGAGTTTAGTTAATCTCTGAATTCTCTGTTCCGTGAGAGATCTTTCAAGCTGCTTCCGAAGCCTAATGACTCTAATCTGGGTTGATTTTGGCCCTGTTACGCTTTGAGGTAATGGAAGGAGTCATCTTCTAGAGCCTTATGAGCTACAATAGGATTTTCTTTCCTTTTCTAAGTTTGATCTGATTCTCATCTTTGCCTGCGACAACTCTTATTTCCAGCTTTGGTTTGCTTCGTGATTTGAAGTTAAGTTTGGTTCCAGCAACCGATGGAAGTCGCATGACCTCTATGATTTTGCTATATCGCCTGTCGTATTGTTGTGCCGTCAAAGTCTTTCTTGCGTACCTTTTCGTGCTTCTCTAATTACAGTAGTAACTCACAAGTTTTAAAAGATCCAATAATAGATCAGTAGCATCTCATTCCATTATGGATATTCATACTTTGGAAGCTTCTTTTTAACTCGCAGTCATGAAGTAGGTTGCTTTCAATTACCAATCTGTTTAACATCTATGAATAAGGACATGCTTTCAATATGTTCTGCCTGATGGGAATCAGAATCAGAAAGCACTAATACTTTCTCTGTCTGAATTTCTCCATTAGCCTTTCATTTCCTGAATTCCCTCTGTAAGAGCAATTAGTTACCCTTAGACATGTGTATGATTTGGAACTGGCTCCCGTCATTCGTTATTCTTGGCCCGGCTACATTATCGACTTGCATTTCTGAATTATGATTCACCTCAATCTAGAAGATAAATGGACGACATGATCGATTATGTAACCGTTGACCAGAGTTACATGTCAGGAAATAGTGAAAGAAGGTATCTTCTTCCAGTTATGTCACTCTCCAATATCACCACAATCTTATCTTAATGGGGTCCATTTTGTATTCTGTCAGAAACCCGCCCGCTACTTACCGTTCTTTTTTTTAATCGCTAAGTCCTGCTTGCAACCGGCATGCGCCAAGGTTGTTTTCGCTCAGCCGATTCCATGCAAGATACAATTTCATCTTATCTAAATCTTGGATCTAACTTTGTCATACAACTCAAGATTCGCCCAAGATACTATTCATGCTTATCAAAATCTTGGATGTATCTTGTCAATTTTGAGTCCAGCCATTATGCCTTGTTCGCCAAGCCATCTTTTGCTGCTGGAATCTCGCCTTTCTTGTTCTTGATTAGCCGCATCTTCCAGGTTCGATCGGCCTTCGCCCCAGCTTAGACCGCCATTCGGCTATGACCTATGTCACTCGGCAACTTCGTCCAATGTCCGCCCAGGGTTTGGCCATCTCTTGTGGATGTCCGGCCAGCCCTGGCCAAGCGCGCCTCCGAAAATCACTCATGTTTGGCATGCCTGCTGGGGCATCCACTCGGCCCGAGAAGTGACGCTCACTCGAGCTTCGTCGTATTCCTAGCTTGACTTCTTCAAAGTATTGCTTATCCAAAATTCGGCCAGACCCACGCATAGCCTCACGGGTTGGCCTTCGCTTAGCTGAGTGTTGAGTGGCATCGCATAGCTTCGCTCCTCTATGGTCGCACCATTCACGTTATTCTGCTTTACTGTTCCCCGTGTATTCCATCTTACCCAGGGTCTCTAGTTGCAAAAAAAAATCTCTTTTTTATTTATTTCATCTGTGAGCAGGGCCTTATTCCACAGATGATAGGGATTTGTTGTTGGGAGGTGGTGTTTAAGATAATGGATGTTAGAATTTGATTTGTGATCATGCAAGTCAAGAATCAATTCTTGTTTCTGCAAACCGTACCTCTTTCTGGCTTGAGTTTGAGTATGGTTTAGGATGGCATTTATAAAGTCTTTAGGGTGAAACTTTGTATTGCACGATTGCCGTCATATTAAATCTGTCTTTTTCGCTATATGCACGACTGTCTTCATAAAGATTTTTGTTTGTGAATTTTTGGTCTGCCTTTGTTCGTGGAAGTTCCCGACTTTTGTCTTCGTGAAGGTCTCTACTCTTTGATTGTGTATTCTATGAAATCGTTTGAGCTGCCTCTGAATCATGGGAGTTCCTCCTGGCTTAGATGTTAGGCTTCAGGCCAAAATCAATTCAGCATTTTTTCATTATGTTCCGTCTGGTTTTTTGAGGAAAAAGCGTCCTAAGAAAAACGATATATGTCCAGGCTTTTACTGCTGTTCCTTCACGTTCTTTTCCCTCTTGAAATTCATATCCGCCTTAATTTGACTCCGCGATTTGGTTCTATAAACTACTTATTGTCAGCTCCATTCTCTTCCTCATCTAGAATTTAGGTTTGAAGGTCTCTTGTTGGTCTGTTGCCTATATCTTCTTTTGTGAATGTAAGAGAATAGAGCTTTACTACGTTTAGGAGGGTGCCATCATTTCAACGATGTTACATTATGAACCCTTTGTTTTGTTAGAAGACTCTATGGCTTTTGAGTTGGTTTTAAAGCCAGAGAAAGAAACATAATCTTGTTCTCAGTTGTATTTATATGGATTGGTAGATAGGGCTTCATCCCTTAGCCTTTTAACTTCTTTATTTTTAACTTTTTGCTATAGTGTAAACACTATGTCTGTTTTATAGTTCGCATTGGTAAATTGGGTTCGTTGTTGTGCTACGTTATCAAATATTTTCTCAGTCCAAAAAGTGTTGTCTTATATATAAGTTGTGCCATTTAAACTTTGGAGATATTGTTCCTTATTGCAAGTAGCAGGCAACTAACTCAGAACAAGTTGGAAATGATTGAGCTGAGCTACTGGCGATGATTCTTACACGACTAGTTGGTACTGTTTAAGGAGACAAAAGGGCGACAACCCAATAAAAGATAGAAATCTTGGTAGCTGTGGTTTTTATTTCACGGATCTAACTTATATATATATATATAGCATATTCCCATCTTAAATGTGATGAAAACTATATAGTTTGAAAATGGGACCTCATTTTGGTTATAGATTTGAACAACATAGACGGTCCGTGATTTAAGTGGATGTTACGATGCTTCGTAGACAATATAATTGAATATTTTCTTGTCAAGATTATGACATGTGATTTAAGTGGTATTGATAGAAATATGTCTAATTTAATTTTTGGTAACTCTCACATTTGAGTGATATAACGACATTAAACCTTCTTTGGCTATACTCTAATGTATTTTGGGATTATTATTGCATTATACTTTAAGATAAAAATGTGACACGTGTATGAGTCAATTAGATAAGCACTAGTTTGCAATGCTGACTGGATTTACTAGATAACTATCGCTCAAATAAAAAGCCTAATTTGTCGGGAAATGTGGGGAGTATAATAATAAGTTTTTACTTTGGGTCATCTCTCCAAGTGAAAGCTTGAAGTATTTTTGAAAAGGATAATTTTATTTTATAAATATCGAATTAATAAATAAAGATGTTGATGGATATGAAGTAACGACAAAAAAAAAATGGATGAACTAGTATCATTTTTGTAATTTCTTCGTCAAATACTATCATCAATTATAATTAATTTTTAAAGCATGTTTGACATTATCCAATCAAGATCTATAATTTCATTGTCTGAATCACAAATGCAACTACGATGTCCATTTTTTAAATCTATTTTATAAGACCATTACAAATTCTTATTCAAACAAAAAAACTCTCATACGAGAGAAAGAAAATCCTCGTACGAGAGAATAAATAAAATATAAAATAAAGAAATTGTGAAAGAGAATAAAATAGATGATGAGTGCTCCAACTCGATCCGCATGCGACTATGGTGACAGTAGATCTATAGCGACCAGCTGAGAAGAAAATAAATTATGATTTTTTCTGTAGAGAGATTTTTGAGGAAGAGATGATATTTCACATAAACCTTTTGATTATTGACAAAAGCTTGAACTTCATTATTATAGTCAACTTAGGACGATATAGTCAACAGACTTGGATGATACATATAACACAGGCCATAAGTGTAATATCCCCTGGCTGGAAGTTAGGTTCTCATATCTAATAATCGTAAAAATTAGGTTTAGATTTGATTCAAATTTATTTAATTATACCACATATGCTAAGGTCGTTTTTTTTATATATCTATATATATAATACATCCTAATAAAAATAAATAAATAAATGGGACGTTTTTGCTCTGCATGATGAAAACGTCTTCATCGATATAGAATAATGAAAAGACCACTAACTATTTAATTGTGAATGAACGTGACGTGTCCTATATATATCTTTTTATCATTTATAGCTTTGGCCGTGATTATACATAATATTAGTGTTATATATATATATATATATACAGTATTCTAATAAAATTAAAATGTGATGGAGAATAAATTATGTGGAGAGGAGACTATCCATTCGTGCCTACGTACCTAATTTCGAGGTGTTAGCCTATATGAGCAAAAATAAAAAAATAAATGTATTGTGGAGTTTAGTATTTGAATTCTATATCATTCGCATTAAATATACTTTATCCCCACATATTCATGCATGTAAAGAAGCTGAAGAACGAATGCATTTACTCAATCGGCTTTAAATTGTGGGGGAAAGAAAGAGAGGGACACTATTGTCTTGTCTCTTTATGAACACAATTTATTAAATTCCAAAAGTCTCGTTCACTATTAAACAAATATTATGGACCAAATGAAATGATTAATTCTTTAGATGAGGAAATTAAAATGAAAAAGATGTAATCTTTTGTATATATATATATATATATATATTATAAAAATATTAATTGTGATTAATATTATATTAAGATTATTTTATTATAATTATACTTATATTAAGATTATAATGATAATATAGCTTATAATAATAAAGAGAGAGAGAGATTAGAGAGAGATTAAGTATTTCAATACTTGGTATGATTTACAATGAACTCTAATCACCTATTTATACTACTAATAATTCACTATTACAACTAATCACATTAATTACAATTATACACCTCACACTAAAATACAAACTCTTCAATTAAACACCTCATCTTATCATCTTATCACATTATCATCATTTAATATAATACTTCCAAATCATCAATAATTTAACTAATATTATTATTTAAAACATCCACATTTAATTATTTCATAATACTCCCCCTTGGATGTTTTCAAAGAATATGCCTCGTTAAAACCTTATTAGGAAAAATCCAATGGGATAAAAACCTAATGAAGGAAAAAGAGTACATGATTCTTTTAGATACGCTTTCGATTGTTGCCTCATTAAAAACCTTACTGGGAAAACCACATGGGAAAAACCTCAGTGAAGGGAAAAAGAGTGCAACGCGTATTTACTCCCCCTGATGATGACATCATTTAAGATCTCGAAGTTTTCGAACTCCAATTGAATATACCAATCTTTTGAAAATTATTGGGGGAAGTGCTTTCGTGAATAAATCTGCAAGATTTTCACTTGATCGCACTTGTTGTACATCAATATCACCATTTTTCTCTAAATCATGTGTAAAGAAAATGTTTGGTGAAATATGCTTTGTTCTATCTCCCTTAATATATCCTTCCTTTAATTGGGCAATGCATGCAGCATTATCTTCATATAAAATCGTAGGAAGTAACTTTTTAGATACTAGCCCACTGGTTTGTTGTATATGCTCAATTATCGATCGCAACCAAACACATTCTCGGCTAGCTTCATGAATAGCTAAAATTTCCGCATGATTAGAAGAAGTAGCCGTTAAACTTTGTTTAACTGACCGCCATGAAATAGCGGTTCCGCCATGTGTAAATAAATAGCCCGTTTGCGATCGAGCATTATGTGGGTTAGATAGAAAACCAGCATCTGCATACCCAATCAAATCTGTTTTTGATTCATTAGAATAGAACAATCCCATATCAGTTGTTCCTTGAAGGTATCGAAAAATCCGCTTAATTCCATTCCAATGTCTACGAGTCGGTGACGAACTATATCTCGCCAATAGATTCACAGCGAACGCTATATCAGGTCGCGTATGACTCGTTAAATACATTAGGGCTCCAATAGCACTGAGATATGGTACTTCAGGATCAAGTAGTTCATCGTTTTCGCAAGGTCTAAACGGATCTTTATTCACATCTAAAGATCGAACAATCATTGGAGTATCCAATGGATGAGCTTTATCCATATAAAATCTTTTCAATACCTTTTTCGTATAAGTCTCTTGATGTACGAATATCCCATTCTTTAAATATTCAATTTGCAGTCCAAGACAAAATTTCGTTTTACCGAGATCTTTCATTTCAAACTCTTTTTTTCAAACAATTAACGGCTTTTGATAACTCTTCAGGAGTTCCAATTATGTTAATATCATCAACATAAACTGAAATGATGACAAATTCATTTCCAGATCTTTTCATAAATATGCACGGGCAAGTTTGATCATTTTTATACCCCTCTTTCGATAAATATTCACTTAGGTGATTATACCACATACGCCCAGATTGTTTTAATCCATAAAGCGATTTATTTACTTGATTGAGTACTCATTTCGGGGCCCTGAATTTTCAGGTAACTGAAATCCCTCGGGAAGTTTCATATATATATCACTATTAAGTGATCCATATAAATAAGCGGTGACAACATCCATTAGACGCATATCGAGTCCTTCACGTACTGCCAGACTAATTAAATAACGAAAAGTAGTTGCATCCACCACAGGAGAATACGTCTCCTCATAATCAATACCAGGTCGTTGTGAAAAGCCTTCTGCAACAAGCCGTGCTTTGTATCTCACAATTTCACCGTTTTCATTTCTCTTTCTAATGAAAACCCATTTATATCCAACCGGCTTTACATTTTCTGGTATGCGGACTACAGGTCCGAAAACTTTTCGTTTCTCAAGTGATTTTAATTTTGCCTCGATTGCATCTTTCCATTTTGGCCAATCATTTCTTTGTCTGCATTCTTTTACAGACCCTGGTTCATGATCCTCATTCTCATTTATCTCATTCATTTCATGTAGTGCTACGTTAAATGATAATTTATTGTCAACGTTGACTTTTTCTCGGTTCCATCTAATTCCATTTTGAGCATAATTTATCGAGATCTCTTCATTATCATTATTCTCAAAAATTTCAGGTACCTGATTTCCATTATCATAATCATTAATGCCCATTGACTCTTCTAGAGTCGATAAATCCTCGACTGGACCATTCTTATTATTTGCTCCTTTTCTTTTTCGAGGATTTTTATCTTTGGAACCCGAGGGCCTACCACGTTTTAGTTGTGGCTTAGGCTCGATCATTATATGTTCTCCAGGAACATCAACTTTTGCAGGAGCATTAACAGCTGGTATATGTGACTTAGTCACTCTTTTAAGGTCAGTAAAGCTATCTGGCAGTTGATTAGCTAATCCTTGTAAATGAATTATCTTTTGAACTTCTAGTTCACATTCTTTCGTTCGAGGATCATAATGATTTAGCGATAATTCATTCCAACTAATACTCATTTCCAGCTGTTTCTTTTCTCCCCCTAATGTCGGAAAATTCGATTCATCGAAATGACAATCGGCAAATCTAGCCGTAAATAAATCTCCAGTTAGAGGTTCTAAATATTTTATTATCGATGGAGATTCAAATCCGACATATATTCCCAACTCCTTTGAGGTCCCATCTTAGTGCGTTGTGGTGGAGCAATTGGAACATAACCGCACATCCAAAAATTCTCAGATGGGAAATATTTGGTTCCTGACCATAAACCATTTGTATCGGGGAGATATCGTTATAACTTGTTGGCCTGATGCGGATTAGTGCCGCTGCATGTAATATAGCATGTCCCCAACAAGATGAGGGAAGTTTCGACTTCATTAATAATGGTCTTGCAATTAATTGTAACCTTTTAATCAACGATTCTGCAAGACCGTTTTGCGTATGGACATGTGGCACGGGGTGCTCAACATCAATTCCAATAGACATGCAATATTCATTAAATGCCTTGGAAGTAAATTCACCAGCATTATCAAGACGTATTTTCTTTATTGGATAATCCGGAAAAGGTGCTCTTAATCGAATCAACTGAGCAAGCAATCTCGCAAAAGCTACATTCCGCGTTGATAACAAACATACATGAGACCATCTAGTTAATGCATCAGTCAATACCATGAAATATCTAAATGGTCCACACGATGGATGTATCGGTCCACAAATATCACCTTGTATACGCTCCAAAAATCTTATGGATTCATTCTTTATTTTTATTTGTGATGGACGAATAATCAACTTCCATTTAGAGCAAGCAACACATGATAATTCATTCGATTGAAGAATCTTCTGGTTCTTCATTAAATGTCCACGAGAATTTTGAATTATTCTCCGCATCATAATTGAACCGGGATGGCCCAACCGGTCATGCCAAACAACAAATGTATTATCATTAGTAAACTTCTGGTTTACGATAGCATGTGATTCAATTGTTTTAAGATATGTGTAATATAGCCCAGAGTCAAAAGATGGTAATATTTCCACAATTCTTTTGTCATCCGATATCACTTTTGTAATATGCAAATATTCAATATCTCCTTTTTCTTCAGTCTCAATATGATATCCGTTATGTCGAATAGCTTTAAAGCTTAATAAATTTCTTTGAGACTTAGGAGAATATAAAGCATTTTCAATTATCAGCCTTGTTCCTCTGGGCAGTAAAACATTAGCTCTTCCGGAGCCCTCAATTATATTCGTGCTACCCGATATAGTAATAACACTGGCTTCTTTCATATCAAGATGATCGAAATATTTCTTATTTTTTAGAATCGTATTCGTCGTTGCACAGTCTGCAAGACACAATTCTTCATTGCACATGCCCGCATCCATCAAATAATATCCTTTATAAACAAACACATAATATTTATTATTGAAAAAGAAATATTGCATTACAAACATATAGATAACTTAAAACAACGATATATAATAAAACACACAATAGTAAATCATAATGCATAAATAAAATCATAGCAGATTAATTTTCATCGATCAGAAAATCCGCAGCTTCCAAATGAGCATTTTCATCACTGGCATAAGAGGTAGAGGCGAATTCACCCTGAACAAAATTCATTTCGATTTTCTTTCATTTGCCCTTTTGAGATTCCTGATATAGCTCAACAAGATGTTTGGGCGTACGACAATTGCGCGACCAGTGGCCAGAACCACCGCAACGATAACTTTTTTCATCATTATTCTTTTGTTCAGTTTGCCTCTTCTCATCTTTATTATCAAAACTTTTCCTCTTATGGGGAATATTTTGATGACCGCCACGATAATTATGATAACCACCACGGAAATATTGATAACCACCACCATAATATCCTCGGCCACGACCACGGCCTTGACCACGACCTTGACCACGATCACGTCCACGGCCGCGATATCCACCACGACCACGTCCACGATCATTACATCGACTGTTGTCATTATTAATTTTGACTGCATTCGCTTCAGGGAGTGCAGTAGAACCAGTCGTTCGGGATTCGTGATTTTTCACCAGCAATTCATTATTTTG
The DNA here is from genome assembly GCA_028392965.1 of Lindernia subracemosa. Lineage (NCBI taxonomy): Eukaryota > Viridiplantae > Streptophyta > Magnoliopsida > Lamiales > Linderniaceae > Vandellia > Vandellia subracemosa. The sequence continues at coordinate 1,096,999 of JAQPCC010000070.1, forward strand.
CTCAGCCAAAAGTAAGCAAGAAATTAGATCTGAATACTTTTTAAATTTTCTCTCCCGATATTGCTGTTGTAATATCATATTCTGTGGATGAAATGTGGTGAATGTTTTCTCCAGCATATCGTTATCAGTAATTGTCTCTCCACATAATTTCAACGTGGAAGTAACTCTATAAACGGCAGAATTATATTCACTTACCGACGTAAAATCCTGCAATCGTAAATTCAGCCATTCGTACTTTGATTGGGGAGAATAACAGTTGTCAAGTGGCCATATCGTTCTTTCAGGTTTTTCCACAACTCAGCTGGATTCTTTTCTGTTAAGTATTCAACTTTCAGATTTTCGTGAATGTGGTGGCGAAGAAAAATCATAGCTTTCGCCTTGTCTTGTTCAGTTGTGGTTTTCGTGGGATCAATGGTGTCACCTAACCTTTTGCTTTCAAATGGATTTCAGCATCTAGTACCCAAGGTAAATAATTTTTTCCAGTGATATCGAGTGCAACAAACTCAAGGCTCGCCAAGTTCGACATATTACTATAATAAAATACAAAACATGTTATTAAAACATTACATAATAAAAAAAAACTTATAATTAATCTTCTTTTAAATCTTCTTTTGTATCTTCTTTTGTAAAAGTTCTTATAAAAAATGATATCCACATCCAGATCAGTGTCGCCGTAATAATAATCATAAGTAAAAGATCAAACATCGGACAGAGCGACATCCTTCAAAATAAAATATATTTCAGTAATTATAATATTAAAGAAATTACAATTAATAATTATATTTTAAAAACATTGGTAAAAATATTATCCACATAGCTGAAAGGATCACCGTAAATAATGTAAGGAGTAGAAGATCCATCTTTGTATAAAACGACATATATTTTATTAAAGAAAGATTAATAATATGCCGCTACTGAGGTTGGGATTACCGCAAGACCTCGTGGGCTTGTGTTGTGTACGTGCATAAAAAAAAAACCACACGCCTCCACGGGGATCGAAACCTGGACCTCTCGTCACTTGTAGTGAACGATATTCCGCGAAACCACTCGGGTATTGGCGTTTAGTTATAAAACCGTTAAATAATACTTTTATAATATATATTTTTAAATTAATTACAATTAATATATGATTAGTATAAATTAAAAATTAAATTACCATACCTTGTCTAAACTCGTACGAGATCTTCGACGGAGGTTGATCTTGACGACGGAGAGCGGTCGTGCTGATAACGTGTTATAAAAATATTAATTGTGATTAATATTATATTAAGATTATTTTATTATAATTATACTTATATTAAGATTATAATGATAATATAGCTTATAATAATAAAGAGAGAGAGAGATTAGAGAGAGATTAAGTATTTCAATACTTGGTATGATTTACAATGAACTCTAATCACCTATTTATACTACTAATAATTCACTATTACAATTAATCACATTAATTACAATTATACACCTCACACTAAAATACAAACTCTTCAATTAAACACCTCATCTTATCATCTTATCACATTATCATCATTTAATATAATACTTCCAAATCATCAATAATTTAACTAATATTATTATTTAAAACATCCACATTTAATTATTTCATAATAATATATATATTATATATGATCTATTGTTTTAGTGATCTATTTGAATCTTGAATTAAATGAGGACAATAAAGAGAACATCAAAGGTAACATGGTTCCTATCGTTACACAATCTCGCGCATAAAATTTGATCCCCCACTTCACTTTTAGTATATATAGTGTAGGATTTCGATAAATTAATACTCGATTATTTTATAAATTGTATCAGATAATATTTTTGATTGGTTCCGCCTTGATGATAGGATGTTAAATTAATGATTTGCTAAAATTATAAGATATTACATTTTTTTTTTATAATTTCTATTTACCATATATAAAATATAAATTAATAATTCATTATATACTACATACTATTACGCGAATGAATTACGAAAGTTTTCTTGTATTGAGAAATTATGTACGATGATTTGTTTGTGTTATTTTTGAGATTTCTATTCTATCCCACATCGGATAAATCAACTCACCCGACCCACCTAATATATTCAAGAGACAACTTTATCTATCCCCAATTGGTTTTAGGATGAAGTGATTTCTAATAGTTATCATATTTTGATCTCGTATTTATATCAGAAATATTTTCTAATGTTCATAAAGTGAAATATTAAACATAAGAAGCATAATAATGTGTGAGATTCGATGATTCTTTACAGTTGGATCATTTATTTGATATATATCTATATGGTACAATAATTAAGTGAAAGTTTGAAAGAGGTTTGTAAATTGAGTATTTCATTATAAATTGATAAAATATTAATTAATATATATTATATTAATTAATAACTCTTATAATTAATAAATATTGGTGGTCCATGACTATTAATTTATATAATTTTTACCATAGAATTGATATCTTAACTAATACATAAACGCAGAGAGTTAAAATATAAGCAAGCAATTCTTCTAACAACAAAGGGTAGGGGTCGAATCTATTGTTGTACTTGTATCCCTTTTCGCTGTCCGAAATATTCTCTTTTTGACCTTTTTTTTTTAATTGTGTTATCTATTCTATTTCTCATAAATTAATTCCCGACTTTGCATAAGCTTTTTAAATTGATATAATGTGTTATATAATAATAAAAAATAAAGAAAATACAATCCCTTAGTTTTAATATAGTTTCTGCGGAGGAGTGGTTACGTTTCATGCATTCTTCCCTCTGTTCCACGGACTTTGCCCAATTCCTTTGTTTTTGTTGGTCACTTTGATAACTACGGAACAAATGGGTAATGGAGGGAGATATCATGGCCCCCGCAGACGCTATCCAACGTGCCTCGATGCTTATTCTACCGGCATCTTCATCTGTCTGTACGAAGCAGCAGGGTTACGACACTAGTAAGGGTAAATGGTCGCCAAGGAACGATCAAGTTGAATGTTGACGGTGCAATCCATAGGGATCCACGGGGGGGCTCCACTGGTGTAGTAGCAAGGAATGCGACAGACTCATGTGCTGGATGAAGCTCTAAATTCTTTTCGGGGAACTTCGAACCTGAAGTTATAGAGGCGTCAGCAATAAGGGAAGCTCTACAGTTCGCTCGACTACGTCATTGGGACTGTAGGGGACTGATCGAGTTGTTGCAATCGGGAAGTTTAGACTCAGCTTACGCGGTATTTCACTAAGGTCGAGTTTGCTTTCGTTAGCCGAGATTGTAATCATGCTGCGCATTACTTAGCCAAATCCATGGGTTACAATGGTGAGGGACGTGTTGCCCCGACCCAAGCCTTGGCTTTTATCTTGTTTTCGGATTCTACTTAATGAAATTCATTTTTTTCCTAAAAAAATATATATAGTATAATCTTTAATAAGTTTATACATCATATATAGTAGATAAAAAAGAAGACCTTAATTCACTTAATTCGCTATAGTTCTTGCATTGTTTACAAAAAAAAAAAAATTCTAATTGTTACAATACAATACTTAAACACATTATGTCGTTTTTTTGCCTAAACTTACTGTCGAGTATGAAATAATTTCGGTTTTCAAAGGGTCTAATTCATGTGATCTCAGAGACAATGATAGTTAAGGAATTTAAATTTATCACAGACTACTTGAATTTTATATAAATAAATAGAAATGTGTGATGCTTAGAATTGCGATATCGTAAGCCATCTTTTAAAATTAATAAAAATTTATTTAGAGTTAGTTTTAAAATATATATTAATTGATCAGCTTTTCATAACCAACCATCCATACACACGGTATTTCCAGTTATTATTTCTTCTGTATCATGTTTTTCATCTTACAAATTAAATTTTCTTATTAACCTACATTAATTATACATTATTAAGACCTATTATCTTATTAAAAATGTAATCTTGCAATCAAGTGTTAATAAATAAATAAATAAGCTCTCGTATGAGATTATTTATGTTTGAATAAGAGTTTGTAATGATCTTATAAAATAGACCCGAGAAATGGACCACGTGCTGACATCAGTGATTCAAACAATGGAGTTATAAAATTTAATTGGATAATATCAAAAGCGCTCCAAGTAATAATTGCAATTAATGATATTATTTAAAGAATGGATTGCAATTAGTGATATAGTTTATCTATCTTTTTTGTCGCTCTTTCGTGTTCTTATGTAGTTTTATATATTGATTCAATTGTAAAATTTTGTTCAATTGATACTATAGAATAAAATTATAAAAAAGAACAATTTTGTTCCATTGATATTATGGAATAAAATTATAAAATAATAAATAAAAGAAATTAAAAAGGCTTAAATAGATACACCACATATGATCATCGGTCTGACACAACTGTGTATGTGTTCGTATGTATGGTATCATCATTACATTACAATCCTCGTTCTCCACCTTTGTCACCATCTCAAGTCTATCCATTACAATCACACCTCACGCTTATAAAGGAGAAAATGGGTTCGATCCGATTCGATTCGGACCACTTCGACCGGCTACCCGACCCGCTGATCATCTCCATATTCAACAAAATCGGCGACGTCAAAGCTCTCGGCTGCTGCTCCACCGTCAACCGAAGGTTCAACTCGCTGGTCTCCCAGGTTGACCAGATCCTCGTCCGCGTCGACTGCGTCATTTCCGACTTCGACGACGACGATGATTCCGTCGCGCCTCCGTCGACGGTGGTGACGTCCCGCCACCCAATGTCGTCCCTCTTCCGGATATTCTTCAACGGCCTGTTCAAGCCCGTTCAGTCGATCACACAGTTCATAGTCCCCTCGCAGATCAGGGAGAGTCCGGCCGGGGAGAGATCCGACCGGAAGGACGTCGTCGTGCACCATTCGCCGGCGCAGGTCCTGAAGAACTTCAGGGAAATCAGGGTTCTGAGGATCGAACTCCCCACCGGCGAACTGGGGACCGACGACGGCGTTCTGCTCAAGTGGAAGGCGAGCTTTGGGTCTACCCTTGGAGACTGCGTCATCCTCGGTGCTTCCTGCGTCGCGACAGCCAGCGACCACGACATTAACGATGGCAGTAGTAGCAGCGGCGGTAATGAGGCGGAAAACGATGATAACGGCGGCCTAAAACTCCGCGTGGTGTGGACCATCAGCTCTCTGATCGCTGCATCGGCGAGGCACTACTTGCTTCAGCCTATCATAGCCGAGCACGAAACGTTGGAGAAGCTAATCTTGACCGACGCCGATGGTCAGGGCACGCTCTGCATGAACAAAGAGCAGTTGTCTGAACTGAGGGCTAAGCCATTACTGGCCTCTGCTTCTTCGAAGAGGACGCTAGTGCCCGCCTTGAACATGAGGCTTTGGCATGCGCCGAAATTGGAATTACCAAACGGAATGGTGCTGGAAGGCGCGACCTTGGTGGCCATAAGACCGAGCGAGAAGAAAGTGACGGTGGAGGACGGCGGGAGTTGGGTGGCGGAGGCGTTTGAGGAGCCTTTTGCTACTGGGGCGAGGATGCTATTGAAGAGGAAGACTTATTGCTTGGAGATGAATTCCTTTTGAGATCGTGAGGTTTGCTGAGAGAGAGAGAGAGATTAACTATTGCAAGTTGCAGAGCAATTGTGCTTTGCATAAGTGATGATGTTCATTTTCTTACAAGAATGTGTCTTTCGTTATTTCTGGTTAGTTATCTCTTCGTTCTCCAGGTAAAGAATGGTGATTTGGCTCTAACAAGTTTGTGCCTGAAGAAGAATCTGGAGATGGGTACTATTCGAGGTTGTCGGAGAAAAATCCCTACTTTGCATTTGATTGGCGACAATGTGCCTGAATTATTACCGTCAACTGCAAAACCTAAGAGGATCTTCAACAAGAAGCCACCGAGAATGTGTGTTAGAATCTTGCTGTGAATATGTTAGATCTCATTGTCCTCTATATGTTTCTTACGCTTGCTTTCGATCTTTGTCATTTTCGAAATGGGTCGTATTGAACTTTTAACATTTTTTTCTTCCCGAGCTTTTTCGATATGATCTTGAAGAAATTGAGCATTATGTTATAGATTAAAGCAGAAATATGGGCAGTTGAGAAAGGATGCACAGCCTCATTCATGATCAAGATTCAATTCAAAATGGATAACAGCAGCAGCAGCAAAGCAGCCCTCAAATCATGTAATAATTTAAGCAGCAAATTCATGGGAGAGATGGTAATAAAGTCGTCGCCTGAGAAAAGCATTACAAAGGATTCTTAATGCACAACAACAACACGATAATGCCCTGAGGAGGCAGAGAGAAAAGCAGAGTTTTGCAGCAGCAGCAGCAGCAGCTTCATACTCTGTAAGCCAAGCAATTCGAAGTTAAACTGAAGGAAATGGACTTCATTGCTTACTATCATTTCCAGGCATCGACATGACAACAGTTAGCTGCCTTAATCTTAGGTAATTAGTAATAATAATAACAATAATAATAAAGGGCTAATGTTTCTGACAGCCTCAGTTGGAAAAAAGAATTAATTAAACAGCTAGACAAAGCGCACATGGACTGCCACATGTTGAGCTCCCCGTGACCATCAATGGTGGGGTGGGGACTGAGTTTTCTTGAATTAATCAAATGATAAAGTGAAAACACACACAACCACACACACTGCTATTACATCTATGTCGACATCTGTACTCCGCCATAGACATGTTAGAAGGAAGGGAACCAAAAACCATAGAGAGACAACCAGCCGATCCCTATAGCTATTCGCAGGTATCTAATAACTATAACAACCGTCATAAAAAGACAACAAAACACAGCCCAGATAGAGTTTGAGAAAAAAGAATTATTATATATAGTTGATTCGCACAATCGCCATGCCTTTTGGTGCAACCCAAGAAAACGAAAATAAGATAAATTGTAAGAGAAACCCTCAAACCCCCATGTGAAGAATAAAGCAAGAACCCAAGTAAAACACATATAAACATTGATAGAATCAGATAATATGAACAAGTTTGAGGATATTATTACTACCTGGAACGAAGATGAAGAACATCACTCAATTTCTTCCTTTTGCTTTTGAATGCTTTCCACCACTACTACCGTTACTGCGGTTATTACCGTCGTGATGACTAGTTGGATCTCCTCCATAGAACAGCTGCATGCGGGCAGCGTCGTACCCAGACAAGAACTGGTAATGGTTATTGCTGCTGCCGCCGTTACAATCCATGGGTGCAATGAAGAAGCTCTGAGGAGAACCATGGTCAACGTTGGAAAACCGCTGAGGCAACTGAAGAGATGAAGCAGGCAAGAACATAGAAGAAGACGAAGAATTGGACTGAAGGGTCCCCCGGTTGATGCCAGCATGGCTCGTGTTTGGAGAGGACAGAGAAGATATCGTGAAGTTCAAAGTACCAATGTTGTGCTGGTGGTCAAGACTGCTACTGTTATTATTACAACTGTTCACAGCATTGCCCTGCAAATGGTGATGATGATCTGGGACGAAAGAAAAGTGCTGCAACTCGCCGCCGTGGTTGTTGTCTGATCCGGCCAAGCTAAACATCGGATAAGCAGCAACCGTAGGATCCGAAGATACATGCATTTGAAGACCACCGCTGAAGTTATAATCCATTGGAGTGGTGGTGGTAGTACTACTTGCAGACCATTGCCTCGGAGATTTCAAGAAGAAATTCGACTCATTTAAGTTACCGTTGCTGCCACTGTTAGGACTACTACTGTTGTTGTTCATCCCCGAACTCAGCAGCTCAGTGAAGGAACTAGTCATGGCTTGTGAAATGGTGTCCTCTTTCTCGGCAAGCACTCTCTCCTTAGCTCGCTCGCGGGCTTTGACCCTAATCTCAGATCTAGACAAGGAAAGCCCCGACGACCCTTTACTTGTCTCAGTCGTCGACGCGCTACTGCAAGACTTGGCCACTGCTTGTTGCTGGTTTTGGTCATGGAGCAAATAGTTATTACCACCACCACAGTCTCCAGCTTCACCAGAAACTGGGCCCACTTCTTCTAGGGCGAGTTGTTGGTCCGAACTTCCATTGCCGCCATTTGTGCAGCTCGACCTCTTTTCTTCGCACTTGGGGGTGGCCGGAAAAGGGTTGTTAGGCATCGGAGGGAGTTCGGAGATGGAACCCTCCGCGGCATTCAAAAGCCACTCCACGGCTTTGCTCGGCTGATCATACCCCAACCTGTCCTGCAAATCGTAGAACTGTATGGCGGTGTTCACCGAGAGCCTCACTCGCCGGTCTCTTGGCCCCTTGGATGTAAGAACCTTGCTGTGGCGGTCTTTTCCGCCGGAAGCCCGCGAAACCCTAACGATCCTCGAAGAAGGCCAGTTGTAAAACCGGCCCAGATCGATGTCCCCGACGCTGGCTCGTTTGATGCCTGAAGATTTGTCTTTGTCGTCGTCCATTGTCTGACCTAACGATCTTCCTCTTTGTGCATGGTGGGTTCTTGGGAACTTGTCACTGCATTGAAAATTAACGTTGTCGTCGTCTAAATCCATAGCAAGCTAACAAAAGTTCATGCCTTTCTTGAAACTGAATCTTGAGTTTGGTGCAAATTAGGGTTTTTTTATGGGGGAAAAAGAGCAAGAGAGGTTAAAAAAAAAAAATAAATAAACAGTGGGCTGTTGGTGTATACTGTACAGTTGTAACCTAGCAGTACAGTACTACTTTGCCTTTGCATTGATGATGACGATGATTACTACTACAAAACAGTGGTAGCAATAGAAGCTCAGTCATATCATATCAGATATAATGATGAAGCTCTTTTTTTTTTTTTTTTTAAATTTGGATTAAAAAGCTGAAAACAAAAGACTGTCTTGTTCTTACCTCCTTTACGAACAGCTCCTTCTTCCTTGCCTCTGTCAGCTGCTGCAAGAAAACCCAGAAGATTAAAACAAAGAAAGGAAAGAATCAGATGCTAAAAAGCGAAGAAAAAAAAAAGTGGAAAATCCACCTTCAAAATATAGCTACAAACTTTGAATTGAAGAATCTGGCGTTCTTTTCTTACACGTTAACAAATAACGACAACTACAACACAAATTCTGGGGCGAGAGGTTTTGCTTTTTCGTTTAAGATCTGAGTTTTCTTTTCTTTCGGACAGCAGATGGATTGAGACAGGTGAGAGAGGGGGAGAGGGAGAGATGTAAGAGGAGGTCATTTAAAGCTTTCGCTGACCCTAGAAATTGCAGAAAAGAAACTATATGCTTCGACTTGGATAAAGACCGACCGCACATAAAAAATCATTACTACCTTAAACACAAGGCATGGCTCGCCACCATCAAAACAATGACGTAATTAACTAAGAGAAGTTAAACCGCGAGCATGCTTGCGAGTGAATTTAGAGAAATGGATATTATGTTACAGTAACTTGTTCTTCATATATGCAGATCAAAGCCCTTTGTCTGAAGAAGATGAGTCTAAAGAAATAATGGAGGAGGAAGATGAGGTTTTATGTACACTAGCAGGAGAAAAGTAATTTATTATTTATGGTTAAGTACTAATTTATTATTATTATTATTATTATTATTTGTTAATAAAATGGTATTTACCCGAAATTCCAGTGATGTTGTTTCCTTATCTCCCAACTTTTCTAACTTCAAAGCGTTGTACAACAAAAGGATAAAAAATAAAAAACAAATGTTCAGATGCAAACGCCAAAAATGAAAAAACAAAGAAAGAAAAAAAAAAAAGAAAAAGAAATTACAATTACATTTAATAATGCTTTAAGAATAAAGGGATCCCCCTTGGTGACTGTTGGAATCACTTGCTATAATTATTTGTGTGATTTGGGATAGGTCACATGAACCATAAAGAAATAGTCACGTTGAAAGTCGTGGTCATTATATAGCGGACAGTGAGATTCAGATTCGTTTGAGACTGAACTTAGACCGAGTGTGGATATTATGGTGGCGTTGTGTAGAGATACCTTGTTGACGTAAATGGTTTAAGGGGTGAAATTCTAACCCTTAGGTAGGAGTTTGACTTTCATGATTATCGTGGCAAGTGAATTTGAGATATATGTTGGATATATTTATAAGTCAAACCCCAAGTTCCACATTGATTAGATTAAAGAATTGAGATATATTTATAAGCTTGTGGGCTATTCCCACTATTGTCAATCGGTATTAGAGTGGAACTCCATGTGCTTATGAATTTTGAATTCTAGGATTGGGATAAAGAGGATTTTAAATCCGAACAATAATATTCACATGTCCATAAGGATCAGTCCCACCACTCGGAATGTGTGGTGTAAGCTCATATCTGATTGGGTGGAGATACATAAAGTCGTTATAAAGCAAATGTTTAAGAATAAAGGGAATGAATATATATAGATATATAATATATAAATTCATTTGTGGCTAATCGACGGAAGCTCGAGGTTCATCGTGACTCGTTAGTAGACTTCCACATGAGCTCGAGTTTAATTATTTATGATCGAACCCGAGTTCGAAAACAAATATAACTCGTTGAGCTCGAGCTCGACTTGTTTATGAAGTCAGATTCAACAAATTGAGAGATTTATATCCATTATAATATTATCTAATATAAATATTTCCATAAAAAATAAAAATATTTCTTCCAACCAATGATTAACTTAACCGAAAATGTAGGTTGTCGCCAATATTTGATTGGAACCCAAAACGGATGGATAATTAACTCAAGGTGATGTTGATATATGCGACGTGATTATCATCTTTCTTCCCTTTTTTTTTTTTAGAAAAAAAAAAAATCTTTCTCATATATTGTAAATTTGGTCTAAGATATGTGACAGCAACAATATTTGAGCTTACCAAATTAGGTGTAAGCCGAATAGATCCTACAACATCGAATAAAATTGAGTTGGTGGTTCAAAATTAGGAGTTTTTTTTACTATATTTTCTTTTAATATATTATATCACATTATTTAAATTATTCTTTACCATCCAAATGTCGAGTTGCGAACATTGCACACCACTCCAAAAGTTTTATATTTAATTATGAAAAAAAAAGTGATTTGTGTTGCAGATATAAAATAATTGCTCGTAACACTCCTCGAAAATGGGCTTTAATGATTAGATTATTGCATAAGAAAAAATAAAGTAGGCTTCGTCCGTACAGATAATATATTAATATAATATATCTCGCTGCCTCTTACCTTCCTACCTTATTCACAATTAATTAAAAAATAATAATAATATATATATATATATATATATTTGTTTAATTATGGAAATATGCAAATGATGCTGGACCACTTTGCAGCAATCAGACCATTAATAATATCCGCTTCATGCTTTTTTATTTACTTATTATTTATTATTTAAAATATATATTTACCTAAAAAAAGATTTATAACTTATGGGTAATCTATATAATATGGAGGGATGTCGTTTTCAAGTAAGAGCTGTAATGGACCAGTGGTTTGGTTTAGATGTTCAATTCAATTCAATAAATTCTGATGAATAAATGTTTTACATGAATTTATATCACGAGACATTAAATTACAACACCTAATATACACCATAACAACTAATTTCGTTTTCATTTAAATACATATTTATAATGGACCACATTTTTTTGTTTTCATGTCCCATACATCTATAATTATTTATTTCTTTCATCTAATACATAATTTTAATTCTCATGAAGGGTTCTACTTCTAAAAATTACATTATTTTTTTTTATTAAACATTGGGTTCAAAGATAATAAGCCAGGCTCGTAAGCTTCAGTCCATCTAACTTATCTATGGAGTCATCTTTCAACCCTAACAAAGTCAATATCATCTCTAAAAAATATATATTTTTGAGTATTATTTTCATATGGAAGTTAGTATTTATGTTTTAAATTGTCACGATGATGCAACTGGACATATGAGTGGGCACAATTATTATTTAATTAACTAACTTTATACGCTGAAAAATATTCAGATTGTACTATGATACTTATCCGAATCATGTCAATGTCCCTTCAGCGCAAGCTGTCAAAACAAAAGTAACAATTGCAATGTAAATTAAATTAAATAAATACTTATTGCCAACTCAGCTCAAGTTAATTAATTAATTTATTATTATAGCCCCCTCATCAGAAAATCTTGAACCCGCCAATGTACATAACTATTTAATTACACACACACATACAGTATTTATCTTTTGATAAGGTTATGAAGGGAAACAAACCTTATCGAAGCTGAATTCTTACAAACTATAAAATAAAATAGAAAATTAAAATTTTATAAACATGGGCATGTGTCAATAATTTGGGTGTGGTTTTAGAGAGTTGGACTTCTCGAAGACCATTTAGAAGACGCACGTTTCATGACTCTCACTTTTGTAATAATAAACCGGATAAATCTCAAAATGGTCCTCAATATTTATCATATGGACCAATTTAGTCTCATATGTTTCATTTGAAATAATTTAGTCCCCTATGTTTCGTTTGAACCAATTTAGTCCCTAATGTTGTCGATTTTGGACCAATTTGGTCATTCCGATATGATTAACGTCAATTTTAGCGGGATTTCGCATGTGCCCCATAGTAAATCATGTCTGGATCGAATTTTAAAATATTTGCAGGATTTGAAAGTTCGTACTATTTTCTTCTATAGTCATTGAAGCTCGAAGAAGCAGGCGATCTAGAGCTCGTGTTCGAATTTTGGAGGAAAAATTATTAGTTTCATGCCTCAATTTCATTAACCAGCTCAATTTTATCAATTCAGACATGATTTAGTGTGGAACACGTGCAAGATTCCAGCTAAAATTAACGTTAATCATGACGGAACGACCAAATTGGTTCAAAATCAACAACATCGAGGACTAAATTGGTTCAGGCAAAACACCAGGGACTAAATTAGTCCACATGGTAAACATTATGACCATTTTGGGTTTTATCCCGTAATAAACCATTCAAAACCTTTCCTTGCATTACTCTATTATTAAATTAAACCTTTCTTATGTGTAGGGAAGTTGATTTTCTTGGTCAAGTGCTTGTTTGCTGCTTAATATATTTTCTAGTATTTTTCATTTCAAAGAAATTATATTTGATATTATGAAATAAGTTAATTATGGATGGTTAAATAATTAAGATGTGGATATTTTTGGATTATTGATGATTTAGAAGTATAATATTAAATGATGTTAAGATGATAAGATGGGGTGTTTAATTGAAGAGTTTGTATTTTAGTGTGAGGTGTATAATTGTAATTAATGTGATTAGTTGTAATAGTGAATTATTAGTATAAATAGGTGATTAGAGTTCATTGTAAATCACACCAAGTATTGAAATACTTAATCTCTCTCTAATCTCTCTCTCTTTATTATTATAAGCTATATTATCATTATAATCTTAATATAAGTATAATTATAATAAAATAATCTTAATATAATATTAATCACAATTAATATTTTTATAACACGTTATCAACACGACCGCTCTCCGTCGTCAAGATCAACCTCCGTCAAAGATCTCGTACGAGTTTAGTCGAGGTACGGTAACTTAATTTTTAATTTATACTAATCGTATATTAATTGTGATTAATTTAAAAATATATATTATAAAAGTATAATTTAAAAGTTTTATAACAAAACGTCATAGCTCGAATGGTTTCGCGGAATACCGTCATTAAAATTGATGGGAGGTCCAGATTTCGATTCCCTATAGTGGCGTGTGGATTTTTTTTAAACGTGATTTACGATTCAAGTTTGTTTTTTTGTTTATGCACGTACACAACACTAAAAGCCCACGAGGTCTTGCGGTTATCCCCACCTCAGTAGCGGCATATTATTAATTTTTGATTGAACAATCTTGAAATAATTATATGGACCGAATAGCTTTGGATAATGGACAAATTTTATTACCGCAACCTTACCGGAGCTTGGACAATAATTATGAAATAATAAAGAACGGGTTTTATGAAACAATACATATATTTTATCATTGATTTATATGTTATCTGATTATTATGTTCTTTTTCATGTTATAGAATCATGTCGTTTTATACAAAGATGGATCTTCTGTTGCTTACTTTATTTACGGTGATCCTTACGGCTATGTGGATAATGTTTTTACCAATGTTTTTAAAATATAATTATTAATTATAATTTTTCTTTAATATTATAATTACTGAAATATATTTTATTTTAAAGGATGACGCTTTGTCCGATGTTTGATCTATTACTTATGTTTATTATTACGGCAACAGTTATTTGGATGTGGATATCGTTTTTCATTAGAACTTTTACAAAAGAAGATATAAAAGAAGAATAGTTATAATTTTTCTTTCGATATTTTAATGATGATTTTATTTTCATGATATCAATAAATTGAATCTTGCAAAACTTTGATTTATCAATCTCGATTTTATATACTTGCTACTGATTTACACAGTTACTTCGGTATATCATAAAGCATTCACCACGTTCGGTCCATCGAATATAATATAAATAAATATCGTGAGAAAATGATTAGAAAATATTATGATGGATGAATGAAAAGCATAAGTCCGACTAAATGATTATGTTGCATTCCCTGAAGTGAATGTATTCGCAAACAATAAAAGTGGTCGTGAAGATTATATTTACCGTGGTTATTATTAATATTTTCCTCGAAGTGGACAACCAGTATATGATTGAGAAAGATGTATTGAGCAATATAAAGATTATTCTATATTATTGTTGGCTATTATTCGCACCAAAAGATCCCATTGATCTTTATAAAGAGCAATTAAAAGTGAAGTATCGATGAAATTAAATTTGAATATTGGTGCTAGATCCTATGCTCATTTGAATATTGTGGTTTTTGTTAAAGATCCAAATAAAAACTGATACATCATTATAAATTTTATTTAAGCATTATTTCTTTATTATTTTATCTTTATATATAATTTTATTTTGACGCTTATTTATTTAATAATACTAGTTATTATATATTTGTCAATACAATGGATACAAGCATGTGCAGTGGGGAGTTATGTCTTGCAGATTGTGCAACGACTAATACGATTCTAAGAAATAAGAAATATTTCTCCCATCTTGAAATGAAAGAAACAAGTGTTATCACTATATCGGGTAGCACAAATATAATTGAGGGCTCCGGAAGAGCCAATGTTATACTGCCCAGAGGGACAAGGCTGATAATTGAAAATGCCTTATATTCTCCTAAGTCTCAAAGAAATTTATTGAGCTTTAAAGCTATTCGACATAATGGATATCACATTGAGACAGCAGAAAAGAGAAATATTGAATATTTGCACATTACAAAAGTGGTTTCGAATGATAAACGAGTTGTTGAAATATTACATTCGTTTGACTATGGATTGTATTACACGTATGTTAAAATAATTGAATCACATGCTATCGTAAACCAGAAGTTTACTGATGATAATACATTTGTTGTTTGGCATGACCGGTTGGGCCATCCCGGTTCAATTATGATGCGGAGAATAATTCAAAATTCACGTGGACATTTAATGAAGAACCAGAAGATTCTTCAATCTAATGAATTATCATGTGCTGCTTGCTCTAAAGGGAAGTTGATTATTCGTCCATCACCAGTAAAAATAAAGAATGAATCCATAAGATTTTTGGAGCGTATACAAGGTGATATTTGTGGACCGATACATCCATCGTGTAGACCATTTAGATATTTCATGGTATTGATTGATACATCAACTAGATGGTCTCATGTGTGTTTGTTATCAACACGGAATGTAGCTTTTGCGAGATTGCTTGCTCAGTTGATTCGATTAAGAGCACATTTTCCGGATTATCCAATAAGGAAAATACACCTTGATAATGTTGGTGAATTTACTTCCAAGGCATTTAATGAATATTGCATGTCTATTGGAATTGATGTTGAGCATCCTGTGCCACATGTGCATACGCAAAACGGTCTTGCAGAATCGTTGATTAAAAGGCTGCAATTAATTGCTAGACCATTATTAATGAAGTCGAAACTTCCTTCATCTTGTTGGGGACATGCTATATTACATGCAGCGGCACTAATCCGCATCAGGCCTGTAAGGCCTAGAATATCCAACTAAACATTATTAAAACGAGTTTACCACGATTTGGATGGGAAGAATCGAAGCTCGTGGGGTGTTGTGTGTTCTTGAGGGGCTTGGGTGGCTCCTTCTCTCTAAAAGCTTATCTTTCTAAATAGTTTTCATACAATACACATTTTATTATGTGTTAGGGTTCAAGTATTTATACCACATTTTGGTATATAATACTTGGGCCCCTAACAAAGCCCAATTACACTAAGTCTCTTTTTAAATAAAATCTATTTAAATAAACTACAAAGATAATTCTAATTAATTGAACACAATAAAATAATCCTAACAATCTCCCCCTTTGTGTTCAATCTTCAATTCGGCATGGATTATCTTTGTGGGGCTTAGTGCATTTGCCTGAGTCCTAAAGGAATTTCCTCATTTTCTTGTCTTTTGACCTCTTCTTTTGGAGATCTTCAAGCTCACCGTGTCTTGATCTTCGCTTCTCGGCACCGCGTCTTCTTAATCTTCTTTGTAAGCTCGACTCGTAAATGCCGGAAGGGATTTGAAGTCGTTTGCCGGATTTCTTCTTTTTGTGTTCGATCTCTCCTTTCGATAATAGCGCAACTCCCCCTACTTTTGGTCAACCTTATGTTGGGATTGGGAAGTTCTCTTTGAAATTTGGAGAGACGCACACGAGGCAGCAACTTCGATCTTTGTAGTCCATGGTGTTCGCTTGATTCTTTGACGACGCTTGAGGATTTAGCGTTTCTGATCTATCTTGCACTTTCGTCGTGGTGTTGCTCCCATTTTGCTTTAGTACTACTCCCCCTCATGAAGATCGAGTTGGGGAGATCGTCATGCGATGGGTCAAAATGAGGCATTATCTTTGGCAAGAAGATCACGTCGTCGGGACATGAGGATGGCGTTGGTAGGAACTCAGGTTAGGTAATAACCTGACGTAGCCACTAAGGCAGTCGTCAAGTCTTCTCCAATCTTCTTCTTCTCGGCGCCGGATTCGTCTTCTTCGAAGGAAGTTGTCTGGTTCGGCCTCGAGGAAGCTTGTCTAGCTCCGGAAGAAGGTACGCGTGGGGTGTTAGGCTCCTTTGGAATGTTCCATTCAAGTGCAGGGGAGCTCGACTTCAGAGTGGTGAGCGCGGCGGAGATTGGTGGGTGGTCCGACCTGTTTGTTTATGCGTGTCCCCTTCTCCCCCTCATGGCGATTCGTGTTAACGAGATCGGCATGCTTGTGTAGGAAGATTAGGAGGACACAAACGACAGGTCGGTGATGGTAATAACCAGACGGAGCCACAAAGGCAATCCGTCGTGTAAGAAACCGGGGTCACGAAGACTTCCCGTTAACATCGATCTAGGAGCTATGCTCGTAGACGATGGCCTGAAACCGTTGTTGCTTTGATGTTGCAACGGCAGGACTTCCTTCCGATCCTCGAATCATGTCGAAGCAAGACATGTCTACGGAAGTTCTAACTTGATCACAAAGATCAGGTGTTTAAAAGTGTATGTGTCCTAGAAAATATAAAAATATATGGAAAGTGAGGACACACTAGACTCGAGTGCACAAGGAAGTGTGGTGGTGGGACTGAGTACCACATAATTCAATATCTCCCGCTTCCGAGTGAAGCGGTGATAGAAGTCGTGGTTCCCCGTGATTTCTGAAACACATGTCTTTTGTGAGACAGACGAGTGGGTAAGGCTCGGTTGTGCATGCGCCGTTGGACCTATTGCGGCGACTTCTACCCGGGAGCTAATAAAATTAGCACCTGTACCTATGGGGATTGGTCCGAATAATTTGTGAGTTGAGGAAATTATGTAGCGTCAGTCTTTTCAAAAGGTTCCAGTAGATGTGGCTATTTTTTCATAATTTGACTGTCTCTCGGTGATGTTCCGGGGTTAGATTCAGTTGGGTTTGACTGAATCATGGGAACGAAGTCCTTGCATCCGGTAGGAAGTAGTGAGTGCTGCTTTGTATGTCAGCAATCCGGAGTAGGTCGATTGAAGCGCGCACCGAGTTTAACATTTGTAGACACCGTCGCCTTTGAAAAGAGTTGACCGTTGTAGGCTCGAGATTCTTCTTTTGAAGTCCATCTTCGGAGGTCGGAGGTAACTCCACGAAGCTTGATGATGAAGAGAAAATATCTTTCTTCTTTTTTTTTTTTTTTTTATGGCCTTGTATTTTTAATTTTGATGGCCCTCCTTTTTTTTTAATATATTATTAATCGTTATTAGTAATATGTATATTAGTATATTATATATTATATGGATATAATATATATTAATCGTTATTAGTAATACATATTTCTATTGTTATATATATATATTATTTTTATATTATTTTATTTCTCCCCCTCAAAGTGTGCTTCCTAAAAGAACTTGCTCCCCCTCAAAAGATGCTAAGTAAGATCGAAAAATCTACGAATCTCATTCCCTAAATTCACGCATTTGAAGTTTGCTCCCCCTCAAAAATATAATTATAGCTCCCTTCTAAAGAAATAAGGGTCACTTCTCTTTTTTAAAAAAGAGTAGCTCCCCTTCAAATTAAGCTCATTTTACAAAAATGTATTTTTCATTTCCGTGCGTAATATGCATTTAGAATTTAAAGTTTTGAAAAATGCATATTTAAAATGTACCATTTTGAAAAATAGGTAATTTTTGCAATTCAGCGTATATGCATTCTTGAAAGTTTAAGCTCGAAAATCTTAAAATTGTATGCATGATGATAATGTACCTATAAAATAGAGTATTTTGCATTTCGGCTCATGTATGCACGCATGCAAAAATTTGGAAGTTAAAGTCCTTTTGAAGCATGCATAGCTATATTGTACTCTATTATTTTTAAAGTAGGTATATTGTCTTTTCAGCTCGATATGCATGCCAAAATTTGCTATTGAATGCATATATAGAATTTACCTACGGCGTAGTTGCTCACGCTGCATACCAGTCATGGTTGTGGAGCAACTTCTGGAATACCAACCATGCTGGGAGTTGTGGTTGCCCTCGTCTCGTACCGATCATGAGTATGGAGCAGCCATCTTCTAATTACTACTCATGATCGGGGTTTTGTGGTTGCTCTCATCTCATACCAATCACGCGTGTGGAGCAACCATCGTCGAATTACCACACGTGATTGGGCTCCTGCAAAACTTTATCGGGACTTTGGTACCCATTGTTGTATGGGTCCTCCCAAATTAGCAGAAAACAATTTATGCACATTTGGTTCAGATATACATCCTAAATCATCCTTTAAAGTCCTATTTAATTTGATTTCTGATTTAGGAATCCAAGTTTGGTGAACCTTAGAGGGAAATGACAATTCAGCGCCGGTGAACGTGTGTCTAGGTTTAGAAGATCTGAAGATTTTCTCCCTAGCCAGTCGCAGAAGGTGTCTTTCAGACTTAATCTGGACCGGGTATTTCAAGTATGAATACGAACTTATCACACTATATGCGTCATCAGATGATGAGTCGTATTGCCTACAAGAATTCACATCATTCACTCTATAATGATGAGATATAAGCGTAGAAGTTCGCTTGCTTAAGCTTCGAACTTCTTTGCACGATTTCATTTTAAGAGGAATAGGAGAGGGAAAATCTTGAGCATGTTCGACCTTAATTTTGGAAAATAATGTTGATTTTCCTTTCTCCTTCCTAATTTTCTGTTCCTTGGAAGTATTAAGCTTAAGGCTTTTACCTATCTTTTCTGTGCCAGTCAAAGTTGACTTAGAATTACTAGCAAAAGTCTTTTCAGTTTTAGGAACAAAGGCGTCAGTTTGTGTTGCCTTATCCTGCTTAATGGAAGATATTTCTTTATAAGGATAATTTAAGACAGGTAGGGACGGGGAATTTTTGAGATTTGAGATCTCCTCTAGAAGTTTTTGCTTTTCTGCTCCGAAACCTACTCTTTCCGATTCCAGAGTTGCGTTCAATTCTGCAATTTTACTAGCAACATCTGGAATTTCCCAACAAGAGATAGGTTTATTAGAATGTAAACTATTTTCCCCGTTGGACGCTAAGTCTTTAGAGGAACTTTGGTCTGTTTGACCCTTTTTCGCAAGGATGCCCTCTAAGTGATGAACTTTAGAGTGCAATTTACTGCGTTCCTCAAATAAAAGTTTAAAACTACTCCGCGAATTGCTCAAATCAGACAGATAATTATTGCGTTCGAGTTGCAATTGTTTAATTTATTTGATAGTTCACTAATTTGAGCTTTTAATTTTACTTCTTGAGATTCAAGATTAGTGATTTTCTCACGCGCGTTTTCTAAATGGCAAGTAAGACTACCTCTTTCTTCTAAACTCTTGACTAAGCATTTGTAATTATTATCTAGTCTACTCTCTAACTCACTTATAGTCTTTTCGTGACTTATAAGTTGAGTTTGGCCTAACTTAGAGGAATTTAGGTTCTTGGTTAGCTCACAAACGTTAGTTTCTGAGCTAGCTAATTTTGATTCAAGACTAGAAATAGTTTCTAGTGCACTAGCTAACTTAGTTTCTAACGCTTGGGTAGTGGTACGTTCGTGTTTATGTTCACGACGCATGGTTTTATAATCTTCCTTCAAAGAAAGAAAAGCTTTATATAAATCACTCTCGTCAAAGCTCATCTCTGAAGTTGCGGAAGTAGAATCCATAATTTTTAAAATTTTAAAATATTACTATTTTTTTTTTAATTTAGTTGGATACGCGATCGTTAACGCGTTGTGTAGATTTGATAATTTTGGCTTTTGAAAAATTCAGTTCCGAAAAATTTTGGTGTGTCGATAAAAGTCGTGAAGTTTCGAAAATTTTAAGTGTCGAAAACTTTTTGGGGTGTACCGAAAAGTTTTGAAGAAATGTCGAAGAACTTCAAAAATGTTACCAAGAACTTTTTCTACAATATGCCAAAAAGTTTTTGAAATAAATATAAAGATTGACTTTTAAAAGTTTAGTGCCGAAAAGTTTGATTTATCGAGAAATTATTGTGAAGTTCCGAAAGATTTTAGGTGTCGAAAACTTTTTGGTGCGTACCGAAAAGTTTTGAAGTGAGGTCGAAAACTTCGAAATTTTATCAAACTTTTCTAGAATGTGCCAAAGATGTTTTGGAGAAAGAAATGGCTTTTTTTTTTTTTTTTAAATTTTGTGCCGAAGAGTTAGGTTTTTTTTTGATAAATAATGTGAAGTTTCGAAAAATTTTAGGTGCCGAAATTTAGTTTTTTTTTTTTTTTAATTTAGGTTTTCGATGGCAAAGTTGTAAAAATGATATCGAAAACTTTTTATTTTTATTTTTTTTTTTTATTTTTTTTATTTTTTTATTTCGATGGCAAAGTTGTAAATATGATCCCGAAAACTTTTTTTTTTTTTTTTTTTTTAACTGTAGCTGCGAAAACTTTCCTGTAGTACCGAAAAGTTTTTAAGTTTTCGGATGAACAGTAACTTTCGAGAACAGTACCGAAAACTTTTCGGATGAACAGTATCCCGAAAAGTTGTTTTTTTTTTTTTTTTTTTTTGTAGCACCGAAAAGTTTTTAAGTTTTCGGGTGAACAGTAACTTCACTGTAGCCGAAAACTCTACTGTAGCTGCGAAAACTCTACTTCATGAAAGCACTGTAGCTGCGAGAATTTACTGTAGCTGCGAAAGAAAATGAGCTATTTTTCGATCCCGAACACAAAATCAATCAAATTAGCCCCAGGTAACGATTAAAACATGTATATCCTAACTCCTAAACACTCAATCAAGCACAAAAATACCAAAACATATCAAAATTTTCGAGAATTTTTTATGAACACGAAGAACACCAAAAAAAAGATTTCGAAGAATTTTACTCAAATCTGAGCGCGTTTGGCTCTGATACCACTTGTAAGGCCTAGAATATCCAACTAAACAAAGATTAAAACGAGTTTACCACGATTTGGATGGGAAGAATCGAAGCTCGTGGGGTGTTGTGTGTTCTTGAGGGGCTTGGGTGGCTCCTTCTCTCTAAAAGCTTATCTCTCTAAATAGTTTTCACACAATACACATTTTATTATGTGTTAGGGTTCAAGTATTTATATCACATTTTGGTATATAATACTTGGGCCCCTAACAAAGCCCAATTACACTAAGCCTCTTTTTAAATAAAATCTATTTAAATAAACTACAAAGATAATTCTAATTAATTGAACACAATAAAATAATCCTAACAATGCCAACAAGTTATAACGATATCTCCCCGATACAAATGATTTATGGTCAGGAACCAAATATTTCCCATCTGAGAATTTTTGGATGTGCGGTATATGTTCCAATTGCTCCATCACAACGCACTAAGAAGGGACCTCAAAGGAGGTTGGGAATATATGTCGGATTTGAAACTCCATCGATAATAAAATATTTAGAACCTCTAACTAGAGATTTATTTACGGCTAGATTTGCCGATTGTCATTTCGATGAATCGAATTTTCCGACATTAGGGGGAGAAAAGAAACAACTGGAAATGAGTATTAGTTGGAATGAATTATCGCTAAATCATTATGATCCTCGAACGAAAGAATGTGAACTAAAAGTTCAAAAGATAATTCATTTACAAGGATTAGCTAATCAACTGCCAGATAGTTTTACTGACCTTAACAGAGTGACTAAGTCACATATACCAGCTGTTAATGCTCCTGCAAAAGTTGACGTTCCTGGAGAACATATAATGATCGAGCCTAAGCCACAACTAAAACGTGGTAGGCCCTCGGGTTCCAAAGATAAAAATTCTCGAAAAAGAAAAGGAGCAAATAATAAGAATGGTCCAGTCGAGGATTTATCGACTCTAGAAGAGTCAATGGGCATTAATGATTATGATAATGAAAATCAGGTACCTGAAATTTCTGAGAATAATGATAATGAAGAGATCTCGATAAATTATGCCCAAAATGGAATTAGATGGAACCGAGAAAAAGTCAACGTTGACGATAAATTCTCATTTAACGTAGCGCTACATGAAATGAATGAGAATGAGGATCATGAACCAAGGTCTGTTAAAGAATGCAGACAAAGAAATGATTGGCCAAAATGGAAAGATGCAATCGATGCAGAATTAAAATCACTTGAGAAACGAAAAGTTTTCGGACCTGTAGTCCGCATACCAGAAAATGTAAAGCCGGTTGGATATAAATGGGTTTTCATCAGAAAGATAAATGAAAACCGTGAAATTGTGAGATACAAAGCACGGCTTGTTGCACAAGGCTTTTCACAACGACCTGGTATTGATTATGAGGAGACGTATTCTCCTGTGGTGGATGCAACTACTTTTCGTTATTTAATTAGTCTGGCAGTACGTGAAGGACTCGATATGCGTCTAATGGATGTTGTCACCGCTTATTTATATGGATCACTTGATAGTGATATATATATGAAACTTTCCGAGGGATTTCAGTTACCTGAAAATTCAGGGCCCCGAAATGAGTACTCAATCAAGCTAAATAAATCGCTTTATGGATTAAAACAATCTGGGCGTATGTGGTATAATCGCCTAAGTGAATATTTATCGAAAGAGGGGTATAAAAATGATCAAACTTGCCCGTGCATATTTATGAAAAGATCTGGAAATGAATTTGTCATCATTTCAGTTTATGTTGATGATATTAACATAATTGGAACTCCTGAAGAGTTATCAAAAGCCGTTAATTGTTTGAAAAAAGAGTTTGAAATGAAAGATCTCGGTAAAACGAAATTTTGTCTTGGACTGCAAATTGAATATTTAAAGAATGGGATATTCGTACATCAAGAGACTTATACGAAAAAGGTTTTGAAAAGATTTTATATGGATAAAGCTCATCCATTGGATACTCCAATGATTGTTCGATCTTTAGATGTGAATAAAGATCCGTTTAGACCTTGCGAAAACGATGAAGAACTACTTGATCCTGAAGTACCATATCTCAGTGCTATTGGAGCACTAA
Source organism: Lindernia subracemosa (assembly GCA_028392965.1). Lineage (NCBI taxonomy): Eukaryota > Viridiplantae > Streptophyta > Magnoliopsida > Lamiales > Linderniaceae > Vandellia > Vandellia subracemosa. The sequence goes on from JAQPCC010000070.1 coordinate 1,120,848, forward strand.
TGTATTTGACAAGTCATACGCGACCTGATATAGCGTTCGCTGTAAATCTATTGGCAAGATATAGTTCGTCACCGACTCGTAGACATTGGAATGGAGTTAAACGGATATTTCGATACCTTCAAGGAACAACTGATATGGGATTGTTCTATCCAAATGAATCAAAAGCAGATTTGATTGGGTATGCAGATACTGGTTTTCTATCCGACCCACATAATGCTCGATCGCAAACGGGCTATTTATTTACGCATGGCGGAACCGCTATTTCATGGCGGTCAGTTAAACAAAGTTTAACGGCTACTTCATCTAATCATGCGGAAATTCTAGCTATTCATGAAGCTAGCCGAGAATGTGTTTGGTTGCGATCGAAAATTGAGCATATACAACAAACTAGTGGGCTATTATCGAAAAAGTTATTTCCTACAATTTTATATGAAGATAATGTGTTGGTAGCCTTTCTATCCTAACAATCTAACTAGGGACGATTAAACCACGTTTGAGATGGGAAGAATCGGATCGAACGTGGGGTGTGTGTGTTCTTGAGAAGGGTTGGGAGGCTCTCTCTCTCTCTAGATGATTTTCACACAAAACACACTTTATTATATGTTAGGGTTTTAGTATTTATACCAAAAAGTTGGTATATAATACTTGGGCCCCCTAACAAAGCCCAATTACACTAAGCCTATTATAAAGAAAATCTTTATAAATACACAACAAAGATAATTATAATTAATTGAACACAATAAAATATTCCTAACAATCTCCCCCTTTGTGTTCAATCTTCAATTCGGCATGGATTATCTTTGTGGGGCTTAGTGCATTTGCCTGAGTCCTAAAGGAATTTCCTCCTTGTCTTGTCTTTTGACCTCTTCTTTTGGAGATCTTCAAGCTCACCGTGTCTTGATCTTCGCTTCTCGGCACTAGATCTTCTTAATCTTCTTTTGAAGCTCGATTTGTAAATGCCGGAAGGTGTTTGAAGTTGCTTGCCGGATCTTGAAAAATTTTCTTCTTTTTGTGTTCGATCTCTCCTTTCGATAATGACGCAACTTCTCCTACTTTTTGGTCAACCTTGTGTTGGTATTGAGAAGTTCTCTTTGAAGTTTGGAGAGACATACACGAGGCGACAACTTCAGTCTTTGAAAGTCGGCGGTGCTTGCTTGATTTGACGACGCTTGATGATTTGGCATGTTGATCACGCCGTCGGGACAAGGAAATGGCATTGGTAGGCTTGTAGGAGCTCAGGTTCGGTAATTACCCGACGGAGCCACAAAGGCAATCCGTCGTATAAGAAACCGGGGTCACAAAGACTTCCCGTTAACATCTTGAGTCCTAGCAGTCTCCCCCTACAAGGGCTATCTCCCCTTCTTGCGGAGGCTTTGAATGCTCTTCGGCTAGGACTCTCTTGACTTGACGCTATATTCTGTAGACCGGATGTAGATAGTGATCCATGCCTTGAAATTCGACTTTGATGATGTCGCGGATCTTGGACTTTGTTTGCATCTTATCCTGGTCTTTCTCCGTAGTTTTAAGCCGTCAAGTCTCTTTTAATCTTCTTCTTCTCGGCGCCGGATTCGTCTTCTTCAAAGGAAGTTGTCTGGTTCGGCCTCGAGGAAGCTTGTCTGGCTCCGGAAGAAGATACACGTGGGGTGTTGTAAAATGTGCCAAGACTCCTTTGGAAATACATTCGTCAGATTGAGCGTAGGGGAGCCCGGCTTCAAAGTGGTATGCTCGGCGGAAATTAGTGGATGGTCCGACCTGTTTGTTTATGCGTGTCCCCTTCTCCCCCTCATGGCGATTCATGTTAATGAGATCGGCATGCTTATATAGGAAGATTAGAAAGACACAAACGACAGGTCGGTGATGGTAATAACCAGACGGAGCCACTAAGGCAATCCGTCGACACGACTTCAGAGACAAACTCCGAGACGTGGTCTGTGAGGACAGGGCTTGAAGAACCGGGGCCACATAGGCATCCCGTTTACATCGTTCTAGAGACTGCTCGAGACGATGGCCTGATTCCGTTGTTGTATTGATGTTGCAACGGCAGGACTTCCTTCCAATCCTGGATTCACATCTACAGGAGATGTGTCTATGGAAGTTCTGATCTGGTCATGAAGTCCAGATTAGAAAAGGTGTATGTGTCCTAGAAAATTATAAAACATTTAGATAGTGAGGACACCTAAACTCGATGTGTTCAAGAAAGTTCAGTGGTGTGGGGTTGACTACCACTTAGTTCATATCTCCCGCTTCCAAGTGAAGCGGTGATAGCTTACATGGCTCCCCGTGATTTAATGAAACATCGGTCTATTGGGAGATCGATGAGTGGGTAAGGCTCGGTTGTGCATGCGCCATTGGACCAAATTAGGCGACTTCTACCCGGGAGCTGATCAAAATCAGCACCTGCACCTATGTGGGATGGTCCGAATGTTGTCTGATGTAAGGGATTTTTGTATCATCGGCGTTGTGGTCTTGTCAAGAACTGCCAAATAGGGGTGGCTTTTATGCGCAAGAATCGTCACTAACACTCGGTTGCGTTCCGGGGTTAGGTTCAGTTTGGTCTGACTGAACCATAAGAACTAGAATTCCTGCATCCGTCAATTTTGATGAGTATTGCTTGATCAGCAAGTTGGAGCAGGTCGGTAGAGTGCATCGTAGTATGAGCGCAATGAAGTCACCTTTGCCTTTTGAGGATTCTTGAACTCTTGAGGGTTGAGTTTTTTGTTGAAGTCCGTCTTGGGAGGTGGAATAGCTTGATGATGAGAGGAATTTTTTATTTATTTATTTATTTATTTTTTTGTAGATACATATATATATATTTATTGTATTAATAATAGAATAATATACTATATATTATATTATATTATATTATATTATATAGCTATATATCTATATATATATTATTTTTATTTTTTTTTTTTTTTTTTTTGTTCCTCCCCCTCAAATCGTGCACCACCGTAAGATTTTTCTCCCCTTTAAAATGTACTCCCCTCGAAAATCTGGATTGATACTCCCCCTTAATGCATGCACGCTTAAAATGTAGATTTTCTCCCAAAAAAAATGAGCGTGATGAAAATAACGTATTTTTCTTTTCAGTTCAGATGCATACTTAAAGAAGTAATTTTCTTTAAACTAAGCATATTCAAATGTACGTTTTCTACCTTTGACGCTCCTACAGAAGATAGGTAATTTTTTGCGATTCAGCTTATATGCATACTTGAAAGTTTTTAAGCTTGAAAATTTTAAAATTGTATGCATAATGAGAATGTACCTATAAAATAGAGTATTTCGCATTTCGGCTCATGTATGCATGCATGCAAAAATTTGAAACTAAAAGTCCTTTTGAAGCATGCATAGCTATATTGTACCCTATTGTTTTCAAAGTAGCTATATTGTCTTTTCAGCTCTATATGCATGCCAAAATTTACTATGGAATGCATATATAGAATTTACCTACTTTAAAAATATGTATGAATGTGGTATTATGCAATTCAGTTCAAAAGATAGAATGTACCACATATAGTCGTAGTTGCTCACGTCATTTCCCTTTATCATGTATGTGGAGCCACTACGTCAAATTGCCATACATGAGGGATGTTTGAAGTCGCTCACGCTGCATACCAGTCATGGTTGTGGAGCAACTTCCGGAATACCAACCATGCTGGGATTGTTGTGGTTGCCCTCGTCTCGTACCGATCATGAGTATGGAGCAATCATCTTCTAATTACTACTCATGACCGGGGTGTTTTGTGGTTGCTCTCGTCTTATACCAATCACGCGTGTGGAGCAACCATCGTCGAATTACCACACGTGATTGGGTTCCTGCAAAATATTAGCGGGACTTTGGTACCCATTTTTCGATGGGTCCTCCCTGATTAGCAGAAAAAATTTTATGCACATTTGGTTCAGATATACATCATAAATCATCCTTTAAAGTCCTATTTAATTTGATTTCTGATTTAGGAATCCGAGTTTGGTGAACCTTAGAGAGAAACGACAATTCAGCGCCGGTGAATGTGTGTCTAGGTTTAGAAGATCTGAAGATTTTCTCCCTAGCCAGTCGTAGAAGGTGTCTTTCAGACTTAATCTGGACCGGGTATTTCAAGTATGAATACGAGCTTATCGCACTATATGCGTCATCAGATGATGAGTCGTATTGCCTACAAGAATTCACATCATTCACTCTATGATGATGGTTTTTGATGGAATTTCGCTTACTAGAATAATAAGTATTTTTGTACGTGTAAGGAATCTCATATCTATCATTCTTTAAAGAATGAGAGATTTTGGAAGTTTGAGAAGTTCGCCTGCTTGAGCTTGGAGCTTCTTCTTTAGGAACTTCCTTTTTGATAGGAGCGGGAGAAGGAGGATCTTTAGCAATGTCGTCCTTGATTTTTGAAAATAATGTCGATTTTCCTTTCTGCTTCCTAATATTCTTTTGTTCCTTAGCATTTTTACGCGTATTGCTTTTACTTTTCGTTTCTGCGCCAGTCAAAGTTGACTTAGAATTATTAGTAAAAGCTTTCTCAGTTTTAGGAACAAGGATGCTTTTCTTTGTTTCCTTCACCTGTTTCGAAGAAGATGTATCTTTTGAAAGATCATTGGAAACAGGTAAAGACGGGGAATTTTTGAGATTTGAAATCTCCTCTAAATTTTTTTCCTTTTCAGCTCGAAAACCTACTCTTTCTGATTCTAAGGTTGCGTTTAATTCTGCAATTTTACTAGCAACCTCTGGAATTTCCCAACTAGAGATAGGTTTATTAGAATATAAATTATTTTTCCCTAAAGACACTAAGTTAGAAGAGGGATTTTCATCTGCCTGACTTCATTTCGCAATAGCGTTCTCTAAAAGTTCAATCTTAGAGTAAAGCATACGCCGTTCCTCTAAGATTATCTCATAATTTGATGAGACATGATTTCGCTCATCTTCGCAAGAACGTAATCTTTTTGTCATATCACAGACATTCTTTTCACTAATCTCTAACTTAGTTCTTAAGTTAATGACCTTTGACTTTGTGTTAGCCAAATCCTCATTAGCGAAACCTAGATCTTCTTGTTGCTTAATCAACACAGAGTAATTATTAGCAAATCTTGCTTCTAATTCCTCAATTTTTCTAGCTTGAGCATCCATAATAATAATTTTTTTTAATTTAAAAATTTAAAATTTACCTTTTGGAAATTCAGTTCCGAAGAGTTTGATTTTATCAAAAAGTATAGTGAAGTATCGGAGATAGTAAGTATCGAAAATTTTTGGTTTGCACCTAAAACTTTTGGAATGATTTCGAAAACTTCGGGAAAACTACCAAAACTTTTTCTATAATATGCCAAAAACGAACTAAGTTGATTGTTTGATACGTGATCGTTGACGCGTATAGTGGATTTGCCTTCAAAAATTGACGAAAAAGTTTTCTATACCGAAAATTTTGGGCCCGGAAAATTTATTTTGAAAAGTTTCGAAAAAAGTGTAAAATAGACTATGTCCGTTGGACTTTGAAATTTTTTTTTTTTTTTTTTTTTTTTGCTACTTAAGCCTTTTTATTCCGAGGGGGGGCCGAAAATTTTTGGTGATCGAAAACGTTTAAGTGTAGTTTTTTGAAGAGTGAGTGATCGAGAATTGGATGTCACTGTTTCGATTGAGAACAGTGAATTCTCGGGTAAGACTTTGACCGAAAATCTTAAAAGGTATGATTGGAAATTCGGGTACTAAGAATTTTCGGGTAGGTAGAAATTCGGGTAAGTTCCAAAATCGGGTAAGTCCCAAATTCGAGTATGTCCTAAAATTCGCAAAGAAGGAAATTCGGGTAAAAGATGTCGGGTAAATTAAAATTCTGTCAAAAAATCTTAAAATTCGGGTGTTCTCAGACAGAGATTTTCGCCGAAAAAGGAATTTCGGGTAAATTTCGGGTAGAATTAAAAATTCGCCGAGTTTTAAGAAATTCGGGTAAATTCGGGTAAGTTTAAACTTCGCCGAGTTTTTAAGAAATTCGGGTGAAATTCGGGTGTAAACTGTCCGAATTTCAGAGAACTGTTGCATTCATCCACCCGAAAATCATTTCTGCAGAAAATATGACGAGTTTCCTATTCGATTTCTACCTAAATCTCACTCAAATCAACTGAAAAATGTTGGGTAAGCACTAAAAATCACTCGAAAATAACCTATTTAGCTCTTGAGCTTGTAAAATCAGTAAAATAAACCCAAAAACTCAAGAACAATGGCAAAAATTTTCGAGCTCAAGAACAATAAAAATCCCAAAATTTTCAGAGAAATCGCTCAAATCCTAACGCGTTTGGCTTTGATACCACTTGTTGGTAGCCTTTCTATCCTAACAATCTAACTAGGTACGATTAAACCACGTTTGAGATGGGAAGAATCGGATCGAACGTGGGGTGTGTGTGTTCTTGAGAAGGGTTGGGAGGCTCTCTCTCTCTCTAGATGATTTTCACACAAAACACACTTTATTATGTGTTAGGGTTTTAGTATTTATACCAAAAAGTTGGTATATAATACTTGAGCCCCCTAACAATGCCCAATTACACTAAGCCTCTTATAAAGAGAATCTTTATAAATACACAACAAAGATAATTATAATTAATTGAACACAATAAAATATTCCTAACATAATGTTGCATGCATTGCTCAATTAAAGGAAGGATATATTAAGGGAGATAGAACAAAGCATATTTCACCAAAATTTTTCTTTACACATGATTTAGACAAAAATGGTGATATTGATGTACAACAAGTGCGATCAAGTGAAAATCTTGCAGATTTATTCACGAAAGCACTTCCCCCAATAATTTTCAAAAGATTGGTATATTCAATTGGAGTTTCGAAAACTTCGAGATCTTAAAGGATGTTATCATCAGGGGGAGTAAATACGCGTTGCACTCTTTTTTCCTTCACTGAGGTTTTTCCCATGTGGTTTTCCCAGTAAGGTTTTTAATGAGGCAACAATTGAAAGCGTATCTAAAAGAATCATGTACTTTTTTCCTTCATTAGGTTTTTATCCCATTGGGTTTTTTCTAATAAGGTTTTAATGAGGCATATTCTTTGAAAAACATCCAAGGGGGAGTATTATGAAATAAGTTAATTATGGATGGTTAAATAATTAAGATGTGGATGTTTTTGGATTATTGATGATTTGGAAGTATAATATTAAATGATGTTAAGATGATAAGATGATGTGTTTAATTGAAGAGTTTGTATTTTAGTGTGAGGTGTATAATTGTAATTAATGTGATTAGTTGTAATAGTGAATTATTAGTAGTATAAATAGGTGATTAGAGTTCATTGTAAT